>JANEYF010002643.1:600000-1200000 GCA_029963845.1 Rhamnusium bicolor
CAAGTATATATATAGTTCCATATCACGAATGTTGGCGTTCACGTCATCAATTTACTCAACTGTTCAACTGGTGAGTACCTTTTTGTTTTATTTATTTTTGGTTACTACTAGACAGAATAGTTGAAATTAAAAACAACATTATTGAGTCAGTCGTACTGAACATAATGTGCATATTATCTTTTTTGTAATCCAAGTTTCAGCGTTTTGGCAAATAGCCGGGAAAATAATTGTTTAAAAAGATATATGTTATACTTATCTGTGATAAGATTTGTAAAAGTTAGTAAATAATAATTAGCAAAAAAAATTTTTTTCAGTTATTATTTTTCATTCCACTCTATCTTGTAACTTGTCGTTGTGGTGTACCATTTACTATTTTTTTATTCAATTCAGTTTACAAATCTAGCTTAAAAATGTTTGCTTCTTCCCCATGATCCTTGATTTTAAACTCTTCGATCAACTTTCGTGAATATTTGCGGAATAAATTATCAATATATTGACCCATGTATTAGCAAACATTTTTAGAAAAAATTGTCAATATTGTCATACAACTGTTTAAAGATTTTGGACAACTGCAAATCTTAGCGAGAAGCTATCTAATTTGTTCTTCGGTCAATAGGCCAAACTTTTCGCTGAAAAAAATCATTTCGAAACTACATTAGTTTTATTAATGTAAACTCCCCATTTTTATTTTTATTTTTTACCGAATAAAAAAATTTCAAAACTGGTCTTACATGGTTTTTTATGTAGATTCCACCCATGCTAACAGATTGGCAGTAGCGTTGTAAATATACAGGCTACACAAAAAAGTGGGTTTATTTTAAAGAGAACATCCTACATATTTTCACAAATTTCGATTCCTCGAGTTATTCTGATAACAAATATATACACATATGGTATAATTGGTTTACTATTTTTTGTGTTATTTTGAGTTGATTGTGGACACACTGAAGCAAGCGTTATTTAATAACTCATATCACAATCATCAATTAATGAAGTAGATCAACAAATTAACCAAAATATATTAATTGTTAAAATAAATTACATAACATTTTCAACATAACGACCATTAAACTCGATGAATTTAAACAACGTTTTATAAAGTTCGAACGAATTTTTTGAAAAAGTGCTACATCCAAATTTAGCAAATTTACGTTCACGTCAATTTAATTTTTTAGTTGTTCAATATTTTTTGGACGTTCCCTATAGAAAATAATCTAAGGGATTCAGGTCTGCACTCCGTGCGGGCCAGCGAATAGGACCATTTTTCCTACCCAGAGACGATATCATTTAAAAAAATCTGTCACCTCTCGAATAATATGAGGTGGGGCACCATCTTGCTGCCAACAAACCCTTAATATATCTAAGAGTGGTAACTTATCTAAACAGTCTTCAACATTAGTTTGTGGAATGTTCAAGTAAGTCTGGCCTGTTAATCTTTCACCAATAAAGAAAGGATCCATAATCTTAGATTTATGCATTCCACACCAACAATTCACAGTTCTACGCCCTTGCTTTTTCACTTGTGCCACGGCATGTGGGTTTTATGTTGCCTAATGATACGTATTTTTTCTATTAAATATGCTAGGTGTAGTGAATGATGATTCATTCGTCCAAAAAATGTTTTCTAAAAAATTGTCGTTTTCATTAATTCTGTTGATCATTTCTTCACAGAATAATCTTCTACTTCGAAATCATTTTCATTCAAATGTTACACAAGGAGTATGTGATATGGCTTGTAATTATATTTGTTCATAATCTTCATTACGTTTAATTGAGAAATGTTTAATTCTTTGGCTACAGACACCGTCGAGCGGCACGGTTCCTCTATAAATTTTAATAAAACTTCTTAACTCACGCTCTTCCGTTAAAACCGTCTTATTTTTTTTCCCCTTCTAGAATTATCCAAAGAATTGTAATAAATTTGTTACAAATTTGCTTGAACGTAATTTTTGTAGGTGGTGCTTCATCCAGAAATCTTCTAATAAATTTCCTTCTAGATTCTAACATGTTTTTATGACAAAATTTATAAATTTCCACGATAATGCATCTTTTTTCAATGGAATTATACATTGTGCTAAACAACTAATTAAAATCTCTTTATAAAATACAATTAACTAAACATCAATGTGCAGAAATAAAGACATTTAACAATATTTCCATTTGTTTTCGCAGCCTACTTTGAATATTGCTATTCTTGCTGTTAACATTTCTATAGTTTTTGAAGCATAACACAAAAACTAATAAACTAATTATACAATATGTGTATATATTTGCTATCAGAATGCCTCGAGGAATCGAAATTTGTTAAAATATATAGCGTGTTCTATTTAAAATAAACGCACTTTTTTGTGTACCCTGTATAGTTAAAACGCTACTGTCAATCTGTTAGCATGAGTGGAATCTGCATAAAAAACCATGTAAGACCAGTTTTTAAATTTTTTGAATCGGTCAATAGTATTGTATTGTATTATAAAAATGGGGGTTCACATTAATAAAACTAACCCTTTACATTGGATTGGCCATTCGCTTAGTCTGATAGAAGTCTTTGGGAATTCAAAAAACTTCCCTCCAGAAAGAATTCAACTAAAAAAAAATACGAGCGCGAGCTATTCTCGATTTTCTTTAGATTGCAGCTCCTTTTAAAAACTTCATAGCATAAGCTGAGACATTTGTGTCATTCCATCTAAACATTGTCATTTGCATCTAAATACTGTTATAGTCAATGAAAGTTTTTGAATGTAAATAGTGCTCTGATAATCTTTTCACAGTATGATCGTTACGCTTTTAATGCAATTACTCAGTAGTTTGTTTTTACATTTAAAATCATTTTAAATCGATGAAATAATAGTACATCAGTTGCCATTAACCCCGAAACAACCATATTAAAAAAGGAAAAGTTGAGTCGAGTCAGGCATGTTCTAGATACGCGAAAACATAAATTCAACAAAAAAGTCCAGAATATACAATTTTTTTACTTGAGACGGAACGCTTTGATCTTTATGCATGTAGGTGAAAGAGTCGCTGGGAGAGGACTTTTATTTGCATGTGCATAGATAATATGTACTGTGACTACCGTGCATCGCATAATTTTCCCCACAGAAGATCAAAAGGAATTTTCACTGCGAGTTTATAAAAAGAGCTGATTTTCTGTTCACCTGTAGACTTTGTCAAAGTAAATTTGCTGTGTAATCTGGGAAAAAAGTAGACATAATAAGACAAATTATTACAGTAACGCTACCAGCACATAAAATAAAGGTTTATTGTTAACAAACTGTGTTATCAGTTTTAATACAAGATAATAATAATCATAATAATAATGTCATTTTATTTTCATATGCATTACACTGAAACAGGTATACAGAAAATAGATAAAAATGTCATAAAAGAGAAATACTAAATAAATTGGACAAACAAAAATACAAACTATATCCAGGAATAAAGATAAAATTTTAATTGTATTATAAAATTATAATAACACTAAATAGTAAACAAAAATTTGTAAATTAATACAATAAAATGAAATGAAATGGATGAAGAAACACAGCACAATAAATGCACAAAATGAAAAGGCACAAGTGACTAGTTATTTACAATATTATATTTAATGAATTCCTCTAACGTATAAGGACATATGATAAGATATTTTTTTAGTTTTTTTTGTATTAATGTTTTTTGGGTACTTTATCCCCAAAGAGATAATGTATAAATGACAGCCATTATAGTATGCGTCTTTTTGATATAGTATAGAATTGTGGCGATCAGACAAAGGATATGTTTATGCCGAGGAGAATATAGCTGGTGAATTTTATGTTTGATAAATAAAAGAAAATAGATATACCGGGTGTAACACGATCATGGTACACCCCCCTTTTTTCCTATAGTTTTGAAGATAATTGATTGAGATTTGGGATATCTTATGTACATAATAAGCAGCACTTTTTGACGTAAAAATGATTTTTTTTCTCTTCCGGTTTCACCGAAAGTGACAGTAACTTTTGATTTTTAAATGAAACAGCCTATATATTATTGCATTTTTGAATTCTGCATAATTTTATGAATCCAACGATACTAAATAAGTGGCATTTCAAACGTCAGTATTTGTTATAATATAATTTTTAGTGTGCCATAATGGTTTCAATTTATTCTAAATGAGCCGTGTAATGCTAGAAAAATCGAAATCCCTTCAAAAATACTAAATTATGTGATTTATGAGCAAATAAAGTTATCAAAATGGTTTTTGGGACAAAACTCAATTTCTTCAAATGGAACCATATTGGTACCGTGATACCATTTATTAGTACTATTAATAAGGAATTTATTCATATGTCGTATTAAAATGTGCTATGAATACAAACAAAATTACAGCTAAAAGAAAATAAGAAAATACACATTTGTTACCTTGTTATACATAACGTGGCTTTGGAATATAAAAAGTGAACACAAAACATTATAACAGTTGTTCAAAATGCTGTCCATTAACGTCAATGCACTTCTGAACTCGCATAGCTGTTTCTCGAAGAACGTTCGCCAATTGCTGGGCCGTTATACTATTAATTGCGCGTCTCACTCGTAGCTCCAGATCTTCACGAGTTGTAACGGCGGTTGCGTAAACAATATTTTTTAATTGACCAAAAATAAAGAAATCAAGGGGTGTTAAATCTGGTGACCTTGGAGACCACCTCACAGGACCATTCGTCGAACTTATGTCTTCTTCGAATCTCCGTTGAAGGTAATCATTTACTATCCTTGAATTATGGGGAGGAGCGCCATCTTGTTGGAAATACATTCCCTGCCACAAATGGAAAGGTAATTCAGCTAAAGTGTCCTCAATTTCATTTTGCAGAAATCCCAAGTATCTGGCACCAGTCAGGGATTCTTCAAATATTATTGGACCAATGATTCTACTACCGATTATTCCAAGCCAAACGTTGAAACCGAACCGCACTTTAAAGTTACCCTCACGTAATAAATTTTGATTTTCTTGTGACCAATATTTTGTTTTTCGTCGGTTAAATAATCCCAAATTTGTAAACCTAGACTCGTCCGAAAATAAAATCATTCCCAAAAAATCATTGTACGTTATTTTGCAAAATCCAATTGCCGATATCCCATCCTACGTTCGTAATCATTTTTGTACAAGTGCTGGTGCAATTGGTATTTAAAAGATTTATAGTGGTATTTGCACAAAATTCGGCTTACTGTTTGGTTACTGATTTCCAATTCAAACCCAATTTGACTTACAAAAACAGTCTTATCAACTTCTACTCGAGCCAAAACATTAATTTCCGTTCCTTCGTCAAGAATCAAATTTTCTTCGGGATCATTGTTGGGCTCATTTCGGAATTGATTTTCAAGCCGATTAAAATAATTTCTCGCTGGACATTGTCTATCAGGATATCGTTCGGCATAAAGGTGTCTAGCCGCAACGGCATTTTTTCAACATTCCCCATAAATAATTAACATGTCCACTTTTCAGTTCTTGTATAAATTTTCGGCATTTTGAACACAATTAACAAGAATTTTAAAAAATATTTAAAGACATGATAAAAACATCAATAAACCAACAAATGTTGGATGCTAAATATTTCATTGTTTTCAAAGCCACCTTAGTTAGTTACTTCTTAATATCTAATTAGAACAAAATTGTATTTTCTTATTTTCTTTTAGCTGTAATTTTGTTTGTATTTATCGCACATTTTAATACGATATATGAATAAATTCCTTATTAATAGTACTAATAAATGGTACCACGGTACCAATATGGTTTCAAAAATTGAGTTTTTCCCCAAAAACCATTTTGATGAACTTTATTTGCTCATAAATCACGTAATTTAGTATTTTTGACGGGATTTCGATATTTCTAGCATTACACAGGTCATTTAGAATAAATCGGAACCGTCATGGCACACTTAAATGAAAAACTACAAATTACATTATAAAAAAATATTGACGTGTGAAATGTCACTTATTTGGCATCGTTGGATTAAGAAAATTATGCAAAATTCAAAAATGCAATAATATACAGGGTGTTCCATTTAAAAATCGAAAGTTAGTGTCACTTCTGACGAAACCGGAAGTGAAAAAAAATCACATGTATGTCAAAAAGTGCCGCTTATTATATATATAGGATATCCCAAATTTCAATCAATTATCTTCAAAATTAAAGGAGAAAAGGAGGGTGTACCATGATCCCGTTACATTCGGTATACAAAACATATTTCCAAAATGTAAACAGCCGTAGCAGTCAGAATCTTATAGTTTTTAAAAGCCATTCTGCAGGATTATCTTGGTTTGAGACCTTCAAAAATACGCAATGCGTATTTTTGTATGAGAAATACCGTGTTAAAATCTTTACTTAAGCTCCAGTAAAGAATTACATACCAAAGACGTGAATACATATTAGCATAATACAAAGATATCAAAATGTACTCACTGCACTGCCTTGATATAAACTTAAGTCCGGAACATGCTGTTGTTAACTTATGACATAGATTATTCACGTTAAAGCCCTAATCAAGAGTCCATTCCTCTGTCCATTTACTCTCTGTAGTCCTAACTAAGGACAGATTTTCGCGTTGTTAAGTTGGCGTTAATTTTTTTAGGTTAAGTAATGTAATTAAGGGTATGACATAAAAAACCGGATCGGATTTAAATAAATTTTTTTTTATAAGTATAATTCGGAATAATAATTTTTATTGCCATATATTTTTTTTACAAAATCGCTAAATGGTAGGCACTACTACCGTAATTTATCTACAAATACAATTAAGTATTAAAAATATTGAAAACAAAAAAACATGAAAAATCTCATGCGCTTTAGTACAAAGTACAAGGCAGGCAGCAATGGGTCTGTCTTGGAAATTAAAAGTGTTGATCTGGATTTAGGTATACATTATGGGAAAAAGTTTAATTTGAGTGCCTGTTTGTGTGTGTGCATAAAGGATAAAAATAGCAGTCATACATGGGAGAGAAAGAGTATTATGTATCAATGTTGCCTCAATGTACGTTGTCCATGTGAATTAAAGTTTATTGTACAGATATTAGTTGTTTAGAAAAAATTCTAGCGATTTGCAAATATTTTCTTTATCTAAAACTAATAAGAAAAACAAAGACAGAGATAGTGAATTGGCTACTCGGGGTAAATTCTCCTAAAGCCCCCCAAAAACCACGAAGTTGCGAGCACGACCATTGGTATGCGTAATTAGTACCGGGGCAAGTACTGCCAATAAATTATTCATCTTTAGGTCATACGCTGCGATGGCCCGCCCTTCATCAGATCAAGTAACCGATGACACTGTTGGTAATGTTTTGGTTAGCAAATTTCAAAATGTTGTGAGGTATAGTTGTTATTTCTGTAAATAACTGCGTATCCCTGTTTATTTCGAGAATTTCTAGTTATTTGATGTATAATTATTTTTAAAATGCATTAAAAAAACTCGGTGGCAATTTTTTGAGTAATTTTTGGCCATTTGGCGTGAAAGTAAACTGGCATTCTGCTATTAAATAAAAATAAATTGACAAATATTCTAACGAAAATAAAATAAAAAAGAATTCTAAAATGAAATAGATTTTAAAAAACGTATTAAAAATGAAACAAAACATTTTTTTTTATAAAGTTCATTGTTAATATTAGTAAAAAATTCCAGATATCTCTCGGAAGTCAACTGACCATCAACAATTATTGGAGGCGGCAACACATTACCAAACATACCCAACCAAACATTAAACCAAATCTGTCTTACTGGTTTCCTTATCCAAAGAGGTGTTGATTTTGTTGTGCCCAATATCTAGTATTTTGGCGGTTGAAAAATCTCAGATTTATAAATCTTACTTCATTAAAAAAAATCATTATTTCTTTTAATGTTAGTCACAAAATATCACTCTTCTTTCAAAATTGTTGCCATATAAATGTTGATTTATTTGATATTTAAAGTTTTTGTAATTGTGTTTTTTTTTTTTTAATCTTTCTTGCAGATTCCTGGCTAATATTTAACTCATCATCACCAATTTTCCGGAGGGATAAAGGCCTCTCAATTTCAACAAGGGCTAACACATTTACTTCAGTCTCCTCATTTATAATTACCCCTTCATTTTCATCATTTACCCGGTCAATTTTTCAAAATTAAGCTTCCAGTCTTATGGAATAATTTTTCGGCGGGTGTCTTCTGTTTGGAAAACGTTGTCCGTAGTTTATTGCAACAGCTCTGGAATTTTTCCGGAATTCGCCGTAAATTAACAACATGTAAACAGTAAAAGGAAAGGAGCAACAATCAATTAATTATTTAGAAACTGACAGTTCAAATAATATTGCATGATTCTCATTTATTTTCAAAGGCAACTTAGTTTATTTGCAAATTATTTTAATGCTTTAGATTAATATGTTTCATACGAAACCAAAAGTTTTAAATTTACCACAATTCATTTATAATGAAATGCGTTACACTAATACAAATTTAAAGCTTAAATTATGATGATTGCCATCGGGAAGAAAAAATTATGGGTTACTATTTGAAAAAAATTAAAAATGGTCGCCCTAAAGTCAGGAAAAAATTATTTTGAATTTTTTCAAATAATGAAAAATATTCGCTTCATATTGCACTCAAATATCAAAAATGAACCATATTATGATATCTAATGCCTACTTCAAAAATTTTCATTATACAAATAGTTTTAATTATTAATTTAGAATTTCATGACAAATTGGTGGATTAAATTGAAAAAAAATGCTGTGAAACTATGAGATAGCAAAAAAAATTAAGATACAATTATTGTCTATAATTGAATGACTGATCTTAAGAGGGCTAATCGAACCAGTGTTTGTAAGGTAATTTTTCAAAATTTATTTCTTTCATACGGTTTGGTCAAATTACATCAAATTTGGAGGATCAGTAGTTGAAAGTGTACTAGAGGGTACATGTATATCTATTTTAATTAATTTTCACTTTATGTAGGGAAAATTTATACTGTAAATATAAGTGAAATTTGAACGTGAATAGCTCCTGAATTATGATATCAATCGGTAAAATTCGAGGTAAAATTCATACATGTCTTCTAGAATAAATATTCATAATTATGCTCAGCAAGTTTCAAACTTTTATTCCGTACTATTTGGTTAAAATTAATTTTCTAAATAAGTATCTTTGTCACTACAAAAGGAGCAAGGAAG
The DNA here is from genome assembly GCA_029963845.1 of Rhamnusium bicolor. Lineage (NCBI taxonomy): Eukaryota > Metazoa > Arthropoda > Insecta > Coleoptera > Cerambycidae > Rhamnusium > Rhamnusium bicolor. The sequence continues at coordinate 609,167 of JANEYF010002643.1, forward strand.
TGTTACCTCTATCGGGAATCGCACCTCAATGAAGTTGATGAATAAAACGTCCAGTGAAGGTATAGTCAAGAGTAAAATTATTCAGCGGCGCATGTATAAAAAACTTTCTAGAAAGTGACACAGCTATCCGAAGCTTTTTCCCGACTAGGCCCCTTAAGATGTGATCGATTTTCATTTTCTACAGGGCGTTATTAATAATAATGACAACATAAGAATAATTCGATATCACACCCCATATTTCCAAAACGAAGATTTGGGCACGTGATTATATGAACTTTTTTTTTAAATTAGCTAAGGAATTCCGCTGTGAAATATGTTAACGTACTTAAGTTACACCTTGTATAGAGTATTTTAAATATGGCTTTTTCGTTCAAATGCTCTGAAAAACTGTACCGTTTTTTGATCAGGACCTTAAAAAAACGAAAAGACCGAAAATAAGTTCTAACTACTACTAAAGAAGTAGAAAATGGCACCCAGAATCGAATTTACAGAGCGCGTACCGCCGAAATAAGCAGATTAATCCTTCACTTAATAAAATTGTGTGATAGCTGTAAATTAGTCAAAAAACAATTACTTGAAAAGCACGCGTGTCTGCAGTACACGGATATCCTTGATTCCACAGATATTGATTTTGTTTACAATAATTCCTTTTACTAAAGTCCACTTATTACTTCGTAACATATTATTATCCTTGAAAATAACATTAATATTGAAAACACCTGTCCGTTCCTTCGTTGCCCGCGGCTTAAAATGTTTCAGTAAAAACACAAATTCCATTTAATCATTTTTATTCATTAACTGTGCGATGTATGTAAATTGTTGCCTAGGGCGGGATTCTAAAGCTCTTTTTAAAATTTGAGCACGCACAAAAAAAGGATTTTAAACGTATCGATTTTCAATCAACTGTACCCGCGGGACTATGAGATTTAAAAATCAAAAAATCTAATGGCTTTACCGTGCCCAGTGATACTCTTTTGTTTTAAAATTCAGAAAACGTTGGAATAAAAACCTGAAACAATTGGACGCAGATTAATACGGTTTCTTGGGATAATGAAATAAAAACAAAATGGCTTTATTAGGAGACCCACAGTATCAATACTACTCTAATCTGAACTTTAATGAGATTATGTTAATTAATATCCAAAACATAAACGAAATATACAGGGTGTTCCTAAAATAGGGTTCCAAACGTCGACAGCGTGTAGTGCTCATCAGAATAAGAAAAAATTTCTATAAACTTGTGGCACGTGTTCAGATGAAATTTGTTTACTTCTATTATTTGAAGAACGCTAAAAGATATATAGACAAATAGTTCATTTTTGGTTATTAAAATCATGGATGTCCTTTTAGGCAGAGACAAGGGTGTTTCATCCTGTAAATTTTTCTTTGTTCAACCTTCATTTTTGGATTTGTCGAGAAGGTCTTATTCCCTGGCATCCCCAGTCCCCTGACCATAATTAACCACCCAGGTAATTTTTTTGGAGTCATCTGAAGGCGAAAGTTTATGCAAACGAGAGATGATATCATTGAACAATTGTGTGAGAGAGTTGAAATCGTATGCATGGAAAAAATGTTTTCTTAAAATGTTTTCTTAACCGCCTCTCAAGTCACCGAAGTAACTCCCAGAAAATCCTAGGATTTTGTGTTTACTCAAAAGAGACGAGGCTCTACAGTTTATTGTGGAGTCCAAACCACATCTAGGGCATCGACAGTTCTCTCCCATCTTAATCCGAAATAAATTACAAATAAAATTTCTAAATTGCTCCGGGATGGATTCAAACCATCGACATTTGGTACCGAGTAAATAGCTATAAGAGCTTTACCCACACGGCTACCATGCCCTAAGGAAATAAGCCAAACTCCAGGAATTTTTGAACATCGGGCCTCGTTGTGCGTCCAAATAGGAGGCGGGTATTCCGAACAATTATTCTGATTTATTTTTTGTATGCTCATAATGTATTTGTTATATGAAAGTTACAGTTGTATTATTACGGTTCAGTATCACCATTATTTTAAATGTTAAGTTGCAAACGTGTTATTGGTCCTAATTTATCATTTTATATTCATTACTGTTTGTTCGTTGATATCTGCATACTTTCTTTTTTCGATTAATAGTAACGTTTCCGATATGTTCTTTATTTTATTTACTGGCATGATAATTTTCAAACTCTATTTTATTCGATAACGGTTGCCGATAGCAACTTAAACAAAAAGGGCCTTTTTAAGTAAAAATGTCCAACAATTCTAAATTTATGGTAAAAATTTAAAGAAAGCTTAACAAAAAAAATTACAGGATGTAAGACCGTTGTCCCCACCTAAAAGGGACGCCCATGATTTTAATGACTAAAAATGAACAGGCGCATCTTGTTCAGTATGAAAACCTAAGTGAATGCCAAAAATTTTGTCTATGTATCTTTTAGCGTTATTCAAATAATAGGAGAAAACTAATTTCCGCTGAACCCCTTTAAGGGCCTCTTACTCCCTAGGGGTGCGTTTTATGCCACATGTTTATAAGAACTTTTTTACTAAGATGAGTACTACATGCTATATACCTGGTTTATATTTGCGAAATTAAAATTTGATTTATATTAAAAAATGTATGCCTCTCGATTTGTCTACAGTACGATGTATTAAAAAATCAATTTTGCTAAAAATTATAGTAGATATTTTTTTATTTTTTCACAAGTTGTAAAAGCATATCGTCGGTCCACTGCCAAAGCAACTTTTATTCTTTTCTTATTTTGACTGTAATGTGCTTAACTAGAACTTTTCAAAAATACCAAATAAGTGAGTTTATTATTAACTTAGAAATAATAGTAAAAAAATTCAAATAAAGATTCATTTTCAATTTTCTTTACCGCTTGTTTATTGTAATTTTTAATTGATGTGTCAGGTTAAGGATACAGACAAACAAATGTCTGTGTTAAAGGTAAACAAAATTAAATATATGAAAAATATTTACACATATTTATTAAAAAAATAACAAAAATAAATAACTCTGAGCAAATTTTCACAACGAAACAGTTTTTGGCTAGGTTAGGTACTTTAATATGCTATGATAAACAAATTACCACGTACAAACATTAAAAACTTACATTTATAAATTTCTTTGAGGCTTTCCAGCCCCCATATTCTTCTAATAAACTATACATCTACCGAAAGGGACACAACACTTAACACAAAGAGAAAAAGGGAATAATAGCGTCTTGTTGAATCTTGTCTAATGCGCTACCGCGGTTTCGCCGGTAGAGGGCCAACATTTAGTTCTCAGAAACAAATTTATTAATGAGGAATAAATATTTCTAATTAGAATTAAATATTTATTTCCGCTATTAGGGTATAAACCTTAATAGTAAATATTTCTTTCTATGAAATAAATATAATGATGTAATAAATGTGGCAGATACAAATGTGTTATTCATGAGTAAATTTATTTCTTATAAATAATTATTTAATTACAAAAAATAAATACCAAGAGAATTCCTGAAATAAATCATTTAGTTTTGTCAATTAATCCAATCTTCGAAATATGCTTATTATAACAAAATTATGAAAAATAATTATTTGTCTGAATTAAATATTGTTACGCCACTGGACTGTGTAGACTGGTTAGATGAGACTGGAATTGTATGAGAACGGCCGGGAATATTCTGGAGTGCTCTAGACCGGGTGAATGGATGTATAAATAAGACGCACGGTGGGCCGAGACTTAATCTTAAGTTGAACGTGAACGAGTAAAGAAGAAATAAGAAAGAGACTTATAAATGTTCAAGTGTGATTATAGTTAAGACAGTAATTAATCTATTGTTGTTAATTGTTAATTAGTAAATAAAGTAGTGAGTAAGTGTTACCTGGACTTTCATTCAGCGAATCTACGAGAATAGGTGTTTGTGTGGATAGCAAACACGTAACAATATAATGCAGAATAATAAATATTTATTAAATTGAAAAAACTAAGGCTTCTTAGTCATTTCAAGCCAGATATTTCCCTCAGTGTAGAAATTTGGAACTCTATTTTAGAAATACCCTGTATATATTTTATTATATTATTATTCATTTTCTGTCTGTTTTACTGTAAAATACAAAAATTAACACAGTAATGATTGCCAGGTTATTCTTACAAAGATCATATACACAGGATGTAGTGAAAACTTTGACCATAAATACAGGGTGCATCACGGTGAGTAGCATATTAGACGTTTTTGAGTAAGTACAAATAATTTTAAACTGAAAATTTGCACATTTTAGAGGTGCCCCTTTAATGAAAATAATGTCACGTATGTGACACTTCCGGAGAACAAAGTTTGCTTTCACAAGTTACAATATATTTTTTAACGATTCACAACAGATTCACTGAGTTTCTTAAAGATCTTCAGGAATAGCAACAAGTTCAATTTATTATTGAATTTCGATGTTTTGTACTCTCGAAAAATGAAAAAGAAAAAAAATGTAAAATATACAAAAAGTACACACGTATTATAACGGACACACTAAAATCACCTCCTACTTGGAGAAGGAGGTGCAGATTCTATAACCTCCACTCCACTTATATACATATACCTAATAATTAATAGTGTAAGTAAATTGTAATGTAAACTAACCATAACTATGTTTTTTAAAATATTATATTAATTGTAGTTCTCTGCTGATGGTGTAATAAACCGAAACGTTAGAAGACAATAATAAAATTAGTTATACCTGACCAAAATCCCCACAAAAAAAACTATCAGATATTATCTTATATACAGCTGTATTCTGTAATATCCGCAAAATTTTAACAGACTGTCAAAATATTTATTTTAGCAGACAGTTTGTATTCTGTAGTGTCAAATTTGACTGGAATGTTATCCGTTGAATTTTAATGGACCCGCTAATTCAGTTGTATGAAGTTAGCATTTTACGCATATTTGTGATAGGTTCTTATATGCAGTGGCCCCATCAGAATAAAGAAGATATGAATAAAGTTAATCACGTTGTGTTTAAGGTTAGAATTGTTAAAAATTTTGTCAGTTCTATCATAGCTTAGTTCTGTGTTTAGAAAGCAAAACCGCATTTTAAAAAGAACGCAATAGTGTATCATTGTTTTGTCATAAGAAATAGAGGAGCAGAGTGTAATACTGGACCAAGGGGATTATTGTAGACAACTCCATTATTTTTTTACAAAGACTTGAAATTTTAAGCTTATATAGTATTACTTAAGCTGTTTCGATTTTTAAACTGAAATATCAATTTGTTACTGTTAATTGAAACAAAAATTCTTATATTTTTTTAATTTAGCATGCCCACTATTCCCCCAGTTGGTAATTATAGACAATGCACGAAACTCCTGTAATATGTGATTGGCTATACTATACAGTTATTAGACACGTTGCAGATATCTACAAATCGTCCAAGTTTCGTTCAAAAATTCTTTCATTTAACCAAGATATTAAATGACAAAATCACAGGTTCAAAATCACTTGTAAATTCAAAAGACCCAATAATAAATTTTACATTCATGTCCAAAAATATTAAACATATATTTATTAACAAGTAAAAATTGCGAAATTGCACAAGAAACCCAAAAGACATTTCTTATATAAATAAAAACATTTTCTGATAGCTGACGACGTATAAATAGCTCCATATTATCTGCTGGTTTTTGGATTATTTGTTCTCTGCTTAGACCAGACCTTTCCTATGGTGTTTATAGCACATATGAATCAACATGTTTCTTCATTTTCTTGATCAAGCTTCTGCAATTTTCCCACATCATATGCTTTTGGAAATTTGTACAAGCCAGCTGAGAAAATTCTAGTCGATTTGAGTCCAGACACTAAATATTCTGGATTGAATGGCTTCTCCCATATGACTTTTATACATTTAGAGAAATGTCTAACCTCTTAGAGAGATATTTAATAATCAATAATTTTAACGTATTTATATCATATGATATTCATTTTTTTAATATATGTACATTCGAAGCATTTCTAAAAAAAGTTCTGTTGACCATGTTAAGCCAATTGACGATACTATAGGGTACAAATTTATTTACGTTGATGACAACGCGAGGCTTCATAGAACAAGATCTTTTATTAATTTTTAAAGATAACCTAAATCACATGGAATAGTCCATTATCTTACCAGATGCCGATCCAATAAAACATGTTTGGCACCAACTTAAAATACAAATAATAAAGAGGCGCACAGAACCATCTTTTTTGAGCAAAATTCGTTGCTGATAAGAAGAAAATTATACATGACTCAGTTTTCGAGATATAGACATAACTTGTGTTTTTTTAAATGGAACACCCTGTAAATTATTTCATTGTTCGATCACAACTTAAATTAGCTTTCCAACGATATATCATATGTTATATTAATCTCTAGAAAGTGGTTAAATTTCGAAAAATTAAATATATTTGTGAGGACGCCATGGAGGCCATACAACAACAACTTCTTATAATATAAAATAATTTTGCCAAAAATAGGAAAAACTAAACTACAATAAATATTCGAATTGTCTTCCATTGACATCTATGAATTTTTGACACCTTCTCCTTACAGCATTTGTTGCATTTCTAATTATGACAGGAGTTATTGTCCGAAACGCAGCTAATGTTTTGTTTTCGGATTCTTCTATATTATCAGAACGTTCTCTATATATATTTTGTAAATAACCCCAAAGCCAAAACTCAGCAGAGGTTATATCGGGATATCTAGCTGGCCACAAAATAGGACCATTATTTCCTAAAAATTTAACAATATCTAAACTACTTTATTATTTAGTAATGTCCAATTAGCTAATTAATTGTTAGTTATCAATTTAGTTAACTTAGCTAACTTGACATTGATAAACTAGTCCTGAGTGATATATAGATACCTATTCAATCCTGCCTAAAATGAGTATTTTAATAATTTCGTGTTTCATTTGACGTATGACCTGGGGCACCATCTTGTTGGTAATATAATCTTTGAAATTGTCTTACAGGCACTGTCTAAAAAGGGCTCTATCTCTTGTCGTAGAATGTTAATATAAGTTTCAGTATTCAAATTACCGTGAAAAAAATGAGGACCTAATATTTGGTATCCAATGAAACCACACCATACACCAAATCCAAATCGTCCTTGACGATTAACTGTAGCGGTTACATGTGGATTTTCATGAGCCCAATGGTGGTTATTATACCGATTAAAAATTCCGGCACTACTTATATGCGCCTTGTCTGTCCATATAATTTCCTTCAAATCCTGGCTTCATTGCAGTGACGCAAAAACCACTGGCAAAAAATCCAGACGCCTTTGAAAGTCGTTTGGGTGTAGATGGTGACTAATCTTGGGGTTTGTAGGGTTTGAAATTTTTTTAAGCAACGGAAGGCATTTATTTTTGGGATTCCTAAAATTTCCTGTATTTCGCGAGACGATATATTAGGATTTTCTCGTACAGTTTCTAAAACAATATTTTCTACAGCTTCATTACCTGCTTTATTATATATTTTTGCTCGAGGTTTTACAACTGATCCAAACTCTTTTAAATTTTGTTGTAGCCTTTTGAATATTTTTTTGTCTGGGTGTCTCTTTTCTGGATATCTAAAAATATTGTTTAGGCTGCACTTTTTGGCACAAAGTTTTGCTGTCTATAACTTACCTATTAAAATAAAGCTCGGAAGCTAAATTTGAATCTTCTCCGCATCCTATAAAACACTTAATCATATCACATATTTCATAAGTAATAAATTGAACCATTTTTAACAATGCTCACTAAGAATTAATTCACAAATTAGTTTTTGACATTTACGATTATTTCGATTTTCTTTTTTTACCATGGCCTTCTCAATAAATATTAGAAATACGATAAATATGCATAGATGTCAATGGAAGACAATTCGAACTTTATTGTAGTTTAGTTTTCCTATTTTTGTCAAAATTATTTTATATTATAAGTGTTGTTGTTGTTAATAGTTTTCCATTGCATTCACACAAATATATTTAATTTTTCGAAAATTAACCACTTTTTCTGGAGATAAATATTTCATATGATATATCGTTGGAAAGCTCTTTTAAGTCGTGATCGAATATTGAAATAATTTACAGGGTGTTCCTTTTAAAAAAACACAAGTTTTGTCTATATCTCGAAACTGAGGCATGCATAATTTTCTTCTTCAACGGATTCTCAAAAAAGTGCCTTAAGAATGTGTTACTTGATTTTCGATTCAACACGTGGTAATTGAGATATAGAGGTCATCCAAAAATGCCAATTTTTCAAAAACGCTCCGTAGCTCGGTAGTTAAAAAAGATAGACGATCGCAGTTTGCGCCATTGTTTGTTTCTCGAAAATCGAGCTCAGGACACCTATATTGGTTTTTGTCTATCTGCCATAGTTTCAGAGAAAACCCCAAATCCCATCTAATTGGGTCCACCCTGTGGTTGTAGTTTCTGTTATCTTTAATCGACTTAAAATAAAGTATACTGGTTTTATATATTCAAATTTTGCATAAGATAGCAACTGAAATAATAGAAAATTTTTCTTAAACGGTTAGTCTTCTGTAATACACATCTTTCTACCATCACGGGCAAAGCCCACAGCTGCAATTAAAAAAATGTAAATAAATATCTAACAACTAAAGGAACTTACAGTTCCTTTAGTTGTTAGTTAGTTTAACCAAAAGTCAAAAACACAGATTATGTAGGGAAAAGAACGGCAATTAAAACAAAAGAAAAATCATCGAATTACATCCAGTTGTTTGAAAGTTAGGATGGTTTGAGTTTGGTGATCATTTATAGTTATTCACTTCAAATTAACCCAAGTGTATTTATACAAAATGTTTTAAAACAGGGAAACATAAAATTCGTAAAATGACTTGATGAAGTTTAATAAAATTTCACAAATAAGTTTTAAAATGTATGTGTAAACTGTTGATATGTGATAAAAAAGTTTAGAGCCAGGTGGTTTTGTATAAACTGATGGATGGGATCGACATATTAACGATTAACTTATATTATGAAATACTTGGAAAATGTTTTTCTTTACACTTAAAAATTACTTTACAATTATACTTGAAATCTGCTTTCCATTACGTCCTGAGTTGCTCTACGCCCACTTTCCCAATTTCGCTTTCCGTCCGACGACGTTAAATGAATGAAAGCGACATTGAATACTGAAGAGAAACAAAAGTCTTAGAAGCAGGTTTTACAGGTAAACTGTGAATTTTATAATAAAGAAAATTATTTAAGCAAACTTTGATACCGTGGTCTGTCTATTGTATATTTACATGGTGTTCCAAAATTGTTGTGGAGAAATTCTGATTTTACAAAAAACAAGGAAGTTCATGCAAACATATGCTCGGATACAGCTTCTTAATGGATCTACAGACTTTGAAGGCTGTTTAAAAACTGTTTCCAAAACAATTAAGATGGCATTTTTATTTCTTCCATATTAAAACTATGGAAAAGCGTTTCTTTAAATACTAATATTTATCGTCGAAAGGTCAATCCCATGTGAGATGTTCATATTGGAAATGGAAAAAGAGTTCTCTTTCTCACAAACTTCTTTATTGATGGTACCGGTTTCGTGAATTTATATTTGTTCAACAAGAATTTTAATCAAGCCGTTGAAAAATCATTATGATTAAAACTCCTGTTGCCTGATGATGTGAAATAAATATTAATTTACGAAACCGGTAGCATCAATAAAAATTTTTTTTCGTTTCCACTAATATTTATTGCCTCATAACAGTTTTACAGCAAATTACGTGATTACGCTTAAACTAATCACAACGAGTGATGTCCTCTGTTGGCAGGTATATTTGTTTCAACAGATGACTTTGATCATAAACAAAAAATTATTATTATTATTATTATTAGACTCGCTATATGATTATTTTGAATCACATGAATTCCTATAGAAGTGGTACAAGATAATAAAAATATCCTAAGTGTCGTTTGAAATAGGAGCATTTATGATGGCTTTCTTAGATGAAACCACTTAAACGAAAATTTAATCATTTTTTTCTTGGCATGTTGACCACTACTTACGTTGCAGATTATATTCGTTCCAAGGTACTTAAATTTGTCTAAGTCAAATCCATGCATTTATACAAATACACGAAATTTTTCGCCATCTAGTAAGAATTGGGAAAAGGAGGCTGTCACAACTATATTTATAAAAGATGAAAGCCATTGAAAGCAGTGGAAATATGTTATTTATATTTATATCATGGACACTGTATTTACGAAATTATAACATATGTTTTCTTCCGATAGTATTCGTAAATATTACAAAACAATTTGATACAATACATTTCTATTGTAGGAAACATTTGAAAAGTAAAAATGCGCCGTCTTAAAGTAAGTCATGCAAGTTGGTAAGTAGTTTTAAAGTAAAAAGTGGTATTATATTGCAATACCGACAAAAATATTGGAACTAATGGCGTACATGATAATAGGAGCTGTACTCTGTATTTTCCAGCTTTTCCGTAATTGATACTAGAAAGAAAACTATTATGGTTAATAAATAAACAGTTTTCTGTCAATATTATAAAATTATAGTATTTTTAAGAGATAGTGAGATAATCAATAAATACTTTTTTAACATTTAGTTTAATTATTTGAAGGAAAGCTTAAACTAAAAAAAACATTCCCCCGAAGTAGGTGTTGCTTCATCCATTTTCCTTTTTGTGTTAAAAATCAATACTCTGATATGTCAATTTATACAGGATGTTCAATAAAGTGGTATAAAATAAACCTGAAGCAGATTAAACCAAATTTAATTATATACGACAATGTGTCGTTCAAGGTGTCAAAGATGCTTTAGAAAATTGATTTTTTATACATAAATTTGATATATGAAAGAAATTTGCCTTTTAATGTTTCAAAAATATTTTATTAGAAACTCTACAAGTGTTTCGGCTTTTTAGGCCTTTGTCAAGAATACAGGGAATTCCCTGTACTCTTGACAAAGGCCTAAAAAGCCGAAACACGCGTAGAGTTTCTAATAAAATATTTTTGAAACATTAAAAAGCAAATTTCTTTCATATATTTAAAATATTTATTTTAATAATGTTTCACAAGGAGCCAACCGCAGAATCAGTTCAGTGCATAAATTTGAACTGCAACTTCTTCAAGCAGCGGTTGTCAATCTCTTACGGCTCAACGTAGCACTTTTGAGCATAAGTATAATTAGTTAAATCAAAATATTTTGACCAAAAAAAATTTCATAGCTCTTTGTGTTTATGGAATTTTGGAACATCTCGGGTATGCAGTCAAATCTAAAATAGGTTTTTGGACTGAGAAAAAACTTCCCGCTAAAACTACGTTTGGTGCTAAAATTTTACAAGGGATAAAAAATGTGAAAATATATGTACCATTTTGGAAAAAAGAGCGAAGATTGTATTCCCCAAAAAAAATTAAAAGCAAACATGTAAATTTTGCCCTCCTTTTGCCCTTCTAATAAAATTAACAAGAACTAATTACATTTCAATAGGAACATGTTCACATCAAAGCTGATTCAAATCGTACAGGGTGTTTTTATTTATTTGAAAAAAATAAATTTAACGCTCTTTTACGTCTGAACAAAGTAAGTTTGGTTAAACCTCCTTAATTTACAATCTTGCATATGGAATTAATTTTATGCCACTGGTTACTGAGACACCCTGAATAATTTAATCTGATATAACTAACTTTAGGTTATTTTTAATCTCCTCTTTGAAGGAAGCAATTTCGGTATATTTTCTCTTATTTTTGGATATACAGTGTGTCTCATTTAAAATGAAGACACCTAGTTATTTTCGTAATTTTTTGAACTTCAGATTTGAGCTTTAGCACAATTGTAGTCCTGTATAAGACGTACATTTCATTACGAAATTCGCATTTTTAGTTTTTTCAATATTTTTCCGCAGTCTACACACGGTGACAATTTTGGTTTGAAATTTAATAGGATGCCATGGAAACAAAAACTATGATTAAATTAAATGTCATTCTGACAAAACTTTGAGTCATATTGTGTAAAGTCCTAGTTCATAATCGCAAAATGCGTCTGCATTTAAGGGAAAAAATCGGAATAATAAGGTTATTTGGTGATGAGGTTCGTAGTAGCAGAAATGTAGCCGCAGAATTTAACCGAAGACATCCTTTACGAGTCGATATTACTCATGAAACTGCAGCCGCCATAAATGCTCTTTTCAAAGAAACTGGTAGTGTTATTAAAAAACCTCAGAATGATCAACCTCGTCGAATACATCTGCATCCTGAAGATAACGTAATCTTAGCTGCAAATCAAGCGAATCCAAAAGTGGGTCTACGAGATTTATCGTCTCAACTGAATATCAACCAGAAGAAAATTAGAAGATATTTTATACGTCATAAAATCAAGCCCTATAAACCAAAATTTCTACATACGTTGAAAGAAGGGGATGAAAATAAAAGGTTAGATTACTGCTATTGCGTCCAGGGAAATTTTTTAGACGACGGAGATTTTCTAAATTAAATTTTGTTTACTGATGAGGCTACATTTACCACCAATGGTGTGGTATCTTCTAAATACTGTAGATACTGGACTACAGAAAATCCTTATTGGGTTATTAATTGTAAAAACTAGTATTCAGAGAAAGTTAAAGTATGGTGTGGAATTTTAGGAGACCGAATAATTGGTCGGTTTTTCTTTACTAATTAGTTAAATGCTGAGCGTTTAGTTAACTTTTTCGATACGGAATTATGGGATGCAATTGAAAATCTTCCTCTTAATGTGCGACATGATATGTTTTTCCAGCTAGATGGTACGTCAATACATAATTCCAGAATTGTTCGTTAGTGGTTGAACGAGCATTTTCCAATGCGCTGGATAGGAAGAAATAGTACTTTTGGACACCGGCCTCCTAAGTCACCCGATATTACACCATTCGATTTTTATTTCTGGGGAACAGTGAAGAATAAAGGCCCAGAAATAGAGAAGGACTTTATGCTAAAATAGGATGGGCCTGTCGCGAAATCAGCATTCCAGAGCTGAGGAGAGTAGCCAATCATAATCGTAAAAGAATTGAGAAATGTATTCAAATTGAGGGAGGATTAGTTGAGAGAGGTTACATTCGATAATTAATTAAAATTTTTATTTAAATAAATGTAATGAGTAATTATCTCAAAAACTGACTGTTACTTTAAACTGTGTTTTTTTACTTATTTCAATTACCAAAAGTTAATTGTTTGTTTTCTTTTCTCTTAAAATATATTTTTTGTCAAATCGACACTTCTGTCCAATAATTTTTTTTCCAAATCCATGACATCCTATTAAATTGCAAACCAAAATTGTCACCGTGTGTAGACTGAGGAAAAATACGAATTTCGTAATGAAATTTGGTATTGGGGCTCAAAATTAGATTCTGAACAACTTTTTTCGATATCTTCAACGCGAAGCAACATATCGGGCCCCATTTGGAAGGCCGACGTCTCAGTTTGTTACTTAAATTTAAGTTGGTTGCCTCGAAATGTACATCTTATATAGGGCTACAATTGTGCCAAAGCGCAAATCTGAATTTCAAAAAAATTACGAAAATATCTAGGTGTCTTCATTTTAATGAAGACACTATAGAACTAATGAGTGAAACATTGGGCAGTAATTTATTAACACTTTGTATACAAAATTAGCAGAAAATCAACATATAAAGAACACGCTAATGTAGATTTGTGATAAAAACATTACTGCTGTGTTATTTTTGTAACATATTTTCCAGTCTTATTAAATAGGCAATAACGACAGTACACCACAAAAAATTGTTAATCAACATTATTTTAAACATGTGTCATTGATAAGCAGACTATTTCAGTTCAATGTGAACAGGTCTAAAAAGTATTACAACTAATGAGATAAATTTATCTGTAAGTGAAGCTTTCGTACATTTAAATCAATACCTCCAATTCAATGCGGTCAATTGAAATTATTTCCCAAACAGGGACACGAGATTCACCAAATATTATACTTACGATCAATAAGGGCTTCAATTTATATCATTCGCTCGGTCTTCATACAAGAATACATTCTTCACATAGGTATAGGCAAGCCTCCGACAATTTCATCTGTGCTGCTGCAGGTTATTTACAGCAATACTGAAATTTATTTGATGTATTAAAATTGATGTCTTTTGAAGATTGTGAAAGAAACTCAGAGCATTAAGGACGTAGCAATAGTGCAACTGGAACTCATAAAATAACTGCTTTAAATATTGACTATGTCTCCCCTTGACGATCGCAAAATATGCAAAGCAGGTTAATTGCATTCTGGTACGAAAAATACTAAATACAAAATACATAATTTAATTTCTTGGTGCAACAAGTAATATTGCAACATCGCACCATAAGGCACATTCTCCAAACCCTTGAGTAAAATAAATACATCCCAGTCTTTGTTAAAGAAGAGTACTGAAGAGTTGACTCTGGTGATTTGGCGATGGTTCTATCTTTGCTAGAAACAAGGTATTAAACAAGATGTACGCTCTCATTTACGTTAGCAACGATTACCAATCGTCGATGCTAAAAGGGCCTTTTCGTTGCCACGTTTAGCCGTCGTTTAAACACAAAGAATTGTTGAACGTTGGGCTTTAGAATGAATTCATTCGCATTTCTAGTTAACAGTTACCTACCTCGTATGTTGTAAAATGTTTGCATTTACTATAAGGGATATATTTTAACGTCCAACGGATATTTGAATAAAATGGATAATCTACTGAAGAGTGAGAACTATCACATATAAAAGTTAGTAGTTATATACTGTGTGCTTAATTTTTGTATCCCATGATCCTGCATGGAAAGAAAACTATTCTATATCAAAGTAATCGATTATTCTTGAACTTTTATAGTTGTCACTAGAAAAATATTACTTCGCATAAATTATTATTGTTTCAATAATATACCAATTGTAAACCAAGAACAGATATATTTTTGAGTTTCATTAGCGCAAGTCTTTAAGTCAATATAAGTTTTTTAAAAACAAATTAAGTTCCCCTTCTTGATAAAAGTTAAAATATAGAGTGGAATGAAAAATAATATTAACTAAAAATTTTTTGTTAATTATTATTTACTAACTTTTACAAATCTTATCACAGATAAGTATAACATATATCTTTTTAAACAATTATTTTCCCGGCTATTTGCCAAAACGCTGAAACTTGGATTACAAAAAAGATAATATGCACATTATGTTCAGTACTACTGACTCAATAATGTTATTTTTAATTTCAAATATTCTGTCTAATAAAACCAAAAATAAATAAAACACAAGGCGCAATTTTAACTTTTATCAAGAAGGGGAACTTAATTTGTTTTTAAATTATTTCATTGACCCTAAGGGGTATTTCCACTATATAATTTCAACTACTCTGTTCTCTGAAGCCATTAATGTTTATTACATTAAGGTTTACAAGTTTCCTTACTTTGGATTCTTTAAATGTGCTGGCTACCCTAATGACGCTATGGCAAGCAGAAACACGTATCGGTAGATATTTTAAAGTTTTTTAAAGTGAGTGTCAACTGGTGAGTACATTGTGTTTTATTTATTTTTGGTTTTACTAGACAGAATAGTTGAAATTAAAAATAACATTATTGAGTCAGTAGTACTGAACATAATGTGCATATTATCTTTTTTGTAATCCAAGTTTCAGCGTTTTGGCAAATAGCCGAGAAAATAATTGTTTAAAAAATATATGTTATACTTATCTGTTATAAGATTTGTAAAAGTTAGTAAATAATAATTAACAAAAATTTTCAGTTAATATTATTTTTCATTCCACTCAATATAAGTTTGATTCCTTCGAAGTATAAGTATGTATTAAATATACTCTTAATAGTACACTTCTTTCGAGTACTGTTAACCATGAGGAGTAAGTATAAGGACATCTTGAAGTAAATTCTTATTTAAATCTTTTCCTTGACATAAGAATGCTACTCTTGGAATTAAACTATAAACAACTTTGCTGGAAGAATTATACATACTATTAATCCAATCATTGTTATCCTTGATTAAATACTTGCTAATCTCAATGTGAAGTGTTCTAATGTTGGAACAAATTAATCGCGCAGTGGTGGGGGTAAAAGCTATGCCTTTGCTAAACAAAGAAGACATACTTTACCTACTGCGCGTCATATATGTTGATTATTATGAAATAATTTATATTTATAAAGTTACACTTAAAAAAGATGTATATGAGCAGTATGACCTATGAAATAGTAGTTAATGAGTCTACGACGGAAGAGCTATTAGCAAGTTGGGAATTGGAGTTCTTAATTTCAATATTAGAAGGTAAGTTTAATAATTCTAGTTTTACTGCATGCAAGCTATTTTAATTATGTTCCACTTTACAAGAAATGAATACACAACGTCACTATATTGTAGGTGAAAAGGTATTCATCTGATGGTTGTGTATAGATTTCCCAAGTTATTTTCCTTTTTAATAATTTTTGCTTGTGTATAATATACAATTTATAGTCAAGATCTGCATAGTTCTGGTACTGGCGTTTTTTTATTATACAATACATATACAGGGGTGACTAGTTTTAGTCAGCTTATTCTTTTAAGGTGGGTTAGTAGAACTCATTTGCAATTGATTTAGAGATCTAATAGTTTTTGAGATATTTTATTTTTAAAATAAAAAAATAATAAAGCTTTCTTTAATATTTCAGTTTCCTGCGTTAGTTTACATAGTTATGTAACAAAAAATTAGGTTAAATACTTTAATAAGATCAACCCAATCATACATTCATAGAAATTTATTTTTTAAAACTTGATAATGCATTAAACGTGCAAATTATTTAAAAACTTCTAGACTATATATTACTTTTCGAATGAGGTGTTCAAGTTTTAAAAACTGTATTTTACTTCCATAAATAATATAAAAATACTAGATACAGGTAGAGCGTCCATTGTTTTCAAATTAAAGAGATACAGTGTGTTTCGAAAAACATGTACCATCGCTTAAACGGAGATTCTACACTGAAACATAAGACAAATATACCTAATATCTATCAACATAGGTCTATTTTTGTTTCGTTTCTGAGATATTGAAGTTTTATTTTTCTAGGCGTTAACTGTAGAAAATATATACGCCACTGATTTTTTTAGTTTTTGATGGTCCAATTATGTAGAAAGTTAATTGCCGAAAAATTTCACCTCTTGACGTTTTTTAAATATCGGCATCGTGTAAAAGATAAATGCAATTATTAAAGTCTTTTTAAGCCTATTAAAAAAAATAATGCTATTAAGTACCCCTACATAAAAAAATTGCATTTATCTCCTACACGAAACCTAAATCTAACAAAAATCAAGAGGTGACTCTTTTCAGCAATTAACTGTCTACATAACTGTGCCATCTAAAGCTAAAGAAGTCAGTTTTGTATATATTTTCTTTTACAAAATTAACCAATATAATAATAAAACTTCAACATTCTGCATTTCCAAGTACGCATAACTGTTAGGTTTTGCATTATGCATATTATAGTTAAATCAGATGCAAGTGAACTCTACCAACATCCCTTGAAAGGAATACGGCGACTTACCAGTCATGCACCCTGATGTGTACCTTTATATAACATTATTAATCAATGACTTTCTGAAGCCATTCATATTAATTTATTATAGTATAGGATTAAAGTTCTTTGTTCTTGCCAAAAATGCTAAGTTAACATTTTAATTATTATGTATTTTAGTTGCCTATTTACAGTTTGTATATATGCATGGAAATTTTATGAATATTCAAATGGGCTTAAAATTTCGGTTTCATATGTACAAAACTTGTTATGACATACCGGTTTGAAAGTTAGAGCCTACTTTTCTATTATATAGTTAGCTATAATGATTTGTTTAAATTATTTATACTTTAATAACATAAATAATTGTTTTTAGGTCAAGAAAATTAACTAACGTTGGACAATTTACTGGAACTTTTAGAAGAACAAATTATAGAACATATTCCTCAAATCGGAAAAGAGAATAAGATTCATGAAACACTTAAAAGCATATAAAGAAATAATGTGCCTTCCTGTGGTAAATTTGAAGTCTCATATACAGTGTGTTCACGAATAGACTTATACTTATAAAATTTTTTGTTTTTATTTCTTAATAAAACGTATTCTTCATAAAAACTTCTTCTAATTATAAAAAGTCCTTAGCCAATCCCAGAAATTCAAATTCGATACAAATAATTTATCAGTTTTATTTAAACATTGTCTGAACGTTATTTGTGCCATTCTCTAGATTCTTCTTTTTCTTTTTTTGGGACTTACTACCACATGAATAATTCTTCTTTATCTAAAAAATATAGTTACCCAGTATGTTACTGGAAAAAATAAACCTCTGCGCTTGTGACCTTACTTCAAAAGATTAGTAAGAGGGTGTTTTTTGACAATTAATATGAGACAAAAAAATAATAATATAGTTCCTTAACGTTTCAAAAAACACCCTCTGACTAATCTTTTAATGTAAAGTTACAGGCGCAGAGGTTTATTTTTCCACTAACATACTGGGTAACTAACTATATTTTTTAGATAACGAAGAATTAATATAAAATCGAGAAAGAAAAGATTTCAGTCAACATCAAATATTTATTGATTCAAGTAATTCATCAGTTTTGTTTAAATAATACAGTTGTTGAACAAAATGACATATTTCTTACATTAAGTGTTAAATGTAACAGATCGCAATAACCTCTACTTTTGAACTGTATAAATGAAATCTTAGATTAAGCATAAGTTAGTATTGAATATTGTTCGAAACTTCCTCTTAACTGAAGTAGAACCATTATTCTAAAGTTAATAATTAGTTATCAATAAAAGAAGGAGACTAAGATAATGACATTTAAGAATAACGTTTTCCTTGATGGAAAATTATCTATTCTTGCGGATATATGAGTACTATAATGTCTTAATTTATGAGTAGTAGCCTTAAAAATAGTTTAGATTTTTTCCGTACATTTATCTAAAAAAGGTAAATTGCGTATTTAAATATGGCAAATATTCTTGTAAAAAATAAGATCCGTGAAATACATCTATCTGAAATATTTTCGAGAAAATCATGATAAAATGATCATGTGCTTTGTCTATAAATTTTCTTATTTTTGGCAATTCTTAAAACCATCATTGACTCAATTTTTTTTAAAAGACATACCGTCATTTATTTACTTATTAACTGGCAACAATTTTACTGTGATTTCAACCATCTATCATACATAAACATTTAAAGAATATTTTCAGTTGAAATATTATTAACAATAAAGGCATCTTCCATAGTTAATATTTGTTTTAATGAATGAATATGTTGTGTCTAATTTAATTCATTTCTTTGTGAGACCCAGACTGTATCTTTTCTCCATTAATGTCGAATATTATCTGATATGTCAATATTCAATTACGCACTAGCCTAAAGACAGCTATAGATCAATGCTGATGCAAATTTACTGGTTTTGAAGTTATGGTGGAGGTGCCAGTGATACCAAAAACCGTATAATAGTTTTGCCCATTTCTCGTAACAATTTGTTAAAATTTTTTGTAATGGCGGACTGTAATTGTTTAAGGTTGCAAGGTAAAGATTGGAGCCCGATCTCTAAATTCAATAAATTAAAAAAAGTAATTTTTAAATAAATGAAACCAAATTTATAGTGAGCGATTTATTTATTATAACATAAAAACTTCAAAAACATTAAATTCCAACCTGTTTTCCCTTCGGAGACTATATGTTACAAGCGACGCCAAATTCTGGAAAGGACAATCTTTTGCAAAGTCATTTGCTTTAATGAAAAATGACTCCAAATGTACAAATTAAGAATACAGTTGAGGATGCCCGCTTTTGTTGAGCGCTGACATATCAAACTAAATTTTGGATTAGAAGTAATGACCAGCAACGACTCCGATGTTTAAAAATTTATTCTTTTTTTTGGTAGTCGCTTAAACAAATTTTTTCGACTCCCATTACAAATCCTGAAGATGCTTTCCTCAGTGGTTACGAGCCACATATATTCGCCTATATTGAACTACCAGTATTTTAACATGCGTTTTGAGACCGGCTTCTCAAATAACTATATTTCTCTACTTTACATTTAAAAAATATTATTTAATAAACGTCATTAATTAGTAAAAATAACCGCACATTTCTTCGTTTCCATTTGGTTTTTTATATTACGTATTACCATTATTTCAAATTTGTTCTTGTTACTATATAATTAACAGGAATCAAACCTATTACAAATTCACTAAATGATTATTATTGTGTGTCTAATTTAGCACTGAATCAAGCAAAAACAAGAAAACATTAATCAGAATATTGCTACTATTTTTTATGTCTTCTGATTAAAAATATTAATTTTATGTCTTCTGATTAAAACACATTTTCCAAAAAAAATTCAGCAAATAATACATATAGGGTGTACAATATTCCGTTTACAGGGTGGGTAAATTTCGATTTCTTGAGACAAATTCACTGACGAAAACAAAAAATTTGCTATCGTCTTTTATTTTCGAGTTATAAACAAAAGTCAATATTTCGACTTTTAGACATGTCAATATCTTGGTTGTTTGTAAAGTTATAAAAAAACAACTTTTACATTCTTCTGACACTTTTCTCAGTATAATACTGTCGAGAAAATTTAATGAAAAGGTGCAATTTAGAGTTGTGGCATAAAGTTGTATTTTTTTAAATAGGAATCATAGTTGGCTATGGTTTAGTTAAAAAGGAAATTTTTTTCTCTTTCAAACTATATATCACATTTGGGGTCGCTTTTGATGTGCAAGTATTTAATAGCGAAAATAATCATTTAGTAGATTACTTCTTGCGTTCTTTTATATTTATTCCAAGTAGGCGTGTGTCATCTATGATAGTGTTTATCCGTTTCTCAGTAAATTGCATATTAATAATTTTGTTTCCGTCATAATTACACCCCATTTAATCGTAAAAGTGAAGATGTCTTACGAAAATTATGAGAAATATGAAATGCTAGAATGCTTTATTCAAAGTAATAACAATTGTGATATTGCATCGGAAATATATTTCAATCGCTATCCAGAAAGAAGACAACCTAATAAAGCTATTTTTAAAAGGTTAAAAGAAAATCTCATTAATTGTGGGTCGTTCAACAAGCCAAGACCAAAAAATCAGATATTTATATCTAATTTTATAATACATTACAATTACAAAATAAAAATTCAAATTAAAGTAAATGTTCAAACTGATGTCCTTTATCTTCGATGCATAAATTACACCTCTTCATAACACTCTGAACTGCATTATAAATATGAATATTTGAAATGGAATTCTCAGTCTATAAAATTTCGTTTGAGTTCATTTATGTCGGTACTGATTTTCTTGTATAATCTGTCTTTAACGTGGCCCTACAACAAAAAATACAGTGGCGTTGTCAGGTGATAGTGGTGGCCACCTCACTGGTCCGTTACTTCCCATCCAGTTATTTCCAAAACTGGTATTTAATAATTATGAAAGGGTCCTGATATTATGAGATGGTGCATCATCTTGTTGGAAGAACTGATTTCTTGCCTCAGTTAAGGGTAGATTGTCCATAAATTCCTCAATAACTTTCTGGTTTAAAATTTCGTAGTACCGTTGGCCATTAAGATTTTCTTATTTACGTTTTTTCTTTGGAATATGTAAATATGATTTGCAACCAAATACGGATAGGTTACTGATAACCACTTTTCTACCAGTCCACGCGTCTTCTGGAGTTTTATTGCTCAGACATTTTGTAGGGGATCTATTTAACAAATATATAGCAGTCGCCGCTGCTTCAGCCCAGAATTATTTGGATAAATTCGCTTCAAACAGCATACACCGAACTTTATATATTATCATTCTATTCATTCTTTCCACCAGTCCACTTTGCTGTGGAGTATATGCTATTGTCAGCTGATGTTGAATACCTGAAACTTCTAAAAATTTCAGTAACTTAGTGTTGCAGTAATCACGTCCATTATCTGTGCGCAAAATTTTTATTTTCTTCTCTCTTTGATTTTCTACGTAATTTTTAAATATAATGAAGTAATCAGTTACTTTGTCCTTGGATTTTATTAAGTAGATGAACGCTTTATGTGTGAAATCATCAATTAGAGTTAGAAAATAACGTGCACCTCCCAAAAAAGTTGTTTCTATCGGTGCACAAACATCGGAGTGAATAAGTTCAAGTTCTTATGTTGTATGAGTACCAGTTTTTAAATGGTAAAACCGTTTACTTACTTCTGACACAAACGTCACAATCTCTTTTATTTTCATTTTTGAAATTAACATTGCTATTCGGAGCAACAATATTTTACAATTTGTTCATGTATTCAAAATTGAGGTGTCCTAATCTGCGATGCCATAAGTCGAAGTCAACGTTTGCAAAAACTTTTCATCTGTTAAGCAATTTAATTTAAACAGATTATCTTCCAGTCTGCCTTTTGCAATCAACGTCTTTCATTATAAATTTCGCAACCTGATTGATTGAATATGACAGTATTACCATTTTTAACAGTTTGACTGACTGACAGTAGATTCACTGATAAATTCGGCACGACATGTAGAACATTCTTTATATTCACCATATTATTATTAATATTTATACTTGTGTCACCAACTCCGTCTACTAAAATGTGAAGATTATTTGCAACGATTACATGTTTCTGTGAAGAATTTTTCAAATTTGACAGACAATTTATGTTCAGTGTCATATGTGCAGATGCTCTAGAAACTATACATCATTAATTTATAGAATTTTCTGCGTTTTCAAATGTTCCAAAAGACAAAAATAACGACGTATCTTGAGTTTTCTTTTTCTGAATGAATTTTGGTATGCTTAAAATTTCTTTTTTTACAGTACAGTCCTTAGATAAATGTCTATATTTATTACAATTGTAGCAACTCGGATTGAACTTATAAAATTACTACTCCTCTTCTTATATTTGTTAAATAAAGCAACGGTTGAGGAAGACGGTTTCTGTTTTACTTCTTGCAATAACTTCGTTTTTATACTGTCGGCAGATAATGATGAGAATGAATTCTCTATTGCCATAATCATTGGATTAAATTCTTCGGACAAACCGGCTCATAGGAACGTTCCTAACCATTCGTCTGTGATTTCAAAATTGATTTCATTTAACTTTTGTGCTGTAGTCATAATTTGAGCTATATACTCCTCAATAGTTTCACAATTTTCCAGTCTCGTGTTTATTAAATTTTTAATTAAACTAACTTTCCGGTATAACCCAGAATCATGAAATGTCTCTTTTAGTTTTTCCCAAACTACTTTTGTATTTATGGCATTCTGAATATGAATAAAGTAACATGTTTCAATGCATAATATAATCTTGGATTTCGCCTTCACATCTCTGGTATTTGCTTTTTTAATGTAGTCGTATCTGTACCATCTATACATGACCACAAATTCTCATGTTCCAGATATGCACGCATTGTAAACTGCCATGTGTTATAATTTTCACGGCCTTTAAATTTTTCAATTCACTGTAAATTATTTGACATTATTCAGCTTATATATGACACTTTCTTTTATATATGATGTATTCCTCAGATTTCATAAACAATATTCACTGGCGCAGTGGAAGCGTGCTGGGCCCATAACCTTGTGGAAGTTCTAATGGAAGCTCATAAATTACCCAAATAAAATGTTATATAAAATTGAATACATTTATTGAAGAACACATGAAACCATATATCCCTACATTAAATACATACATACTCAAAACAAAAATAGCAGTCATATGTATGTTGATGAAAGGTTCTTATTCCAACAGTATACATAATAAGCAACTTATTTACAACTACATTTTTTGATGATTGTATCGTCAGATTGGTGATCAGTGAATCTCAAACAGTAAATGATTATATTTGTGTTTTTATTTTAATTTTATTCAACCATTTATTTCGTGTTTTCTATTATTCCTAAAATAAAAATTACAAATTAGAATTATATGTAACGACATTATTAAAATTAGCTATTTTTTACAGAAAAGATTTTGAGTAGGTAGAATTTTGCGTCCCTGATATAGAAAATATATTTTTCTACAACCGCGCGAAAAGTGCAACTTTGCGCTTCCAAAAGAAAGCGCAAAGTTGCACTTTTCCGAGGAGTGAGTGTTTTTTTAATATGTCGTTCGCCGAGCGACAAAATAAACGCTTAGTTACCATGGAAACCATAATAAAGAAACGTCTAGTGTATCTGCGACTTTTGACACAAAAGTAAGCATTGAGAGTATTTGACAGATGTCGACAATTTACTAACTTTAGTTACACAAAGTAATAAAAAATTAGCAATTTTTATAGTAATCTACCGTTTTCGGAAACTTTCATTATACTAAAGGTCGTAGAAATTTATATTTAGTAAATAATTGGCAGTATCTATAAATCACACTGGTGCACAGTGGTTCCGATCTGGTTTAAAAGCGGAAAAAAGTCCCATTTTCTCTAGGTTGTTGTACCTCAATAAAATTTTAGCGGCGCATGCGGAAATACCCAGACCATCCCTTCCTAGAATTTCAGGTGATTACGGCGATCTGCCTGCCTTGTACGCCTGGGTAAACCCAAGCATTTATGTAGTACGCTTTAATGTAATAAAAGTTTGTTTAGTAGCCCGAGTTTGTTCAGAGGTGGTAGTTAATATTTTGTGTGCTATTTTGGTGAAATATATATTGGACAGTTTAGTCAGGTAAGCAATTTATTTATTTCACAAGCATTAACTTCTGCATTGTTTCTCACTCAAATCAGTGTAAATTTTAAACTTCACGTAGACCTACAGAAAAATCCCCGCGAGTCCCCGCTCTCGAAAAATATTTAAAAAATAGCTTGAAGTGTCAGTAAAAACATATCAAATATTTGAGGACCACCACTGCCCCAGTTTAGAAATATTTAATTTATTTTGAGTCTCTGTGAGAATGTATTATTTTTCTATACATACATTAAACGTGATATGGCATAAAATAATTAATAATTATTTAATAATAATGCTACGAATAATGTTAATACTAATATTTTAATTTTTAGGAAATTTCGTCCTTTATTGAAAATGTTAACGAGAATGCAACTTTTCGATATTTTACGACAGAAATCCAGAGAAAACCGCAAAATCCAAACAAAGCATCTACTCAATTATTTAGTCCAATACTTTGAAATAGAGGGTAATATTGACAAACAACGACGTCTTCAAAAGGAGTGTAGTCGTTTTTGCAGTAAAGTTTTTTAAAAATTTGAAAATTGCGCGAATACTGTGGACCGATTTTTAAAAAGGAATGACAGTTGGTTAAATGAAGCATTTGTTTTTGAAAAAATCAGATTTGGTTCAGAGAAAGGAGCCCTCTGCAGAGCCACAACCAAGTACATCAACTGATCGTCCAAAGAAATCTTTTTTTAGAAATAGGGGAATGACCGAAAAGAAAGAGAGTGGAAAATATAGCAGCAGTATATGAAGCTGAGGAACTTACATTTGCTGCAAAAAAAGTCTTAAAGAAAAGGGTCAACAGACAGCTTCTAAACTGATTTCAGAAGCTGTGTTCACAACTCCTACTCGTGCTGGAAAGATAAGATCTTCATGGCTCAAGACTAGAGAACGGAAAAATGTTATACCATACAATGAAGATGAAGCAGTTTCACTTATTGTCGAAGGAAAATTGTCAAAGCACCAGTATTTACTATTAAGAAAAGAGGGGAAAAAACATATCGCTGATATTTATCCCGCTACCATAGAGTTGTGGAAGATAAGAGAAGATGCTACCCCCCGAAAGAAGCGTTCACTATTACGGAAACCTTGGCAGAAGTTCGGCTTCAAGATCTTTTAGATCACACTGCAAATCGTATACTTCAATTACAGGGACCAGTTATTTTAAGTTTGACTGAAGAACAATCGAAGGATTTGGTATTATTAATTAAATGGGGTTGCGATGGTAGTACTGGACATTCACGGTATAAACAACGATATGAGGAGATGGGATTAAGTGATGGTGATTTATTTTTATCATCTTTGGTACCACTTCAACTTTATTCTCAGCAACTAGATTAAGAAAAACGAATCCTAGGCCATCCTCTACAAGGTATTGTCGACCGATTCGCTTCCAGTTTCATAAGGAAACCACACAACTTTCTTTGGCAGAAATGCAACACATTGAAGCTCAAATAGCAGAACTTCAGCCAACTAATTGTACAGTTCAGAACCGAGACATCAGAATTAGATATATTTGCATAATGTCAATGATAAACGGAAAGGTTTGTAACACCCTTACTGATACATCTTCTGCTCGGATCTGCTATTTATGTAAAGCAAAACCTGTTGAAATGAATAACATTGATGCAGTTTTACAAAAGCAGGCAGACGAACAATCTTTTCAATTTGGTTTATCAACTTTACATGCATGGATTCGATGTTTTGAATGTCTTTTACATGTATCATACAGATTGGAGATAAAAAAGTGGCAGATACGAGGAGAAAATAAATCCATTGTTGAAGTGCGAAAAAAAAAATTACAAGATTTCAGGAAAAAAATGGGGTTATTAGTAGACATTCCGAAACCTGGTGGAAGTGGAAGTACAAATGACGGAAATACAGCTAGACGTTTTTTTAAAGATTCAGCTCAATCGGCTTCCATAACTGGTATTCATGAAGAGATAATTAGAAGGTTCGGCGTTATACTATCTGCATTATCTTGTGGATACGAGATTAACTGTGAGGTTTTCGACAAATATGCAGTGCAAACGGCCAGACTGTTCGTGGAAAAGTATCCATGGTATTACATGCCTGCGTCAGTTCATAAAATTCTCCTTCACGGATCTGCAATAATAAGAACTGCACTATTACTCATTGGGCAACTATCTGAGGAAGCGCAGGAATCTCGGAATAGATTTAAAAAAGTTTAGAGAGTTTCATACCAGAAAGTTTTCGAGGGTGACTACAAATTAAGATTTATTGAATAGGTTACTACTTTCGTTGGATCCATTAATATCATCTTCAAGAAAATTGCCGAACAAGAAACTCTCATCTTTTAGTTCAGAGGTTATAAGCCTGTTAAAGAAACTAGATCTTAAGCCGAAAACTGAACCGCTTTGTGCAGCGGTTATGGAAGAAGGTTCGGCAGATGAAAGCGATACAACCACAAATGTATCATCAACAGATGACGACAGTGAAAGTGACTGAAATTACTTAACTGACCTATTTTTGTTATTCTACGTTTGAATTGAGTGATAAGTTGACCTGTTGGAAATAAATGTTTGTAAAAAAGTGTAGTGTTTCCTTTAAAACTACCCCTAAGCTCCTAAATATTATCAATTCATTTTCGTTATTTTTATTTCATAATCATTCCGTTTAATATACAGAACGATTATAATAATTTTAAATGGTTAAAACAAGGTCGTAGTCAAAAACCCTACAGACATACGGAACCTAGTGCTCCCGACATGCCACCCCTTTTAAAAACCATATCTGTAAGCCAAGATTTTTTTTCATATTTTTCCCACGATTCCTTAGTGCTTTTAAGACATTTCAAGGAAAAAAAATATTAGTTCCGTTCTCAACTAAATTTGGACCACTTTGTGGTGCCCAAATTATTGCGTTAAATAAAATACAAACTAAAAACTTTAGTTACGGAAAACAGTTCAAAAATTGGTTGGTAGTAACTCATTTATTTTTCAACAATTTTCTGCTACTTAAAGATGGTAGAAATAGCTATTTTTACCAATTCAATGAACTTATAAAGCTTTCGCATAGCACAGACGAATATTATGTTTTGGACATAGGAGGCCATGCTAGCCGCTGCTGTTAACAAAAATAAACAAATAATTATTTGATGTGTCAAAACGTTCTTAAAACAGCTATTTGTGTCAAATAAATTTATTCTTATAATTATCAGATAATGGAAAGTTTTAAAGTATAATTTATGTGATACTTGTAAAGAATTGTGCCATGTTCAAATACGCCATTCCAGTTTAATAAACTTAACTGACCTAATTGAAAACTGCGACCAAGGCATGTCAAAAAATGGTTTGTTTAAGAAGATTCAAAGAAGTCTACTACAAATGTCGACCAAATATAATTATTTTCCCAGAAGAAGACTGAATACAATCGTTTCAAAGTATTACATAGACGTCATCAAACACAGACATTTAATACCCTTTAATTCTTCGCCTTGCTTTTCACCATGAAAGGAGGAAGTATTAGAAGAATTCCAAAAACATTTATATTTTGTTATACATAGATATAAATCATAAGATGACAGTACTTAAATAAATAATTAATAGGTACTAAAACATTTTTTTATTTTATTTTGCAGTAAATACCATTTTAACAAACATTTCTATAAAAACATGTGTAGCGCAAATTGATGCTCACGTTTTAAAATCTGAACTGTCAAATTTGAGGTTATCAATAATTATTATTTTTTACCAAACATTTTTATAAAAACAGCGGTTGTAGGACAAACTTCTCGCCCAGAGCGACAATATATCACTTTGCGCTCTTAATACACAAATAGCTATTATCTAAACTGAATAAAACTTACAAGTTTTCACCGAAAAACATAAATAAATTCTTCATTTTACGTTTTCCTTAACTTAGAACAGCGTGAATTTGTTTATTCGAAAATGTTCATATTAAAACAATCATGAATCAATCGAAAAGAAACCGTTAAACTCGAGACTTAACTCGAGATGAACATCAGTTTATACTAAAGGTGGAGAATTATTTCATCCGCGAAAAAGGAAATGGTGGACGTTTGTTTCCAGTTCGAGCTGTACAACAGCGAACACCTGACGTGGAATTTGGAAAATTATATCATACTGTTTGAGTACCGCTGACAATTGAACAGGATAACATTATTTATGGTTTTGACTCTTTAAGCGGCACGACTATAGCGATATTTAGAACACTATATTTTGGAAAAAGGAATCAAACTCTTTTATGCTTAAGATTGATTTATTACAGATTTTTGTCTGCTTCATTAAAACTCTAAGTAATTGGATTTATGAAGGTTTGACCTGAAACTTAGAGTCTCAAAGCATTTTAGATTTATAACCGGGCATTAACAACTACCCCAAGATAATTTGCTCCTAAATTCTCTATAACACTCAATACTCCTAACTAGGACTTAGCAGCTATAAAGTTTTATTGAAGGCTTGACAAATGCCAATAAAACTAAAGGATAAATTTGTTTCGTTATAACTTCTTGAAGACTTTTCTAAAACTTTATTTAAGACAAAACTATCTTTAAGTGCACTTGGCATATAATAAATCTGGCATAAATCACTAGTTTATGAGCTGGCCACTATAAAGCACTGATAAAACCTAAATAAATCTAAAAGGTATTTAAATTGTTACTTGGGCCACATGTTGGTAATAGAGATTATGCAGACGAAAATCCTCATGCCGTTAAGAAAAGACATTTTAATCATGAGTTTAAAATAAACGTGTAGATGAGTTTCATCAATTACGTTATGCTTAGTTCTATTAAGTTGCCAAATCGCCTCAATGGCAAAATCCTTTGCCACAATTGCTTGACGATTTCCACTTAATCTACACGATCAAATGTGGAACAGGATTCAAAATACTGTTCACAATTTGCAGAATGAAGAAAGTCTGAGAATAGTGCAATTTAATTTCTTGCGTAGGATTGATTTATGTATTACTGAAAATGAAAACAGTGGTCATATCGAACTGTTTTTGTAAGAGAGCAGTCGACTACAAGTTTGTAAACTAGAATGCATTATATCGGTTTTGTTGTTAAATAATAAATTAATTTTAAAATGAAATAATCAAGTCAGGCTTTAATCGAAGATATGTTAGTGATGTGGTATAAAAAAATAATAATTAAGCCATTTTTCGCACTTCTGTTAATGCATTTACTTAGATTACAATGTCATAAAGTGCCATCTGTACGGAACTATTAACGTACACAATTTCAATAAAATCATACAGAGCGTTTCAAAGTTATTTGAAAAAACTAAAATTTGTTTGTCAACTTTGATGTCCTCTAGCGGCCACAAGAGGCAAATTGAAATAGAGGTAAATTTAGTTAAATCGACTTATTTTGACCACAAAACCTATGGTAGATCCATGTACACTGAATATTTGGACAGGTATCCATTTAGTCCTTCTTTAGTACGTTAGGGTACAGGTTCTTCCATTTAAAAGATAAATATTTTTATGCGCTAGGCTTTCTTGAGACACCCTGTGTATGTACCACTAATTTTAAAATGTGCCTTCTTTAACCTAATTGAAGTTCCGCTAATAAGATTTTTTGTCTGGTACTAAATGGACACCCTGTGTATTTTTAATCGTTACTTAATACGTAATCGTCAAATTGTTTAAATAATTGTGTTAATTAATGTGCAGAAATCATATTTTATTTTTTTTTCTATAATGCTATTACATATTTTTAGATAATCAAACATTTCTCCTAATTTACAATCTTGCTGTATGAATGACATATAAAAGGATCATGAAACCGATAAAACGCAAAACAAATAAATTCTGTTAAAGAATTGTTTTCATAATGAGACTGTATCATTCCCTATATGTAGATATCTGATGTATAATTATCTAATATTCATCTATATAACAGCCTGAAGACAGCTATAAAACTGCAGAATGAGTATTTTGAAGTTTTGGCGAAGGTGCCAGTTATGCATGTGACTATATGCATATCTATGGTTTTACTCATGTCTTGTACCTGTTTCTGTAATGGCGAACTATGACTTCTTGAGGTCACGATCTAAAAATAGGGACCCTATTTCTAAATTCAATAAGGAGGAAAAAATTAGTTATAAAAAAGGTTTAAATAAATAAAACTAAATCTATTATGAACGAATTACAGCAACATTCACAAATGTTCCTTTATGTTCAAAATTGTTAATGTTAAACTTGTACTTCTTTCATACAAAATAAATTGATGGACAATCTTTTTGCCTTCCATGAAAAATGCCTCCACACGCACAGATTAAGAAAGCAGTCAAGCTTTCTTATTTTTGATGAGCGCTGACCTACCAAACATCGAATATATTGACGTTTTCACAATAACTGAATGTTTAGAACTAAGGGACATTTCAGATGTTTAAAAATTTATCTTATCGATAATGTTTATAAAGTCCAAAACTTTACTATTTGTATATTTCAGGTTAATATATTTTATTGATCTCTGAAAATATCAATTGATACAATTTCCATTGAACAAATTCGCTTAAAATGTCATTAGGAAAACCTTAATTAAATTAGTAAAATTTCATTCCAACCATAGGAATAATTAAAACTAGTAACAAAATTTTCAAAAAAAAAAACGGAATATATAACATTAATGATTGACTGATATCTCAAACATTTCTGAACCTTCTTGTACGCGTAAAAGTTTGTTTTATTTCAATTTGATACATCAGTGGTTTATATCTTTCATATTATTCTGATAAATGTATCAATTATAGACCTAATATTAGCAATAAAGCTAGTAATAAGTTAAACAGTTTAGGATGTAAAATGATTTCCGTAAATAAAATTAATATTGGAAGAATTCTATCAAATAATAAAGACCAACATGATAAACTGCACGCACTGTATAGAAACTAATCATTTTATAGATTTGGGTAACATCGCCTTGCTTCATTCAGAAAATAAAGGTAAAAAATTGGATTTGTTAGGAATATTAGAAATTAAAAAACCAATTATTAAAAATTATAAATATTTGATGTGGCCAGCACATGCCTTTCTTATACCAGTATATATCATTCTGATCTAAAAAAATCATTCTACTAATTCTTCACTTACCTCAATTAAATTTTAAAAGCGTACCTTGAAATATTTCATTAAAATTTTTAAATATTAATTATCAGTGTTCTTCAATACGGTCAATAATAATTGATGTCATGTATTTTAATAATTTCTTCTTATTGATATTGATAAAAATATCAATGTCAATAATGTTTAATTTAGTTACAAAAATGTAACTAAATTAAATATTTCAAATGTCAAACTACCAAATTTATCCTAACCATGATTTATGAGGTCAAATCTGTACAAAATTTCAATTTACATCATTTATTTAAATAGTTGGAAAATATATTTTATTGGTTTGAATAGTAGACATATTTTTTTGTAGTCAAGTACAAAAAAATTTGGGTCCCGTGGACCTCCTTTCAGCTGGCCAATTTTATTCATCACCTAATTTATCATTATCTTTGGCCTTTAGAGTATGTGTACCAAATTTTAAAGC
Organism: Rhamnusium bicolor; assembly: GCA_029963845.1. Lineage (NCBI taxonomy): Eukaryota > Metazoa > Arthropoda > Insecta > Coleoptera > Cerambycidae > Rhamnusium > Rhamnusium bicolor. The sequence goes on from JANEYF010002643.1 coordinate 641,357, forward strand.
TTTACATCAAAAAGTGTGGCTGCTACCGCGATACTGCAAACATACAGACAGATTCTTTTCTATAAAGTTATGTTTTTTCATTATAATTCGTCGAGAATCGTTCAGAAATGCAATTAAAAAATTTAAGTTTTTTTTCCGAAAATTGTATGTACCTTTTTCTTTCTTTCATGCATCAAGTCTTTTCTGATGGTACCACATTCACCAAATTTAATGTGCCACCTAAAATGTTGTTGAACACACAGGCACGCATGCACGCACGCACACACGCACGCACGCAAGCACGCACGCATGCACGCACGCACGCACGTGCGTGCGTGCATTCGAAAAAGAGTCAGAATGGATTCAAGAGGGTTCAAAACGTATATATCAATAAAATCTTGAGGTCGAAAAAAAAGAACAATTATTATACTTCCTTATATTAGTTATAAGAACGTAAAAACGTAACAGATGATCAAATAGTTTTTACCGGTCACGACATTTCAGACAGAATAGTATAATTTAAAGAAATTCCCATCGTTTCATACCATAAAATTTAATACTTTACAATTAATAATTATATTGTACTGCCTAGATGTGATATGTAAATAAGGAACACAATTTAGAATCTAGTATCATCTGCATTCTTGTGAAAGGCCTAAAAAGCCGAAACACGTGTGGAGTTTTAATAAAATATTTTTGAAACGTTTAAAAGTAAAATTTCTCTATTTTTGATATTATTCTTGTTTGAACGAAGCTGTAATAATAGCTTTAAAACAAGTTTTATCTTTGAAGAATAAATGTTTAAGATTCATATTTTTTTCATATTAACATTTATTACATTTACTTTCAATAGGTTTTATATTTTCACATTTTTAATAGTTTTAATAATTATAACGAATGTTTTTTGAGTAATTTTAACAACAAAGATATAATAAAACATATTATGCTCTAATATATTTTATTCGTTTAGAAAATGATTTAGAATTTAAAATTAATAAATATAAGATCTTTATAAAATGGTATAATATACTTCAATTATTCACATGAGAGAACTAGTTGAATTTTTAATTAATTGTAATTTTGGAAAATATAGTATAATAAATAATAATGTATTTGCCAAAAGAACTAGTGAGACCCTGCAAAGGAAGCACACTTAATATCTGTACATGCATGTTACGTCCTGATTTTCTCTGCCTCCGCAAAACGCTCCCACTTTCATTTTCAGTCGACTATTTCAGCTGAACGAGAGCGAGAGTGAAGCCGGGGCATAATTGAATATGGAGAAATAGAAAGTGAGGGCTTACAGCAATCGACCCTGAGAACTGCGGCACACAGTGCGGCGGCGGCGGGGAAGGCGGCGTCGTTGTCAGGGACACTGAAGCCTGCAAAGCCGAGTGCAAGGTGTCTGCGCGACGACTCGACGCCGCCGCCCGCGTCCCGCCGTCCCCGACGTCTGCCCACGCTTACAAGGGCCAAGGCTGTTCGGGCCTCCGGTACGTCTCGCTTCCCTTCCCTGATTGTAGGACCGGCTTCAAGAATTTAGAAGCAGTAAAACTATTTCTAAATGTCAACATCCATGTAATATTTGGATTACCCAGCCTGTAAAAACAACGTTAATTATTTTAACGTCAAGATTAACAATAAAAAAAAAATTAGCAAATGGTAAAATAAACATTTGTGTTTAGTTCCTTCACACATTACTTTCAGAATTATTATATTATATTCTAATGGTTTTCTTTTATTTTTCAGAAGTCAAACTGCTATGGTCTGTATCTACACATTGTGTACTGAATCATTAGATATAGTACATTGAAGGGAAACTGAAAATTGGCATCGTATCGCAGGCACTGTTGACCGCACGACAGCTAGCTAGATGGAAAATTAATTCTCTGCTATCCTAATGCTTACGTTGATGAACGACGGCTTACCTGCCTCTGGTTTACTTGCAACGTTTCTATTTAAAAGAACCATGTCTAATGATTCACGAACCAGTCTGTATAGTCAAAAAAACAGTTTATTTAGAGCTATATTAGAGAGACAGGAAGGATGTACATACATCTCCTTCCCTGCACTTTAACGCATTTTAAGGGTTTGATTTTATTGTAAGTTAAAGTTCAACAAACCTTAAAAAAATTCGCTAATAAAATAACTTGTCCAACTACCAACTTGAGGACTCTCTTTGCAAAATAATAATATTTATTTATATACGAAATAAGTAATGATAATGATACGATAGTACATACAATGATAGTTACAGCTAATATACAAATAAATATCAGGAGAACCCACTAGGAAAAATCCGCACGTGGGTAAAATTTTACACTATGCAAATACTTAGCAATATAATATAATAAAAAGTTAATCTAGAAAAGGATTAATATATATACACATTTTTATATTATTTTTTATAATTATAGTTAAAAATATTCGGTTGGTATATATTTTAAAATTTGTTTAATTAATTAATATATATATATATATATATATATATATATATATATATATATATATATATATATATATATATATATATATATATATATATATATATATATATATATATATATATATATATATATATATATATATATATATATATATATATATATATATATATATATATATTTCAGTTTGCATCACGGACCGTTAGAAAATAAAAATATGGTAAACTATTTTCATAGCTAGAGAAAGGTAAGTAATATGTTTTGAACATTTATAGATAACAACTTTATATTGAAAAAGTCTATTAGCGTAGGCAAATTTAATTCCACACTCCTTTTTAATATGTGTCATGGCCTATCTTCAAAAAAGATTGCGGGTATCATCAGCAAAGCTTATAACTTTACCACCACAAGGTATTATAAATAATTCATTTAGATAAATAGTAAAAGTAATGGCCCAAGCACAGTTCCTTGTGGTAAGCCACACTGGACAGTTTGAAAGTTACTACGAATATTACCTAATTCTACACAATGTTGTGTCTCATAGAGGTAACTAGTTAGAAGTTGTTTAACGACACCACGTAGACTAATATTACATAAGGTATCTAACAAATCGACATGACCGACAATATCGAATGCCTTGGCCAGATGAACATAGATGCAAAGCCGCCATAGCATCCTGTGTACATCTGCCATCACGAAATTCATACTGCCAGTCAGATAGTAGATCATATTTCTTTAAAAATTTTATTATTCTGGATTTCAAAATTTTTTCATATATCCTCGTAAAATTAGACATCAATGATATTGGTCTGTAGTTGTTGGCTTTTAACTTGTCCCTAGATTTATATATAGGTTTTATCACAGCAACGTTAAATTTTCACTACAGTAAATAGACAAGTTTACAATATGTGTGCAAAAGGTTCTGATACGTGGTCAACTATTTGCTTTAAAGTTTCGCCAGTTATGTTATCAAAACCGGAGATTTTTTTATTTTTTAGGGATAATATTAAATTTTTGACTTCAATAGTAGGTAATAGTTTCTTCTAAAAATAAAGAATTTTCTGTACACAGTTTTTTCGTAATGCATACTTAACCTTTATTTCATTTACCAAATTTATTCCTACGCCATTAAAAAAATTGTTTAATTCATTTGTTATTTGTTGTTTGTTAGTTACCTCCTCACCATTTCCATTAATGATTCGTTTTATATCAGGTTTGCATACTTTTCTGTTACTAATTTCATCTACACATGACCACAGATTTTTGCACACGATTTGTTTTCTTCTAATTTATTTTTATAATAATTTTCTTTTGCAGTCGTTATTAAAATTTTTAATCTATTGTTATACTGTTTAAAATTATTTAGCAATTCATTATTTTCAGGGTGTTTTTTAACTAATTTATACAGTGCATGTTTACTATTAATTGTTTTAATTAACTCATTTGTGACCCAAGGACTTCTTTTTAAATTTTTTCTTTAAATTTTTTTTTTCGTTGTACATTAATTTATAGATAATGTAATTATATTTATAAAATTATCCGTAGCTTGCTCGATATTATTTGAGTTTGCTTTTCAGTTATCCAAAAGGACAACAGTTGTAAAATAATCATTTATATGTGTTTCGTAAATTACGGAGGTAATATTCTCAAGATCTATGTGAGTTTTAACAAAAATATGATCAATGCAAGATTTTGTTTGGCCCTGTATTCGAGTAGGATTATATATAGCTGGTACGTATACTTCTTCTGCTAGTATATTAAGATATTCCTCAGAATAGTCAGTGCTAATTAAAATATCTATATTAATATCCCCTATAAGAAAGCCAACGTGATTTTCTTGCTTTTTTTTGTTTTATACTCATAGTTCAATAATTCTACAATGAAAATAGGCCCAAATATTTTCTTGCTAGAAAATCCCCTCCATAAAACTTCTTTTATACGTTTTTTTTTTAGAGAAAAATGTAATGTATTTTTTTCAGTTTCAATAATTTCTGAAAATTCACCATTGTGCTGAGCTGACCATGTAATGCAAACTATATCTTCGAGTGTTACTTGTACAGAAATAGAAGTCATGTGAAAGATATTATATTCAACAAATAACAGTACAATTTTGTTAGTAATTCACATAAGTTCAATTTTTTACAATATTCAGTTAAATTAGTTAAATTATATGTTATAATTAATTAAAAACAAAGTTAGCGGTTTTATCAAAGGAAATTTCTTCTTCTTTACTTTCTTCCCTTATTGAAATTTTCGAAGCCGTATATTTTTTACGATGAAAAAAAAAACAAAAATTTTAAAAAAGTGTATAAACACAATATCAAATATATTACTGGGGAATATAGATATCTGAGCCTTTGAAATCCAAATAATTCGCTGGTGCTTCAGAAACTTGATGTTTTTTTTTCTCAAAACTTTATAAAAAAAAATTATGAATGTGTAGATATATTTTGCACATACAAATTGTTTATTTATATCCATAGGTGTGCTCAAGTTGTGTAAAAATACACGGTACTGTTGATATTTATCATACAGAATGTTAATTTTGTTGGGTCCTTTTAAATAGAAAAAGAAGTTGTACAAAATTACAGAAAACAATAATTGGATAATCATATACCTCCAAAGAACAATATTGCTGCCGATACTTTATTTTCTGATTCCTTGCCCTCAATTTCATATCTATTTCCTTTCCAGTCCATATAAAGTTTTTTAAGACATTAAATAATTGCATTTTTCTTTATATACAATTTAATATGCGGATAGAATCATGGAAAATAAACCCATAAAGAAGGCTAGATGTGAATAATTAAATAAAGTAATAACTAAGTATACGGTGTGTCCACAGGTAACTTTACAAAGAGGTATAAAGAACCAAAAATTTTTGAGCATATGACAACTTTCTGAAATCTGCTCTTGCTTAACGTAAAACTAATTTCTGATATATTTAACCTTAATTTGTGAAAAGGGGGCGCTGGTACTACCACAAAAACTAAAATATTTTCAAGTAAGGTACCTTTTCTGTAAAAGATAACAAAAATTGTTACAAACAAAAGTTATGCCTGTATGATTTTTTCTATTTGAAAGTCAACCAATTTCTCTGAAATATTGCATACGGGTATGCCATTTTTTCATTGAGAACAACTTTTCTCATAAAATTCTCATGAACAATAAAAAATGGTGAAAATATCATTTTTCAATGTATGCAGATCTTCCAAAATTTTCGCATATAGGCATAGATTTTCGTTGGGATCAACTTTTTTTATATACATCTAGAACACAAGTAGCCCCAGTATTGGTGTACTGGGGGTGCTTAGCTCCATCTCAAATTAATTTGAAATTGAATATGCGTTTTGACTATTATCTAAACTGCTGGCCACTCGAAACTAATGGTGTAAATTTCTAGGTAAATTTTCAAATAGAATATCTTCGAAGACAAAGTAGGAATCAAGGTGCAGCTCTCGAGATTCTCTTGTAAATTTGTCTGGAATCGATAGGCTTAACTATGACATCGTAGTTCGATGTCATGATTAAGCCAGTTTGCAAGTTAATCTTGAAAACTACATCTCGATACTTCCTTTCTTTTTGAAGATATTTTACCCCAAAAAATGTCCTACAAATTATCAGTTTCAAGTGGCCAGCAGTTTAGTATATGAAATTATTCAGTCATTTACGAGGGGTCGTTTTTATATTTTCGGACTGGGTAGCATTAAATTTTGATACAATTTTCCATTAATTTTTTCTTTAATCACATATGCCTTGGAAATTTGTATGTCAATTTACAGAACAACTGCAATATTATTAATCAAAGAAGGTTTAGTGCCATATTCCCCAAAAAGAAACAATTATGCAGCTACGGACACGTGTTTCGGAGTTATTGCCCCTCATCAGCGTAGCGTAGCTAAGGAATTGGATCTACGATGGGATAGATCAGGAACAAGAACTAAAATAAGGCTGGAAAGTACAGTACACAGTACTCATTTAGTGTCTTCATGTTCCCATGTGCCACATTTGGGGCCTCGATGAGCACAGTCAACATACAGAGCTCTATATGTACTGCTCATTTTCACCTGGCACATACAAATAAAACAAGATAGATTTATTGGGGTTCAAAACAAACCAAAGAAGGTTTAGTGCCATATTCCCCAAAAAGAAACAATTATGCAGCTACGGACACGTGTTTCGGAGTTATTGCCCCTCATCAGCGAAGCGTAGTTAAAGGAATTGGATCTACGATGGGATAGATCAGGAACAAGAACTAAAATAAGGCTGGAAAGTACAGTACACAGTACTCAATTAGTGTCTTCATGTTCCCATGTGCCACATTTGGGGCCTCGATGAGCACAGTCAACACACAGAGCTCTATATGTACTGCTCATTTTCACCTGGCACATACAAATAAAACAAGATAGATTTATTGGGGTTCAAAACAAACCAAAGAAGGTTTAGTGCCATATTCCCCAAAAAGAAACAATTATGCAGCTACGGACACGTGTTTCGGACTTATTGCCCCTCATCAGCGTAGCGTAGCTAAGGAATTGGATCTACGATGGGACAGATCAGGAACAAGAACTAAAATAAGGCTGGAAAGTACAGTACACAGTACTCAATTAGTGTCTTCATATTCCCATGTGCCACATTTGGGGCCTCGATGAGCACAGTCAACACACAGAGCTCTATGTGTACTGCTTATTTCCACCTGGCACATACAAATAAAACAAGATAGATTTATTGGGGTTCAAAATAAAACAAAGAAGGTTTAGTGCCATATTCCCCAAAAAGAAACAATTATGCAGCTACGGACACGTGTTTCGGGCAATAACTCCGAAACACGTGTCCGTACTGCATAATTGTTTCTTTTTGGGGAATATGGCACTAAACCTTCTTTGTTTTGTTTTGAACCCCAACAAATCTATCTTGTTAATATTATTAATTTCATTAACTGTCAGTTTGTGTTTTCGCGCATTGCTAATTTTTCAAAATGAATAAAAATCGAATAACGTGCTCTTATAAAATTCTTTACAAAACAAGGAAAAACTCCAAAAATTTTTCCTGAAATGATGGTTGTGCACGGGAATGATTATTATTCGTCCATGTCAAGTATTTGCGAGTGCTAATTCTTTTTGTGTTTTGTCCTGTGCTTTATGCCATAGCTTTCAATTATATTCTTCACGCAGCCCGTCTTCACTGTAACAACCAGATCAGTATTGGGAAGGTGATTGACTACATTTTTTTTACACTGCATTGTTTGATAAGACGTATATATTCTCATGTCTAACAATTCATTTGACATCTCGTACTTTATTTCCACTTTTAATTAATTTTGTGAGACAAACAAAACACATAAAAATTGACATTAATATTTTGTTTTAAATAATGATCGATGTTAACACGTGATTGAAATAACTATTTAAAATATTTAAATTAGACTCCGTCTGAAACATATTTTCCCTTTGTATTTCTTAAAACATAAAGAATCTGGGTCAATGGCGTTGAAGGGTTCCGGTCTGGTCCTCTAGTAATAATGCAAACTCTCTCACTATTCAAGGGGTGAGGAATTTGGAGTCACTTGAAATTTTAAACTGGCAAGAGTGATTAAATTTCCTAAAAATCTTAGTGAAATATGGTATTAAAATATAATAAAAATTTCAATCATAAATAAAAAATTTCTATTTTTAATTAAAACTTGTAAGAAGTTGATGTTTAAAATAAAATAAATAATGCTGAATTAAGCTGATGTTTTTTCTTATAGTCGTTTCAAATTGCAACAGTAGGATCTAAGACCAACTGAACAAAAGTATAAATGATAACTCTCGTGAAAACTCATTAGAACCGTACAGGGTGTATCATTTTCAGTACCATTCGTTGTTTTATTTACTCCCAATATTAGATTGACTTGTTTAAGATAAACTCAGCTGTAAATAGTTATGTAACAAGGTCATTAACACTTTTTGCACATGTTTCCAGACACTATTTTTCTACGATCACGTAAATTTATGGTGTGAATTAATGATAGATTAGTGCAATAGAATTTGCATTGCACTACTGCAATAGTCACTTTCTATACTGAAACTATTAAATAATGGCCTACTCCTGGCATGATCGTAAAAAAATACGTTTCTCTACGATCATGTAAAAAGTAAGCCATTATTTATTCATTTGCAGTATAAAAAGTGACCCTATATCGCAATAGTACAATAAAAATGTTTCTACGACCACTAAGAAATCTGCTTAATATATGCATGTCACTGATTAGTAAATCTGGTACATTGTATGTATATGCGTTTACGTTTTGCAAGGTTTGCCATGACAATGGCTTTATTGTGATTCTTATGTCGAACAAGCTATAAAAGTACTATCATCGCAATACGACTTAAATAAATATAAACACAGCGGCACTCTCAGACGTTTTTAGAATTTAAAGGAATAACAAACTTAGTCGTCGAAAAAGTACAGTACATAACACGAACGAAATGCCCATTTCTTTATTCGTTGCAGCACTCGCCTGTCATAATCATAAAGAAATAAGTACCAGTCCGTGCTCATTATACGATATACCATTGTTGCACTCTATTGTCATCTTGGCAGATGGAACATAATTTAAGACATTACATGTAATTGTTATTAATGTTTGATAAGACGTATATATTCTCATGTCTAACAATTCATTTGACATCTCGTACTTTATTTCCACTTTTAATTAATTTTGTGAGACAAACAAAACACATAAAAATTGACATTAATATTTTGTTTTAAATAATGATCGATGTTAACACGTGATTGAAATAACTATTTAAAATATTTAAATTAGACTCCGTCTGAAACATATTTTCCCTTTGTATTTCTTAAAACATAAAGAATCTGGGTCAATGGCGTTGAAGGGTTCCGGTCTGGTCCTCTAGTAATAATGCAAACTCTCTCACTATTCAAGGGGTGAGGAATTTGGAGTCACTTGAAATTTTAAACTGGCAAGAGTGATTAAATTTCCTAAAAAATCTTAGTGAAATATGGTATTAAAATATAATAAAAATTTCAATCATAAATAAAAAATTTCTATTTTTAATTAAAACTTGTAAGAAGTTGATGTTTAAAATAAAATAAATAATGCTGAATTAAGCTGATGTTTTTTCTTATAGTCGTTTCAAATTGCAACAGTAGGATCTAAGACCAACTGAACAAAAGTATAAATGATAACTCTCGTGAAAACTCATTAGAACCGTACAGGGTGTATCATTTTCAGTACCATTCGTTGTTTTATTTACTCCCAATATTAGATTGACTTGTTTAAGATAAACTCAGCTGTAAATAGTTATGTAACAAGGTCATTAACACTTTTTGCACATGTTTCCAGACACTATTTTTCTACGATCACGTAAATTTATGGTGTGAATTAATGATAGATTAGTGCAATAGAATTTGCATTGCACTACTGCAATAGTCACTTTCTATACTGAAACTATTAAATAATGGCCTACTCCTGGCATGATCGTAAAAAAATACGTTTCTCTACGATCATGTAAAAAGTAAGCCATTATTTATTCATTTGCAGTATAAAAAGTGACCCTATATCGCAATAGTACAATAAAAAATGTTTCTACGACCACTAAGAAATCTGCTTAATATATGCATGTCACTGATTAGTAAATCTGGTACATTGTATGTATATGCGTTTACGTTTTGCAAGGTTTGCCATGACAATGGCTTTATTGTGATTCTTATGTCGAACAAGCTATAAAAGTACTATCATCGCAATACGACTTAAATAAATATAAACACAGCGGCACTCTCAGACGTTTTTAGAATTTAAAGGAATAACAAACTTAGTCGTCGAAAAAGTACAGTACATAACACGAACGAAATGCCCATTTCTTTATTCGTTGCAGCACTCGCCTGTCATAATCATAAAGAAATAAGTACCAGTCCGTGCTCATTATACGATATACCATTGTTGCACTCTATTGTCATCTTGGCAGATGGAACATAATTTAAGACATTACATGTAATTGTTATTAATGTTTTATTTAACCAGTGTTTTATTTAACCACAGTTTTTGGATATTCAATGATTATTCATTCAGTATTAAGGGCCAAAAACGAAAAAAAATTAAGAAAATACCACAAATAATATTCAGACAATATTTAGTTCCTTTTGTGTAAAATTTTATCTTTTTTATTTGTGTAATGACAACAAAGACAGATCCATTCATACATCGCACGTGTTAAGAAACAACAGAGAATTACAGTAAATAGTTACATTTAGAATTTTTAGTAATGGGACTCGTACGACTGAAGAGGTTACAAGTTCACTGTAAACAAAGGAGGAAAACATCATTCTGCTGGGTGCATTTATTTGAAGTTGAAAGGTGTTCTGTTGATGTCTTGTGTTTTTATGCAAATTTTAAATTGGATTATTTATTTCGTTTCATTCTATTATTTTCTAACACGGTGATGATAAATGAATGAGAAAAGGAAGGAGTTTTTCAATCAACCTTTTTATTGTATGAAAAATGTGGTTATAATTTTTACATAAAAAAAATAGATAAACACATATAAAATACATTATTATCAATAGCACGATTCTAGTCTAAAATAGTTATGTAAATGCATTATGTGTATTTATATATAGGTTGTTTCAGATTTAAAAAAATATTAAACATTGTTGAGATACAGAGCGTTTTGTGGTTTTTGAATAAAACTGTAGTCGGCCATATTTCTGGAATGGCCTTGATTATTTGGATAAAATTTGGTAAAAATATTATACTCTTTTAGTCAAATCAAAAGCATAATTTATTTTAAAAATATTCCAGGACCGGACTCAATTTTTATAATGTTTCTCTAAGTGCCAATAACATCATCCTGTGTATCATTTTTTGATAAATGTTACTAAATGTTTAAAAAATCAATAGAGCAGTGTATAAAAAATATGACATAATATTAGATGGCACGTTTATGGTTATTCTCCAATAAATTTTTAAAAACATTGATGGATCAAATTTTAAATTCTACAAAGAGGCAATCAACTAGCTAACGTCATTATTTTATTAATTTTACTTAAATACTCTACACCTACTAAGCATTTTCTTTGTTTTGGAAAAGAAATACATATTTATTGATAAATTATTGATTCGTGCAGGAATGGGACTCACTTAAAATTCCATGATTCAGTACTTTTTTTTTTAATTTGTTATTCATAATTTTGTACAGGGTCGTCCAAATTAGATGGGATTTGAGGTTTTTTTCTAAAACTATGGCAGATAGACAAAAACCAATATAGGTGTCCTGAGCTCGATTTTTGAGAAATAAGCAATGGCGCAAACCACAATCGTCTATCACAACTTAAATTAGCTTTTCAACGATATATCATATGTCATATTTATCTCTAGAAAGTGGTTAATTTTCGAAAAATTAAATATATTTGTGAGGAGCCCATGGAAAACTATTACAACAACACTTCTTATAATATAAAATAATTTTGCCAAAAATAGGAAAAACTAAACTACAATAAATGTTCGAATTGTCTTCCATTGACATCTATGCATTTTTGACACCTGCTCCTTATAGCATTTGTTGTATTTCTAATCATGACAAGAGTTATTGTCTGAAACGCAGCTAATGTTTTGTTTTCCAATTCTTCTATATTATTAGAACGTTCTCTATATATAATATTTTGTAAATAACCCCAACGCCAAAAGTCGGCAGGACTTATATTGGGAGATCTAGCTGGCCACAAAATAGGACCATTATTTCCTAAAAATTTAATAATATCTAAACTACTTTTTTTATTTATTAATGTCCAGTTAGCTAAATTAATTGTTAGTTATCAATTTAGTTAACTTAGCTAACTAGATATTGATAAACTAGTCCTGATTGATATATAGATACCTATCCAATCCTCCCCAAAATGATCATTTTAATAATTTCGTGTTTCATTTGACGTATGACCCGGGGCACCATCTTGTTGGTAATATAATCTTTGAAATTGTCTTACAGGCATATTATCTACAAAAGGCTCTATTTCTTGTCGTAGAATATTAATATAAGTTTCGGTATTCAAATTACCGTGGAAAAAATGAGGACCTATTATTTGGTATTCAATAAAACCACACCATACACCAAATCCAAATCGTCCTTGACGATTAACTGTAGCGGTTACGTGCGGATTTTCAATTTTCATGAGTCCAATGGTGGTTATTATGCCCATTAAAAATTACGGCACTGCTTATATGGGCCTCGTCTGTCCATATAATTGTTCCTTCAAATCCTGGCTTCATTGCACTGACGCAAAAACCACTGGCAAAAATCGAGACGCCTTTGAAAGTCGTTTGGGTGTAGATGGTGACTAATCCTAATTTTGTAAGGTCTGAATTTATTTTTTTTTTAAGCAACGCAAGGCAGTTGTTTTTGGGATTTCTAAAATTTCCTGTATTTCGCGAGACGATATATTAGAATTTTCTCTTATAGTTTCTAAAACAATATTTTCTACAGCTTCTCTACCTGCTTTATTATATATTTTTGCTTACAAATGATCTAAACTCTTTTAAATTCTGTTGTAGCCTTTTAAATATTTTTATGTCAGGCTGTCTCTTTTCTGGATATCTAAAAATATTGTTTAGGCGGCACTTTAGGCACCAAAATTTGCTGTCTATAACTTACCTATTAAAATAAAGCTCAAAAGCTATATTTGATTCTTCTCCGCATTTTATAAAACACTTAATCATATCATATTTTCCATAATCAATAAATGGAACCATTTTTAACAATGCTCACTCACAATTAACTCACAAATTAGTTTTTGATATTTACGAATATTTCGATTTTCTTTTTTTTACCATGGCCTTTTCAACAAATATTAGAAATACGATAAATGTGCACAGATGTCAATGGAAGACAATTCGAACATTTATTGTAGTTTAGTTTTTCCTATTTTTGTTAATAGTCTTCCATGGCCTCCTCACAAATATATTTAATTTTTTGAAAATTAACCACTTTTTCTAGAGATAAATATGACAGGATACATCGTTGAAAAGCTAATTTAAGTTGTGATCGAATAATGAAATAATTTACATGGTGTGCTATTAAAAAAAAAACACAAGTTATGTCTATATCTCGAAAACTGAGGCATGCATAATTTTCTTCTTATCAGCAACGGATTCTACTCAAAAAAGTGCCTTAAGAATATGTTACTCGATTTTCAATTCGACACGTGGTAATTGAGGTATATCCAAAAATGTCATTTTCCAAAAGCGCTCTGTAGCTCGGTAGTTGAAAAAGATAGACTATAGCGGTTTGCACAATTGTTTGTTTCTCGAAAATCGAGCTCAGGACACCTATATTGGTTTTTGTCCATCTGCCATAGTTTTATAGAGAAACCCCCAAATCCCATCTAATTTGGTCCACCCTGTACATCACTTTTGAAATACGGTAATGAGAGACCAAAAAAGTTAATATTGATAAGAATGTATATATATAAAATATATTGTATATTTTATTATAATTTACAAAATAGTAATAAATACTAGAATTAATAATAGGCATCAAAGTAAAAATATTCTCAATTTATTTGATTGAAAATTAAATACATTTTTGCCAACGCATAAATTGAGAGGATTTCGACTTTGGTACCTATCTAGGTATAATTTCTAGTATTTATTGCTATTTCGTAAATTAACCCTCTCTGTTGGAATACTTTGATATTAATAATTTCTATTACACCTTTATGAGTATATTATTATATTTTTATTGTGTCAACATAATTTGTCTTTAGTGTATACTTATTTAAAAAAAACTGCATCTTTTATATTTATCCAACATTGTCGTCTTTTTTGTCTATCTTTTTTACAATCATGAGGATGTTAATAAACATAGTGAAACGTCGATAATTTTTAAACCAATATTACATATTAAAAATAATAAAAACAATCGAATCCTACTTTTTTAATAAAGCAAATATCCCAATCAGTCATAACGATTAATTAATTTTAGTCGATAAAAACTAGTTAGTAGTTACCCAGGTACAGTTTATTTGTAATATTAAATATCTGATGTGGCCAGCACATAACTTTCTTATACCAGTGTATATCATCCTGATCTAAAAAAATTATTCAAATTTAATTCTTGACATCACAATTAACTTTTAAAAGCATACCTTGAAATGTTTCATTACAAATTTTAAATAATTAATTCACTGCACGACCCGATTTTTGTACCCAAGGAACTGGTAGCTTTAACAGTTTGCTAGCACGAATATAGAAGGTAGGAACTGAACACCACATTTTTTCATTACGTCACGTTTTTGAGGAGCACACAATTTTCAACCTACCTTCAGTTTACACATATTTTTCAATGTGTCTCAGTTGACATTATCTGGTCATCTATCAAGGGAATTTCCCTAAGTTTAGGCATTTTGAGGAGATTTGGCAACATCGCACTGGGGAGTGCCAGGGATGACTGTCCAAATTCGAAGTCTCAACCCTCTATTCCTTCAAATAACAGAGATACCCCAAATTTGGACCACCGCCACCAATGGTGATGAGCCTGGATTTCACTAAAAGTTGTTTTAAATGGCTTTTTTAGGAAACCACAAAGCCGAAAATATGAAAATTTTAGTCAAGAATTTGTTACCCGCCTACAGAGATGGGATGCAGAAAGTCGCTCAAGATCCATCTTTTTTTTATTCGCATTTTGATTTTTTCCCCTTCAATCTTGGAGCTGTGAACAATGAACAGGGCGAGTGGTTCCACCAGGATGCGAATAGGCTTAAGAAGCGGTTTCAAGGTCGTTGGAATGCAGCTATGTTAGACGATTACTGATGGCGTCTAAAGCGAGAGGATTTTTCTTCCCACAAGAGAAAAAGTAAAAAAATTACGTAATTATTAATTTTTATTATTTTAATTTTAATCCTACTATTGCAAAAAATAATTTTATTAACTCTATTGTAATTATTTTTTAAAAAATTGAAAAAAGTTGCTATCAATACATTTAAATCAGTTTTGTTATTTTGTTTTTTGCTGTTGACTGTATCCGAAAAATGGGACGTGATAGAAAAGAAACCACTATGTATTCTTAATAAAAGAGTCATTTCATAAAATAAACATAATAATTTGAAGAGGGTACTTGATTTTCCATTCAATTTGTAACGCAGTGATCAGCGTCCTTCGATATTGTCAATAATAATTCATATATTTTTTAATAATTTCTTTTTATTGACATTGGACATTTTTATAACCAAATTAGACACTTCAAACGTCAAACTGCCAAATTTATTCTAACCCCATTTTATGAGGTCAAATGTGTATAAAATTCAGTTTACATCAGCTTTATTTAAATACTTAGAAAATATATTTTATTGGCTTATACAATAGACCTGTTTTATAATCTTTCATCAAGAATATATTTTTTTGTAAAGTCGAATGTTTAGGTCTCGTGGGCTATTACGATCCTACAGACATGCAGAAGGATTTCTTTCCCGAAAGTTATGTATTTCATCATAATTCGCCGAGATTCATCTAGAAATCCAATAAAAATTGTTTAATCTTTTTTCTCGAAATTGAACCTTTTTCTCCTTTCATTCATTATGTCTCGGCTGGTGATACCACATTCACCAGATTTAATGTGTCATCTAAAATTTTGTTGAAAATTTTAATTGCCCAATTTGGGAATTCTCCCGTTAGTATTTTTTGAGTTATCGCGGATACACACAAGCACACACACAAACATACACGTACGCATACACACATGCACGTACGCTCGCATGCATACACGTACGCACACACGCACGCACGCACCCACGCGCACTCACACAAATTATAAAAATACAAGAAATATTCACTGTAAAATTTCTTCCGCCAATCCTACCGGCTGCGCCAATAAATTAATTATTCGTGAAATAATACTTTTATTGAAAATAATTGCAAGACTGAATTAAAAACAACCGTCTAACAATTACGCTGGCTATATGAAATTTGCCCGCCACAACCAAAGGCACTCCTATAAATAAACTATCGTTTTTATAAGTAACGGGAAGCGGTAACAATATACACCGTCAGCAGGGAAAACTACATAATTTGCACTACGTGCGATATGATGCCAAGTTTCAGTCTTCCTTCAATATACTATGTCTAATACTTTAATACAGATACTGTATATTAAAGATTGTCTGTAACTAATATTGCAAGACTGTTAAGGATAGACAGAGCACCGGACAATTTTTTTCTTAAACTATACGAACGGAATTCTCGTGAAATACACTTTAGTTTCTGTAAATCCAAAAGACAACTACGACGAGGAGTATCCGGGAGGATGTATTTATTAAATTTACAATTCGAGTATTTTTTTATTCTCGAATCCAAAACTAATATGAACATCAAGAAAAAATATGTTTCGAAAATAATTGCTTTCTACAAAAGTTCCATATTTCACAGTTTTAAGTTTTGATCGTATGTTTTATTTTATAATAAGGTAACTGTTGCAAAAATGTTCCTAATATTGAACAACACTTTCTCTTGAGTCAAACTTAAAAGTCTTCTTTCCTTCTTTCGCAGGTAACCAACTACTTATATAAATCAACTTTTTCCAATTCCCCACTATTTAGTGAAACATAGTTAATCATGATATTGTTCAAGGTGCAATCCATGTAATCCTCCAAGTTTGTTATAAAAACGTGATGTTACAAAGCCTGTACGTAATCTTTTAATAAAATGATTTTTGCTACCGAGTTAAAAAACTTTTTAGCTAGATATAAGAACCTATTTTGTTAACATAAAAATTTGACAAATTTCGGAAACAGTAAGTTATAATCCCCGGATTTTGGGACGTACAAATTCATCATAAGGCCTGGATATCAGTATCGTGAGATGTGTACCCTATTTAGAAAGGATTATACGAGTATATTCAAATTTGCATATCGGTCGCCATTTATTACTTCTCGTCCGTCTCGTAGAAATGTAGTGATTAAGCATCGCAATTTAATGTTGCCCTAATATAGAGCAATTCAAGTGGAAGCCACAAAAGTGCGACTGGCTTCCTGTCAGTGGTTTTCCTTTAGTGTCTTCATTGACTTCCTCACTCCTCAAAGTGATGAGGTTATGTATTCGTGAATAAAATTTTGAAAATTTTTATTGCATTTCTGGACGAATCTCCACGAATTATGATGATACACAAAAAGACTGAAAAAAAATTTCTGTCTGTGTCTGTGTGTGTGTCTGTCTGTATGGTTCGCGATAGCAGCTACAATTTTTGAGACAAAGCTTTCAAATTTGGTACATACATTCTAGAAGTCAAGGAAGAGATTGAGTTCGTTGATGAGCAAAATCGGTCCCAATGTCTAAAAAAAATATTAGTGACATTCCACCAATGTGACTTTTTTGAAACGTCAAAATGTGACTTTTTTTGAACGTCAAAATCTACTTTTATTATAAACTCCACCACACGTTGAGTTTTACTACAGTGACGATGTTCTGATCCCCAAATAATTGGCAGCGGTTTCTTAAGTTATGTCCATCATTTAACTTAGCTACACCGTGCTGAGGACGACCAATTAGTCAGAAATACGTGTCCACGGTTTGCATTCTTCTGCCATTTACAATTTTTTGCATTCTTCCACCTTGTATTCTTTATGCGGGCGTACCCCTTAAATCAAACGAGTGGCGACTTCGGAGATATTTCGAAAAATAAGATTCTCTGATTTTTATTTAGCGTATACCTCACTTAAAGAATTTTTCAATGGTAAAATAGCAAACACTGGAAGCAATTTTTATAATTAACTGATCCTTAAGAAAATCCTTTTATACAAGTTTTCAGTATTGCCTGTCTCACTGCCAATATTAGTCAAATTGAACCTGTCTTAGTAAATTCATAAGATGAACATCCAAGTGGTGGCTTCGGAGATCTTTCGAAAAATAAGATTCCCTTGCGACATTTTTGATTGGTTAATATACGGAAACAATTCGCTTTTCAACAAAAGCTTATGTAGCAAACATGTTATTTTGATATGTTCCTCAAGTTTGTTAAATTCAGCAGAAAATGTGGCTGAAATTTTATAATAATTTAAGTAAAACAATATTGGCCATGATCACCTACAAAAGCTAGATAACAATACCTTTTCTATATTTTAAAATGTGCGTCTATAATGTTGATTCTTGTTTGGCCTATACCTTACTTAAAGCATTTTTTAATGGCAAAATAGCGAGCACTGGAAGCAATTTTTATAATCAACTGATCCTCAAGAAAAGTTTATAGTATTGCATGATTCACTGCCAATTACTTGAATGGAACTTGTACTTAGTAAATTAATAAGATGATCATCTTCACCAGCAAATTGTAACTACGACAATAGCATAGCAAATAAAGGCTGGGTGAAGTAGTTGATTAGATAGAGCGCGGTGGCAAATATGACTAGATAATCTCTCTATCGTAGCTGGGGGGTTCGAATACACCAACGACATTGGCAATATCGGTGGGATTGGTTGTATGTTCCTGTTTTTGCATCAGTGTAACCCTCGCCAGTACAGCTTTGGCTTTGGATTGGGGGGTTGTCTAATTTCTGTGGTTTGTTAAAAGAAAAAGTTAAATACCCTAAATTGATAATTTTATTAATACAATTCTAAAATTTGTCTGTTAAATCAAATTACCTAACAATTAAAATGATATGTGTAGAATTAGTTTATAATATGCAGAAAACAGGAGTAAGTTGCATACCTAACTAACAATTATTGTCAAAATTTGGTTAATTCGTCTTACTGATAAGTTAGAATTCCAATTTGACCAATTTGGTAACTGGTAAATTTATCTGAATTTGACCATAAATTTATCAATGTGGGGAAAGAACTTAAAGTAAATTCGATATTAAAAATAGGCAAATGAAGCTATTTTATCAATAAGGTTAAAGACAATTAAATGTTCCATGACCCTATTAGTAAGTCAATTTGTGGTAATTTTAAGGTAATTGTTTTCTATTTATTACCTAAATAACACCTATCCATATGAGACGTAAGAGAAGGGATACCTTGAAATGCTAGGTGGTGAATTACTGAATAATCCATATGAGACGTAAGAGAAGGGATACCTTGAAATGCTAGGTGGTGAATTACTGAATAGTTTTTAGGAATAATGGTATTGGTAATAGTGTTGAAAAACTAACATGACGTCTGCAAGTCAGTTACTAAGCTAGAAAAGACAAAATAATGCTATTTAGAGTTCTGTTTTGTGATCGTCTGTGGAAGAAATTTAATTGCGACTCAAAATTTTCTGTGGATATAATTACTGCTCTTCTAAAAACAATTATGCCCTTTGAAAAAGGTGTGAATTATAATAATAAAATAATAATAATAAACGTTATTTATTGGTTACCCTCAAAAGGCCTTTGACCGAGGTCCTTCAGCCCTGAATTATAATAAAAACTTAAAAATTGCAATATTTCGTTAAAATGTAATTTCTGTATCCAGTAGTCTAATATGATTATTTGAATTCATTAAAGGTAAAATATGATTTATTTGTTTATTTCCTTAAAGCCTCTACTGCAAAACAACTAATATAAACGTTGTAACCTGAAAACACTTGATATTTTTTATAATGACGTGCATGAATTTCTTAAATAATCATGGAGTCTTTTACATTTTCGTATTGAAAGTCTGATATTCCTCAATTATGAACCTATAAAACAAATTTAATACCGAAAGCGATATAACCAATATTTCAGACTTTGAGGTCTATATTCATTATATTTAATTTAATTTTAGAAACGTCCAAATTTCCAAGCACATGGAAAGTTTCACGACTCTGTCCTGTTTTCAAAAATGGGAGTAGGGATAATGTTTGCAACTATCGCCCTATTGCCATTTTATGTAATTTTTGTAATGTCTAGGATCTCTTACACTGTTATATATATGATCATGTAAAAATATAATTGATTTAAATCAACATGGATTCATGAATGCTAGGTCAACTACAACTAATTTGGTCTGTATAATGCAATATATTTTAGACATTTTAGATAATTAAGGCCAAGTTGATGTTGTTTATACGGATTTCTCCAAGGCCTTTGATCGCCTAGACCATACAATTTTAATAAATCGCTTAGACCAATATAGAATATCATCAGATGTCATAAATCTATTTAGATCTTATCTCTCCAAGAGAGTATAATACATGCCGTCTCATGGAATCTAACAATACAGATGTACTGTCAGGAGTCACGCAAGGCTCCATCTTTGGTCCCCTTTTATTTCATATATTTATAGATGACATAACATTCTCTCTCATATCGGTTTTCTAATGTATGCTGACGATATGAAATTTTATTCTAAAATCGACTCATGATGACTGCGCTCGGCTACAGGATGTATTAAAACAAGTTAATGATTTGTGGATTGCCAATAATCTATCTCTGAACATTAAGAAATGCAATGTGATGCCGTTCAGTAGGCAACTAAATTCTCTAATCTTTGCTTATCAAATAGACAATGTGTGCTTGGCTCGTCCTTGATTTATAAAAGATCTTGGATTTATATTTGATAGTAAACTGTCTTTTAATGAACATGTTAACGTAACACTAAAAGTATCCTATAAAAATCTTGGATTTGTAATACGAAGTAGTAAAGATTTTGTTGACCCTAGCACAGTGATACTCTTGTATAACGCATTTATAAGGTCTCGCCTGGATATGCCTTCATAGTATGGTGTCCAATATATGCTGCATATATAGACAGTATCGAAAACATTCAACGTAAATTTCTCAAGTACATATATTTTGAGGATAATGGAATTTACCCGACTATTGGTTTTACCCATAATTTGCCTTTAACTTTATATAATTTTATGTCACTGAAGAAAAGAAGATCCATGCACTCTATCATTTTTCTGCACAAGATAATTAAATATGATTTTGATTGCCCACACATTCTCCAACACCTTGACTTTAATGTACCAAGATTAGCTTCGCGTTTTCCTGAAACATTTCATATGCCCACTCCTCGAACTAACCTATTAAAAGCATCGCCACTGTTTCAAGCTTGCTCTAATTATTCAGAGGCTATAGACAATATTGATATCTTCAATTGTGAAATAGAGGAAATCAAGAAGAAAATCTTAAAAAATTAGCAATTTACCTAATAGAACTGGACTAATTGGGTGGTGTATTAGTTAGTAATGTGTTTATTAATTCCTTTTTTTTATTTTTTCTCTGTTTTAAGACTATGTTTTGTAAAATAATGTATTTAAATGTTGATCTAATATTGTGTAACTATCGGTAGATATTTGCTGCACTATTTTGTTTATAGTTTGTGTTCCTATCCTGTAATTGGTAACCACGTTACTGTGGGATAGTGTAGTTAAATAAATAAATAAATAAATAAATAAATAAATAAATAAATAAATATTACCAATTTAAGAAAAGTAGGTTTTAGAGTAAATTATAAAAGAAAGCAATTAGCAATTAAATTTTATACAATTAGGATGATGTTAATTTATGTACAGTGCCCAGAATGTAACTTCATCCAACAAAGAAAATTTATCTTACAATCTCTTCAACAGTTTGATCAGATCTTCCTCTGGGATATTATTTAACTCCTCAGCAAATACATTATAACTATGATATAAGCCATAAATCAGTTATTTCCGATATATTTTCTTCGGAAGTTTCCTCTTGAATTTGACATTCTGCACCCATATCAGGTTATTAGCAGATGGTTTGAAAATTCTTTCGCATCCATTATTTATTTATTTTACAACTCTTTATTAGTTTATATCATATATGTACGGTTTGGACTTTATATTGTTATTAAACTGCATATTTTAAATCCTCATTTTATTTATTAGATAGAGTATTAAAGTTACCTTGGCTTCACTTGACAAGTTGTAAAATAGTAATTTCATAAGTTTGTATTAATTTTGGCTTTGAGAATTAAAGAAGACCATTATCCTTCTTGGTAAATTTTCAGTGATAACTTCGACTTTATTGTCACTGTTTCAGATAGGTCTCAAATCTAATAGTTATTTCGACTTTATGGTTATTTGAAGGTAACAATTTTTCCAAATATTTTCTAAAGTATTCCTACAACTTTTACTGAATTTTAAAAGGGTATAATTAAGTAACTTACAACCTAATAGTAGGCAATGACTTATGACTAAGAAGTCATTTTTGAAATCAATAACGTGTATTTTTAACCTTGTAAAATAACTTAAATAAACTTGTAGATTTTGAGTACGTTTTTTAAGTAAAATTCAGGGTCACTTGGTATTAAAATTAACTTAATGTGTCTATGACGTGTGAAGTCATCTTTGACGTAAATTATGGGTATTTTTTAACTCGCCTCAATTACTTATAAAACCAGTGGATCTTGAAGATATCACATGGGTAAGACGTAAGTACTTCACGACCTAAGCATCAAGTTTAAAGTTGGTATGACTCTAATGAAAGTCATTAAGATAAAATTAATTAATTATTGACCTCACTGAATTATTCTCTATTTTGTTTGCTTGTTAGTTAGGTGTAATTATAAACAGAAATAAATAAACATAATAAAAAAATTTGGCATATCAGTGCATAGTATAGACATTAGACACTTCATTTACTCAGAAAGAAAAACCTTTATAAATAAAGACATTATTAGATTTTTTGAAAAAATTAAAAACCAGAAGCAAAAAAATTAAAAACCAGAAGTACCGAACATTTCGTCAGCATTTCCAACCTCTAGGTTATAATTGTGAATTAATCTATTATTAACACTATAATCCTGTAATGATTTCACCGGTCTAAATGCATTCACAGAGAAAATAAAACATTATCATATTAAATATTATTTACAAAATGAATTATCTGTAAATTTGATCGAAGCCGGCCCTGTCCTGCCCTACAGTGAGCTCCACGTTGCCGGGTCACCCCCGGTTATGTCTGCAGCTCTGTCACATGTCACCAAGGCGCCCTGTTACAACATATTTTTGGACTGATATTTTATTTAAACAGCCAATGTCACGTCACTTTCGATTCTCCGCCTCCTGGAAAGCTACTCGAGGGCTTATTAATTTTTTATACCTGACTTTAAACGTTATGTTATAAGGAAAGGTCTGGGAAATGTCGCTTTGTTTTACTTCTGAAACGAAAGTTTTTTATTTGCTTGCCTCAAGCACGCAACTCGGATAGGCCCAGTTAATATAATATATATATAATAAAAATAATAAGCAAAGTTTATTAGCTATACGACTCTATATGTCACAGAGTACGAACAGAAATATATATTATGTTACTTTTATTTGCTCAGGACTAAATAACATAATAAAATGGTATATTTCCTTTAAAGATATTTTGTATATATAGGATGTCACAGTTCTAAGTACCAAGACTTTGACAATCGAGAGAGGACCTTATTTTAGGAAAAAAATACATCGTATTTCGTTTGGTTTCAGAGATCCAAGGCGTTGAAATTTTTTTTTTTTAGCACTAATACTAATAAGGTGGCGTTTCCAGTTCTCTAAGCTCTCAAAATTCCCGTTTTCTATTTTTTGCTTCTTAAAAATAACTCGACAAATTCAAAATTACTCATAATATTTATTATTGTAAAACGTACCTGGAGTACCATTCTACATTATTTCTGTATTTTCAGGAATAATATTTTCCAAAAATCGACCTACTAATAAGACATTCGAATCATACCAATAAATTTACGCATAAACAGTTGATTTTAAAAAGTTGTACAAAAATAAATATTTAAATACTGTACACCGTTTAAATTAGGTATATTATAAGTAGAGTTGGCAAATCTACCGGGCGGTGCTAGGTAGAGAAATACCCAAATACGTAAGCAATACTTGTTTACAAAGACTAACATTTGATTTTAGTCTATTATGCTTCGTAGTGGTGTACAACGTAATTTATTCCTCTCCGTTGTATTGTTGATAATTTTTTTGTTGTATTTTATTCTTGATATTAATTTAATAATAATGTATGTTAGACCTGCCCAAGGGTAAAAAACAGCCATACGCTGACAACGGGAATAAATTTATCAGTGATTTCTCGGATTTATTCTACAATGGTGCTATAATAATTGGTAAAGTGTGCGAGACAAACCTGATGTGCTGGGACAAACGTGATTGTAAACATCACGTAAATTCTGTGCAACATAAAAATAAGAAAAATGGGGTGCCTTCTCATACTCGATAAACAACCATTTCAGGAGTTCTGGAATAAATACAATCTCAAGGTGACGTTACCAAGTCGCACAAGGTTGCGTAACTATGTACCAACTGTAAGAGATGATATTGTAAATAAAATCAAATGTGTACTAAAAAATACACGGCTGTGGTTATGTGGTGACGAGACGACAGATTTAAAAAAACATATATTTTAAATGTTATAGTACGTGTACTGGACCGTCTTAAACAGACATTTCCACTATTACTAGCTAGCAAAAGACTAACTGAGTGTACTGGCCAAACAATTACATGGGTGGTGCTGGAGACGTTAGAAAAATTTGACTTGTCAAAAAGTCAAGTGTTGATGTTTGTGACCGATGGTGCCGCGACAATGCGTTTAATAGGCCGTTCTCTTAAAGAACACGGTTGTAGGTTGGTACAAGTTACGTGTAAAGTACTTGCTTTACACCTTGTGACAGAAACTATTCAACAAGGTTTTCCAGAAGTAGATACATTAATAGTAAGTACAAAAAAAGTGTTTCTTAACGGTCTCGCCCATTTCATAGCAAGTGTCCCGGTATTTCCGAACCACCACAGCTGATTGTTACACGTTGGGGAACATGGTTGAGGACATCCTTTTATTATGCTGAATATTTACAACAAATAAAGCTGTGATACTACAATTCAATCCAGACGAGGCTGCAGCTATTCGACTGCTACACTCTATAGGTGACACAAAAAATGAGCCCTATGGAGAAAAGTTCGCACGTGTGTTAAAGCAAAACACCGGTTTTACCAAATTAAGACAAATTTGTGATGGTACTGATGGATTGTGATGGATCTGCATATCCGTTAAGTTCAAATACTATTTTAAGTACGCTTGTATTACAGCAATAGGTTGCTACAGGTACACTCTCCAACAAGAAATTTGGAAATAATCAAATACTTGGCACATGTATAAACATCTGCTTACTCACCTAAATTTTCTCGGAGTGCAGTGTAGCTTCTTGCTTACGGCAGCTTTTTGTCGGTAAGAGCAGTCGGGAGTAAGGAGGGTTAAAATTGAAACAAAAACATGGTAGCAACTAAGGGCGCCACGTAACTTAAAAAAAAATGATCGTTTCTTAGTCTTGCAAAAGTTACGGAATACAAAACTTGGTTCCAATTCGGTGTTAAAGAATTATATAACACTATACATGTGTAAAGGAAGGTTAGGTTGATTAAACATGAATGAGCAAAATAAAAAAAAATTTGATAAAACAAAATTTCGTGTAATCTGTTCACCAATCTTTCTAATTGACACTGATTTTTTTCCATAAATAAAAAGTACAAAAAAAATATTTGGTTCTTTGATTATTAACTAATTATGCTTTAGGCATCCCCCATAGTACTATGTGTCTGCTCATCAGCTCACATAAGCAGTTGGTAAGATAATATAATAAGTAACATGCGCTCTGGCAGAGCAATTAAAAATGTCCAAGTAAATAAAAAAAATTAATAATAAATTAAAGATCTGGCCTTTCACTTTCGAGGATTCTCCCTCTCTCTCTAAATGCGGGTTAGCAATGGCAGTAACGTTAGTCAGTCCTCTCCTTTGTTCACCCAGTGTATACCATTTCATAAAAAAAATATCCCCTTATGGAAGGGTGAAATCCTAATCAGCTTATTCGCCAAAAAGCACAGTAATCTAGAACGGTAACCTAGTATGGTAACCTAGCACTGTAACCTAGCACCCTTCTTCTGAAGGGTTGCTACAAAAGAAACAATTGTGGGAACAAAAAAACCACCCACGTAGGAGATTAAATCTCAGGTACTCAATTGTGTGAGAAAAAGACTTTGGTAACACTTTCTGGATTTTCAAAAAAAATTTTTTGATACCATCCAACTTCCAGAGTTGCAGCAAATCGAGACACAATAATTCGAACAAGGAATGTGTAGCTTTGAATTTCTATGAAGAGCCAAATAAATGAAAAATGTGTATCACACCTGAACCCACAGCTAATCACTAGTCATCCGCCAACAATATGTCTACCCGGAAGGTATATCAAAAAAAAGTCCTTCCTGAGAGGACATTATTTAGTACTCTCAGTGTAGTTTTGTTGGTACCAATGGATTTTTATAAAACCTATACTAATGTCACTCGAAAGCTATACAACCATGTAAAGAAAAGATCCTTAATAATAATCAAATATAAGTATCCGCCAAGAAATACTTTTCGAAGAAGTTCTGAAAGAACTAGCCACGTACCAACATTTACGGGTAAGTAATTAATGTACTACTTAATAATACAAGTCCTAAAACAAGTAGTGTCCTTTATAACCTTTATTTATTTTCAGGATATTTTCTCAATGAATTCCACAGAACTTAATGTTGCAAGTAGGAATGTTTCAAAATAGATAGAGGAAAGTGTTGAGAAAACCTTTTTTAGAACGTGGTGGACAGCTCAAATAACCACTCATTTAGGAAAATCACTGTTTACTGTTTGGATCTCAAGATGACCAAATCGTGATTAGGAGTCGATATTATTTAAATATATTATTATACCAGTTTGCAAAGTAGGTGTTATAATGTTTTCTTTGCATGTTGTTTATGTTAATTAGATATTGGCAGTATTTAGTGATAATAAAAAAATAAAAAAACTGTTTTCTTCCATTAAAAAGTTCCCATTTTGTTAAAAATTTAACGGCAACCAACAATACACTTAAGGTGTTTTGTGGGTTGTATTTAACATTTAATCAATGTGATTGATTCATTCTTTAAAACAAACAAAAATATAACCTTATAAAAAAAATCAAACCGTAAATTTAAACAGTAGCATTTTGAATGCTACAAGGTGTCGCGCGGTCGTTCTCAATATATAATTATATTTTTTCACCACATCGAACATTACTCTGGAAGACAACCATAGAAACATACATGACACTATAAAGTTTTTACAGATCTTTTCCAGTTTGTGATAACCAACCTAGTTAAGAGGGTAAGTTGTACACACATTGTTATAAATTGTAACAGTTTATTGCTTTTATTACTAGATAATTTCTTTTATCACACCTATTATGATGCGTACGCCTATGTCCTGCGGCGCATTTTTGCCAACTCTAATTATATGTATATAATATCCCATAAAGGGAAAGAAAATAAATGTATTTTTCACAAAACCAATTAAATATTATTTTGACAGGTAGTAGAACATATGCAAAACTTAGCCCAGATATTTACCATTAGTTGTTGTTGACAGTTGAGGACAGGACAGGCTCTTAATCTTTTAAGGTTCCATTATTTGAATGAAACGAATATCTATACCAATTCCCAGTATTCTCTTAGAATAAGGAGCTACGTAAGTTATACGACGTATTGCATAGGCGTAACAAAATACACTATAAACAATGTGAAATATTGTAATGAATAAAGTACGATTTTTTTCTTTACAGAAGTAAATCAAAAATAGTGCGAGACGTTACTGAACCAAATGTGTTAGTCGGTTGTGGCGTGCTTTGACGATATGCATTTAGTTTATTGTTTGAACACTATCTCTACATGACATACATCACCTTAAGTTGATGATCGAGGAGGACTGCAGGTCCTGCAGTTGATGTCACTGGTAATTTTTGGCTAATCTATTTGAAAACATTTTTATCAATTGATGATTTTCGATATTTTGCATAATTTATTCAAAAACATTAAGAAGTCACACAATGCGATCCACTGACATTATATGTACGTACCGTATATCTATTTTAGCAAAATAAAGTTTCTGTAATTTAAAATACATGATACATATAGAGGATATTGTTACGTGTTTGCTATCCCCACAAACACCTATATTCGTAGATTCGTTGATTGAAAGTCCAGGTAACACTTAATCACTACTTTATTTACTAATTAACAATTAACAACAATAGATTAATCACTGTCCTAATTATAATCACAACTGAACACTTATAAGTCTCTTTCGTATTTCTTCTTTACTCTCTCACGTTCGACTTCAGACTAAATCTCGGCCCGCCGTACGTCTTATTTATACATCCATTGACCCAGTCTAGAGCACTCCAGAATATTTCCGGCCGTTCGTGTACAATTCCAGCCTAATCTAACCAGTCTGCACAGTCCAGTGGCGTAACACTGCCCCCTCCTTAAGCCTGAACGTCCCGATCAGGCAATTCATTGTTCCCTGCATACTTGGCTAGTCTCTCTATATGCACCACCTTCATCTTGGATTTTGGATTTTGCTGAATTCTATATACAACGTCGTTTAGTCTGGTTACGACAGTGTAAAGACCTTCCCAGGGCGGGTGAAGCATCGGGGACCTGCCTTTCTTCCGTTGTGGGTTATATAGCCAAACCAAATCTCCCACCTGGTACCCTCCTGAATTAGCCTTAAGATCATAACGAGCCTTCATACGATCACTTGCAATGGTAATTCGCTCAAATGGAGCCCTGGCGTTATATTGCTTATTTCTTATTTGTGGCCCCATTCTTGCCGCGCAAACTTCACATTGGCGGCACCAAGCCTCCACATCTTGACGACTGTTTACCCAGTAGAAACGTTGTCTTACTTTTGTCAGAGTTTTGTTGATGCCAAAATGTCCGCCAGACGTTCCATTATGCACTTGCTGAAGTACATCTGCTACGTGACACCTGGGGATTAACAATTTCCAAGTAACTTTCCTCCCATCTGGACTTTCCCACGCTCTCTTCAGCAGTCCATCCTCTACGATAAGGGAGTCCCATTGTGCCCATAAAGCCTTCAGCCCCACTGATTTATTTGAAATGTCCTTCCAATCGGGTCGGGTCCTTCTTTCTTTCCATTTCAGAATAGGACCAATCTCGTTATCGTTTAACTGCGCTTCCCTTAACGACTCTTTTGTCCAATAATCCGGAACATCAATCTTAACGGTCTTCATTATTTGTACATTTTGTTGTTCTTCCTTACGGTGGCAAGGCTTGCAGTCTTTCTGACACGGTCTTTTGGAAAGACCATCTGCTATATTCCGCGAAGTACCAGCTCGCCAGTTTTCCTGCGGCTTCTCCATTACTGCGACCCTGTCAGGGATGCGCTGACGACAGTTACTCTGAATATGGCCCACTCTGCCACACTTATAACAGCGCATGCGTCCTCCACTCTGTCTCCCACTACTTTGCTGTTGGGTTTGTCTCGGATCTTGAATGTTGAGCTCATGACAGTTCCTCTTAATATGGCCCAATTTGCCACACATATAACAACGGATGTCTCCAGTTGGCCTCCCACTACTTCGTTGTTGGTCTTGTCGCTGCTGGGAGCCCGATTTTGTCAGTAGTTGGGTCAACATCTTGTGTAGATCAGATATCAGGTTTTGTGTTGTGTTGTCTGGCTTGTCTTCCTCCACACTCACAGCTCGTACTCTCTGATTTGATTGTGTGGTATCCTTATAGGCAGCCTCAATCTCCAGTGCATGTACTAAAGCCTCACTACTAAGCTTATGCCTGGCCAACTTAAGAATTCGCCTGACTTCCTGGTCCCTTACTCCATCAATAAATGTACCAACTGCTAACTGTTGTTGAAATTCCATTGGTGCATCAGGATAGGCTAGATGGGCTAATCTTTCTACCGCAGCCTCGAACTCCTGGAGGCTTTCTCCACCTCGTTGTCTCCGTGATTTGAGTTGCGCCTGATATACTTGGGCGAGATGTTGGTCGCCATATCTTAGTTCTAACGCTGCCTCCAAAATGCTAAAGTTTTGTTGCTGTGTGGCAGGAACTGTTTGGAGCAGGTCTAATGCTTGGCCCCTTAGTGCTAATACCAATGCTGTTGCTTTTTCCTCATCGTTCCAGTTATTTGAACGTGCAGCTGCCTCAAATTGTCTCTTATAAGTTGACCATGAACTTTGACCGTCGAATGAAGGTGGTTGTAACCTAGTAGCAGACGGCAGTACTAATTGGCTTCCCTTCTCTCTTAATTGTTGTTTCAACCGGGCTATCTCCCCTTCAACTTCACTGACTTCCTTTAACATCAGTTATTTCTCCCTCAAACTTTCTACTAACTTCTATGACTTCTCCTTTAACTTCCATGACTTGTCCTTCGACTTCACAGACTTTCCCTGCGACTTCAGTGACTTTTTCGATAACATCTCCTTTAAATTTTTCAGTGAGGGAGAAAATGGCTGCCTGCTGTTCATCTAGGCTTCTTTTGAAGTCTTCTCTTTCCTCGAGTCGCCACTTTTCTTGATCCTCAAACATTTTTCTTAGTTCTTCCTGGCGTTCTTCTCTTTGCTCTTCCTTTTCTTCCTGTCGTCTTATTTCCAGGCCTTCGATCATTTTTGTCAAGTCTTCTTTTTCTTCCTGGCGTTTTCTCTCTTGAGCTTCCATAATTTTTCTCTGTTCGTCTTTCTCTTCCTGTCGCTTTCTTTCTTGATCTTCCATAATTTTTCTCTGTTCGTCCATCCGTTGTAACAATGCTGCAAGCATGTCCTGTGTTTGCTTCTCCGCCATACTTCTTGTTGTTGGCATTAACTCACGACACGTAAATCAGTTCAAAATCCGTAAAATGTTGATATCACGTCTATTTTAATAATGGATTGTTCCAGAAAAATCTCGAAACAGCACTAGAAAGTCTTATTTAGAGTCTATACTTCTTTTGTGTTGACAAAATTCACTTATCTCCACTAATTGTGCAATGGAATGTTCGAGAATTTTCACGAAATATCACTAAAAAGTCTTGTTTTGAGTCTATAGCACGTTCCCGTTAACACAGTTTACGTATCTTCTGTGGTTTCCAAATCGAATGTTCTAGAATTGTCACTAAAAATCACTTATAGTCTTGTTTTCAAGTCTACAGCACGTTCCCGTCGACACAATTCACATATCTCCTGTTGTTTTCAAATAGAATGTTCTAGAAACTTCTCGAAGATCCACTTTAAAGTCACTATTCAGTCTAGAAATAGTCCTCAAACACTGTCCAGTAGTTTAAAACTTCGTGTTACCACTAATTTCTGAGAAGAACACTGTGGAACCTTTTCGATTATTCCAGAAATTTCTCTTCCAATCCACTTCCGACACCAAATTGTTACGTGTTTGCTATCCCCACAAACACCTATATTCGTAGATTCGTTGATTGAAAGTCCAGGTAACACTTAATCACTACTTTATTTACTAATTAACAATTAACAACAATAGATTAATCACTGTCCTAATTATAATCACAACTGAACACTTATAAGTCTCTTTCGTATT
Source organism: Rhamnusium bicolor (assembly GCA_029963845.1). Classification (NCBI taxonomy): domain Eukaryota; kingdom Metazoa; phylum Arthropoda; class Insecta; order Coleoptera; family Cerambycidae; genus Rhamnusium; species Rhamnusium bicolor. The sequence continues at coordinate 673,110 of JANEYF010002643.1, forward strand.
TCTTCTTTACTCTCTCACGTTCGACTTCAGACTAAATCTCGGCCCGCCGTACGTCTTATTTATACATCCATTGACCCAGTCTAGAGCACTCCAGAATATTTCCGGCCGTTCGTGTACAATTCCAGCCTAATCTAACCAGTCTGCACAGTCCAGTGGCGTAACAATATATTTTTTTTAGTTATAGAAAATTATGCAATTACTCCTAAAGAAGTGTTTTGCAAAAATTGCGTTTTGAAAATAAGCTCCTCATATATATTTTCTAAAACTATTTTTTTTAAGGTTTTCAACAAAACAGGCAGGAATATAGAAGTAAAGTAGTACATACATATTAGGATATAACACAGATGGCATGTATGATTATGTATAATAATATGTTTTGTCTATTACAGCATGAATTACATTTCTAGGTGTTTCAAACATCTATCTTTTAGTATTTTTTTTAAGGGGTAAATTACTTATAATTCTAATATTATAAGGTAGTGCTGCAACATTTTGGAGCAAAGGTAGGTGAAGCATCTCCGATCAACTGTTTTAATATATTTTATATTTTATGGGATTTCTGAAATTTTTGACCAAGTAATATACTGATAATTAATCAGAGAAGTTAAGATTTTTTTTATTTTTAAATACTTCAATGCACATAGTTAGCCCAAACAGATGACGTACATCTGACACCCTTGCTTCTGTACATAAATAAATCAGATGGGTACCTATATTTTCTTTACAAAATTATTTTTAAACACCATTTTGTATTATATTTAGGGAGCGTAAGTGATTATTATTAGAGTTTAACGTTAAGATGTTGTTACTAAACCACGCCATAATTTTTGGATAGTCGTTCTGTATATCAGCCCGTGAAGAATCCCAAGATTTACCTTTATATAAAATAACCGTATCGTCGGCAAGACTTGTTATTTTCCATAGAATGTTCAAGCTGAGTAGATCATCGATATACATAGAGAATAATAGTGGGCCTAATACAGTTCCCTTAAGTGATAAATTAACAAAGAAACTCAAAAAAAAAAATAATTTTCAACGCCCTGTATCTCTGAAACCGAAGGAAATACGATGTATGTTTATTGACTATTTTTCTTAAAATGAGGTCTTTCTCCCATAATACATCTTTTTTTTTTTCGATATCTAATATATTTTAATTATCTAAACAACAAAGACTTATTCACGAAATTTGTTTATTAAGGAATAACAACGTCTTTCCATGAATTTTTTTTGATTGTCAAACCTCATGAAACCGGTAGACAAAAACTATCATTTTCTTGGAAAATCTGTCAAAAAAAATATTTTATTTGGTTATTTAAAAATTTGGAAAAAACGGCTTTATAAATAAATGGAATTTCTCGGCAGGTAAAAATCGTATCGAGATAGGGTTTAATTGAGTAAGAAAAAAGGAAAATTTTGAGCCATGGTGGATCTTGATCCGACAACCGGAACCGGAAATATCGGGAAAAAACCAACTTTTGCGTTTGTGGCTCTAGATTGTTTATTTATGACTTTTTTTTAGCAAAATTTAATTTAAAATGAAGTTAACAAATAGCTTTATCTATTTAGCCAACTTCCCAAAAAAATTCTCTTTTTTTCGTACATTTTTTCCCCTGTAAAAGATACGTTTTCTATTGCGCGGTAACGTATAACTGTTATAACGCCTGCGCAGTCCATACAGTTTTTCAAAAATTTGCTCGGCGCGCGAGTTTTTACGTAGAAAATTCGTTATTCTCATATTTTTTTTCAGGAAGTTGGTTAAATAGATAAAATTATTCGTTAACTTCATTTTAAAACAAGTTTTGTTAAAAAAGAATCATAAATAAATAATCTAGAGACACAAACGCAAAAGTTCATTTTTTCCGGTTCTGGTTGTCGGATCAAAGTCTGCCATGGCTTAAAATTGTCATTTCTTCTTATTTTAATAAATACGATCGATTTTTACCTGCCGAGAAATTCCATTTGTTTATAAAGCCATTTTTCTTAAATTTTTATATAAACAAATAAAACCTCTTTTTTTGACAGATTTTCAATGAAAATTATAGTTTCTATCAATATCTACCGATTTCAAAAGGTTTGACGATCGAAAAAATTGACAGAAAGACGTTAGTCCTCAATAAACAAATCCCATGAACATATATTTCTTATTTAAACAATTGAAAAATAGAGATATCGAAAAAAAATTGGTGTATTCTATGGTCCAAATGTAACAATTTCCCAGAATCAAAAAATTTAAATACCGTTTATTTGCAGAGAAAAAAATTGTTTATTAGGAATTGTAATTTGTTTATAACAACTGATCGGTCGCGTTTAGTCTCAAACGACGCGGATTGACAAAACCTTCATTTTGAATCAAGGTTTTTCGCGTCCGACGCACCGTTTTTGTTTTAGAGCGAAAACAAGAAAAAAGGGTTGCAATTAACAATTGTTTATAACAAATTCCATACGGTTTAGGCAAAAATTCGCACATATTTTCCTATAAGAATCGACAGTGAACCAGCATGAGCCAAAAAAAAAAACGGAAATCACTGTTTTTCGCCTTTCAACTATTGACCTACATGTGACAATATTTATCATTTCTGTGCATGTGTTTACACCGGTATCCTGAATCCGCCTCTGATATTGACGTCATATAATATTCGGATCCGAGCTCTATATCACTTCATGAAAATGAACACACTAACTGTAATATTAACTTGTACGAAATTAACCTCTCTAAAAAGAAAACAAGATAAAAATAAGGTTCACTTTTCTTATTAGTGAATCAACTTTCAAGAAAGCTTATGCTTTTTTCACGAACCATAATAATTGAGTTATTTACATCGCTACCTAATCGATACTTACTAAGCGGTCGTCAACAACCGATAACTCAATTAGAGTTTAATAGTTTTTTAAGGCAATTTTTTCCTTACAATTTAATTATAACTTTACTTGGCAAGGACAACAGAACTTTTGCTTAGTTGTTCCTGTTTCAATTTCCTGATTACCAATACATTTTAGATCCATTTTATTGTTAAAACAACTGATATAATGGTATTGCAATTAGGAATCCGATAAATTTTCTGCATACTAGATATAAGTTGCTACCGATATCGCAAAAATCTATAAAATATTAACAATTTATTTACACAGTATGATAATAAATTAAACAAAATTAGCCTTAAATAACTATTCTATGGGCGACTATCAAAGTCGATTGCACAATCACACAGACATTTTATACAGAGAAAAATACCTCAAAAATCTGAATTTCCTTTTACATTCTGAACATTGTAATAGTGAAAAATAAAGGGGATTACATGAAAATTGAAACCCAAAAATGAGACAGATTTGCCACTTTTATTTTGCAGGATAATTTATAAAAAAAAAATCAGTAGATAGTTTCCTTGGATACAATTGTATCAATAATTGTTTCCATAAAACTTATTTATCAAACAGATTTAATGGGAGAAGATCTCCCACAATTATTGATATGTATTTAGCAAAGAACTTTTTACGAGATTCTAAAATTACTTTTACGTAAAATTTTAAATTAGCATGATCAGAAAAGTACACAGCTTTACATAAAGAACCAGGTAATTTCTTATATATTACAATTTATTTATTATTCAACATATAAGTAATATGTCTTTATCTCATATTAATTTTTTATTAATAGCACCAGTGGTAAAGAGACTAAAAGCTGCAATTTTGCATTAAAAAGTGTCAATTTTTTAGAGCGATGATTACCTCAAAATCTGTGTAGAATGTCAAAACAGAGGAATAATTGATTTTAGAAATTCTGTGTTTTAACCTTCTACGCGGATTTCGAATTTTGAAGTTTCTTTTTTGTAAATTTTAATTTGGTCGCAATTTTACAAACTAGGTGTTACAAAACTGTCACAATATCAATCAATCATTTATTTTGTTAAAGACAATTACAAATTGTATAATAATAGTCAATTTGGTGGTACAATATACCATTATAGGTGGTACCTACAAATAATATAAAATTACACACGTAAACATAACAGATCATATGTAAAACAAAAATACAGTAAAATAATAACAAGTAAATATAATATACATATAAATATGAAAATAAAATCTAAAATGTCAATGGAGTCTGAAAGGTAAAAAATTTGGACAGAGTAAAAACATTTATCCAGTAAAAATAATTTAAATTTTTTGAATTGATATAAATTAGGATAATCTTGCTTCAAATCAGTAGGCAATTTATTAAAAAAAATTTGGTCCTAAATAGTTTGGTGATTTATTTGTAATTGAGGATTTGGAAAAAGGTACATGAATGTCGTTTTTATGTCTAATATTTATATTTTGTATATTTTTATTCTCATTAAACTTAGATCTATTCTTTAATACGTACACAAACATTTCAAATATAAATAAAGAAGTTAAAGTTAAAATTTTACATTGTACAAAGCTGTTTCTACATGTGTGTGTACTGGATAAGTTTGCCATGTTACGCAGAATACGTTCAAATTAATTAGTTGCTGCCTATTCAAAATTTCTTTCATATTTTTAAATAAGAAGTTGAACGAACTCATCCCGCAAATAAGATTTTTGCAGTGGACTTTCCGATTAAGACATTCATCTAAATGAATTCCTAAAAAAACATACACTGTTTGTAGCAGCACTATTGATGGCATAATTATTTAATTTCACTGATACAGAATCGTAATTTTTTTGCCTATTATGAAATCTGACAATTTGCATTTTGCTTGCGTTAAAATGTAAGCAATTCTCATTAAACCAGCTATAAACATTTTCTTAAAAAAAATTTTATTTCTGAATTCAAATTATTGAGCGACTTATTTGAGATGATTAAAGATAAATCGTCAGCATACACAGTAAAGAAAGTTTTACCTATTATAGATTCCAAAGAATTTGTATATAAGCACAGGGCCTAAAACTGAACCCTGCGGTACTTCTATTTCAACTAGATTAGAACTAGACTAGAACTGACCTTTTTTGCTAGATTTTGATTGGTATGTTGTATGGACACATATTGTTTACGAGAGTTTAGAAAACAACGTAGCCAATTTAGCGGAAAACCTCGTATGCCCAGTCATAAAGTTTATTAAGTAACATATGTCATGATTTACGCAATCGAATGCCCTGCTGAGGTCACAAAATACCCCATACATCTAATGATTTCACCATAAAATGAGTGAGTGGCAGTAATGGTGGATATACCAGAATGGAAACCATTTTGATTGTTTGATAAAATTTTGAATTTATTTAAAAATGGCATTAGATGATCTAAGTAAGCATATTCAAATATTTTTGAGAAACCAATAAGGACGGTAACTGGTCTATACTTTTCCATACCCATCGGATCCTTTTTTTTTAATTGGTATTACTTTACCTTCTTTTAATAATGTTGGGAAAACACCGCTCTGAAAAGATAAATTCACCAGGTATGTTACAGGTTGTATTATTATTAATACTGAAATAAATTTCTTCTAAATAAGAAAGAATTGTTTCGCCTTCTAGCAAAATCCGCAGTTCATAACATGAAGATGGTCAAAATGGTGAAGGTGGTTGACATTACCTAAGTTTCTTGTGCACCTGTGGGACTTCAATTGTGAGATCCTTTTACACCGTATTTGGAAATCTTCCAAAATCGAAAATAAATCAATAAACTTTCTTGACTTAACAATAAAAAGACAAACCACATCCTTTCCTACAACATTTACCGCAAACCAACGTAAAGTGACGCTACTATTCCTTTTAATTCTTATAACCCTCTCTCTCATAAATTAGCCGCATATAATTCAGTGATACATCGAGCTTCAAACATTCCTTTATCCGAAACAGATTTAAAAAAAAGAAATGGAGACAATACGACTTATAGCATACAATGACGGGTACTCTCAAAATACAATAAATAAATTAATTTTCAAAAAACAAAATAACATTCTCTTAAAAGAAATATACCCCATTAATAACGTAAAGAAAAACAAAACATATGTCTCAATACCATATGCAGGACACCTCTCTAATTCGATCAGTGATAACTTGTTAAAATTTAATATAAAAACATTCAGTTCGAATAAAAATTTTGGCAGACTTTTGTACAACGCAAAATGAAAAACTGAAATTTACAAAAAGTGTGGGGAACGTATATCGGTTAGATTGTCCAGAATGTATAGGTCAAACGGGTAGATTATTTGATATAGATATAGAGAGCATATTCACACACAAAAACAACACTCCAACTTTTATAAACATTTAGTAAATGCAGGCCACACTATAACTAATATAATCATATGCAAAAATATTTCATATTTGTGAAAGTAAAAAAACTTAACTTACTAGAAGCTATGGAAATAAATAAGTTAAACAAAAATAAAAACTATAATATATTAAGCGATCACATACATATAAATAATTCCCCGTTATTAAATTTAGTTCAGTAAACTTATTGCTGTTAAGATAAAAATTCAACCCAAAATATAAAATTTTACTACCTCACGACTTTGAGTGGTTTTGGAGACATTCGATAAAAACCTTTCTCAGGGGCCCACTTTTAGGGGCCTGTAGCTCCCTTAGGAAGCATTTTTCGACCAAAGTTCATATAAAGTTTTTTTCCTATTTCTGGCCATAGAAGCAGCTGGTAACATATTGCACACTAATTTCGGGACACCCTGTATATGTCGTGACAGAGAAATCACAGATGTGTATTCAAAAAAAAGGTAGATTTTTTTCAAATATCATTTTGGGGGCGCGCTTGTTTTATCTTCCTACAGTGTTCATATTTTACTATGAACTGGTCTGCGTTGACAAATTTTGGTACCACAATTATCTTAAAACCTACTGAAAATATCACAATATTAAAAGAAGTGTGAAAGCCTGCCCCCTACACCTTGTATAAATATTATATCACGTTGCAAAATGCATGAGAATTTAAAACCATAAAAAGAAATACATATGGCATATACATATATTATAAAAAATGTATAAAAAAGTATTCATTGTGAAGTCTATAAGAGGTAATATTCAACCTTTTAAAAAGTGTTTTAGTGTAATGATATAACACCATTATTTTAGAAATGAACAGTTGCTTCTGGAGGTCATATCTAAGAGTTATTTTGTGGCTGGCATTCATAAATCTAACCAAAGTTAACAATCCTCACACAAGAAGTTGCAAAAGAAGTTTTAACTCTCAAAAAAACTTCTTTAACCATATTTGTAGAAGTAACATGTTAACTGAGTAGTTGCTACTCGTAATTTGACGTTCATTTACTCATAAATGCTCTATGTAATCGCGTACAATTTTTATATTCTCGTAGGTACAAAATTATATGGGGTAAAGTAATGCAGTATTGTTTAAAAAAATGTGGACGTCATGGCATGCATGTAGTTCTTTGTAAAAATAAATTTATATAACCGAGAAGTGTGAATTTAAAATTATGAAACGTTATCTCGGAATGTTTTTTTTTAGAAAAAAAAATTGTGTACAATTAGTCAGCAATATTATTACATACTTTTTAAGTTCAGATACCTATAAGTAATATCCATTTATAATAAAATAAAATAGATGATGTATGTACACGTACATTAGTAATAATCTTACTTTGACAAAATATACTAAAAGTTTAAGATATCATGGAAATATGGAAAATAACCAACATAATTAAACAATTTATAATCCACACAGAGCTACTCTCATTTCTTATCACCCGTTCATTATAATAAATAATGACATATACCGCCATAGCATCGTTACTTGGCACAATGGCAATGGCCAAAGCAGGCATTCTGTTGGCGAAAATCGGAACGTAATATGCATATAGATGCAGAGCGGAGCCCTCCTATGCATACCAAAAGCATTCATTTATGCTGCTTGAGAACGGGGAACAAAGAAACGAGAACACTGAAACGCACAATGCGTAAAACACTCGAACGGTACTTTCTTTAAAATTCAATGCAATTCGTAACGCTACAGTTGATTATCTTCCCAAAATGCAACTGCTTGTTATGCAAACATAGGCGTACAACATTTTCAAACAACAGATTGACAATTATTTTTTTCGTTTCTTTTATAATTGAAACATTGTGAGGAGCAAGTATACCAATGGAACTTATTTTAACATAATATATCGGGTGGACCAAAAAAATGATTGCAATTTGGAGCTGTTAACTATTGACTGGATCGAGCGGTAAATATGATCTTTTAGACGATTAGTTACAGATAGAACTTTATGCCTACCAAATTTTAAAACGTTATCCCAAAAACAAAAGTAATAGGTACGCCATGTCAAACTTAACGATGAAAAAACCAGTGACATACATTGTTATAGAATAAACTATGTCCGCTATTTAATAGGCTTGTGTCAAAACAAAATTTAAGTCATTACATACCTTTGCTGGAAAAAAAAATGGGTATGGAATGCGCATAATAGAGAATTTCCAAATAAAGCATGGTCCGTACGAATTGTTAATCGAGATTAATCAGATGATTAGCCAAGACAGGTTCAATTTCAAGATAACATAGTATTTTGACTGCCGATATCATACCTCGAAACAAATAGAATAACAAAGTTTTTTTCTAAAAAAACCGGAGATCAATTCCCAACGCGCATACCACTCAAAATCATGGTTTATTAAAGTTCATTTCAGAACACTACTGGGCATAATAATGCAGTGAAATGTCTAATTTATTTGTTATTTTTTTTTAACAAACCATAAAAGTTAATGGTTTCTTGTGAGATTTCTTGCGATGGAAAAGTCCTTTATTTTTAACTGACCACAGAGAATAAAAAATAAAGCGAACACATATATTTCCCACTTGCAAAGTGATTTGATACCCGAATGGTGAATACACTTTCATACAAGACATTTGCCTCTTCTCATGGCGCATTGAGAACAAATGTAAAATGTATCATCTTTTGTAGCTGCAAGTCAGTGGCCAAAAAAGGCACCCAATTTGATTCTATTCGATTATACCATTTGCCCTACGTCCTACAGGAAAAGTTTATATCCAAGTACGAGAGTCTCATGCAAGTTTACAGGAACTGCAAGAAAAAATTGTTTGTATGACCAGAAAAATATCTTTAAATTTAATTCAAAAAACAATTTTATAATGTAAGTGTTTATAAAAATTTTTAAGTACTTTTAAGATAAACATTATTTTAAATGTTAAGTTTGAGATTGTGTTATTTTTGTGTCTTGACATTTTAAACATTAAAATTTGGCAAAAATTTAGACTCATAATTTCCAATATCTATCGCCACCCTCAGGAGTGGATTTAAGTTAGAATGCGCCCTAAGCCTATTCCGATGTGGCGCCTTCTCGTTTTGTAATGGTATTATACAGGGTGTCCCAACCAAAAGTAGGCACCCTAAATAATTTTGGATAAAATTTTTTTTGAAAAATTGGTGAAACACTTCGACCTTGTTTCCAAGGGGGACATATTTTAATGTAATACTTGTATACCTAACATCATCCTTCTATCCTACACGGCCACCCCCTCAAAAAATTCAAATGGCAAAGGGGGTCGAGTGATACATCTCTTGAAAGGTTTTTCAATTCTCCACATAACCGTGTATTTTCTTAAACTTTTATCGATTCGTTCCTGAGAAATAATTGTTTCATTATTTTAGGTTCGAAAAATAAAAATAAAAGAAGCAGTTTAAATTATCGTATGTATTGTTCAAAATGACCCCCACCGACTTCCATACAGTAGTATAATTTGTCTTGAAATTCTGTACGAACATTTCTGAACACATCTGGAGTCAATAAACGGCATTCTCGAACAATTCTTTCAAATAACTCTACCAGAGATGCGGGTTTTGCTGCAAATACCTTCGATTTCAAATGTCTCCACAGAAAGAAATTCAAGGGAGTTAAATCGGGTGACCTAGCGGGCCACTCCACAGGACCTCTTCTACCAATCCATCGCTCAGGAAACTGATTATCCAAAAATTGACGGACTGCTATAGCAAAATGTGGGGGTGCCCCATCCTGTTGAGAAAACAGTTCGCCCTCTAAAATATTATCGCCTTCTTCTAGGTTTTGGGTAATCATTTAAATTGTCAGGAATAAAAAAGGCCCGAGAATGTGATCCCCTAAGATGCCAGCCCAAACATTAAACTTCTGAGGCCTTTGGATATGAGTTTCCATGAACAAATGTGGATTGGTTTCACTCCAATACCTACAATTGTGCCTGTTTACCTCCCCATTTAACTGAAATGTTGATTTATCAGAAAAACACGTATTGTACAGTAGATTGACATTACCGTTTAATTGTTCACAAAAAATCTCACAGAATTCAAGCCAACAATCGGGATCATCTTCGTTAATTCGTGTACCTATTTAAATTTATATGGATGAAATTTGTGGGCCTTTACAATTCGATGAACACTGCTTCGTGATACACCGGAAGCCTCAGCTACTTTCCTGATCGATTGAGTATTATCCATCTGCAAATGACCCAGAGCTGCCATTTCCACTGCTTCACTCCTAATCGATCGCTGAGGTTCATGCTTTTTGTTTCCTACAGAACCTGTTTCCATAAATTTTGTCAATATTTATAAAACATACTGAGAACCAACCCTTCTATCTGGGTGATTTCTATTGAATATGCGCTCCGTAGCTCTAGCACAATTATCGTTTTTAAAATAAATGCTGACAATCTCTATTCTCTCCTGAAGGGAATAAACCATTTTGAGAACACTGGTAAAATGTATCTCGATTTAAAATTGGTTGTGAACAAATTAATGTTCAAGGACTATCAAATACTTTTATTATTCTAAAATTAAACGGACAAGGAAACTGGTTTTTTTTCGAAAAAAACTCGTGTTGATTTGAAAGCACTAAAAAATTTAGTTTTTTTTATAAAATTCCAATACCCAGTGCCGTGTATTTTAGATTTTTTAAACGACTACGATTGTGTGTAATCATCAAAAATAAAATTATTTTCCTTAAGAACGAATCGATAAAAGTTTAAAAAAAATACAGTTATGTAGGGAATTGAAAGACCTTTCAAAAGATGTATCACTCGACCCCCCTTGCCATTTGAATTTTTTTGAGGGGGTGGCCGTGTAGGGTAGAGGGATGATGATAGGTATAGAAGTATTACATTAAAATATGTCCCCCTTGGAAACAAGGTCGACGTGTTTCACCAATTTTTCAAAAAAATTTTATCTCCAAAGTTATTCAGGGTGCCTACTTCTGGTTGGGACACCCTGTATGTGAATAATTAAGCCAAGGCATGATTCAAATTATTTTTTGGCACAATTTATTTATTATATGATTTATTTATTATTACTTGCAATCAAAACGTCGCTGATATTAATAAACAAATCGTGTCAAAAATAATTTGGATCGGGACTTTTTTGTTCTATATTTTATTTTCGTGATTACTGATTACATACTTGTAATCTTTGAATCATAAAAGCGAGAGAACAAGCTCTAAACTTTGTTCGATCAGTCAACGGAAATCCCAATCGATTTTGAATTTTAGTCGCCTTTAAAATTTTGCCGCCCCTCAAATTTTGTCGCCCCAGGCCCGGACCTAGCGGGCCTAAGCCTAACTCCGCTCCTGGTCACCCTGTCCATATTTATATGCCAAACAGAAGTGTTTTTGGCCCACCGAGTACATACTTACACCGTAGATATATAAAATAATAATAGAACCAGCTTTATTGCCACCACACTGACTACTGTATTTAAGTACCATTCACTTGCTTTTTTCAAAAGCAAATTATGTAAGTACAATGCAGTTACATATATTTAAAGAAGCGTATTAGATCAGATTGTCAATCAACAAGTTGGTGAACGCATTTTTTTTATTAAATCAAAATTACAAAGTACTAGCATTATCTATTTACAGTACAAATATATTTTCTGGAAGAATACATTTATATCGAGAGCTATTTATTATTTATTAAAAGGAAAAGCGATTTAGCATGCGTTTTTATATTCATCTGGTACTAATAAAACTGTTACTGCTCCCTTTTCCTGTCTTTAATACCATGAAAGTCTGGAATCCAGCACAATAATTAAAAATGAAAGGTTAACCTAGTGTATAAATAATTTGGTGTTTGTCATAATGGGATGTTTTTCGTACTTATGCGGTTGTCGAAATTGTAATCGTAGGAAAAACTGCATTTTCGTCTGTGTGTCATAAATAACTAACTATAACATTATAGTCTCAGGTAGAAACGACATTATTATGGCATAATGTTTCACGTGTCTATGGAAACATAAACAGAAAACTTTCAGATTTAATATTGATACAAAAGTCAATATATTACCATTGACCGAATATATTACCAAGTCAATTTTCCTTTAGTTTTGACAAAGGAATCAGAGAATATTCCGAAACGTCAACGTTTATAATCTAATAGTTATTTACGTAACCGAAATTTTTTACTGGGCGAAATGGCAGTTTCTAGGGCTAGCGCGCGCGAGCCCTTAATACCGGTGAACTTAGTAAAGGCATTCTCCGGATGTGTTTCGTACAATATTTTTTCTGCAGCCGTTCTTGCTAGTCTCAAAAAACTTTATAACTTGAAATCTTTTGCAAACAAAATTCATTAAATTTAACAGATGTCAGACGGTTTTATATAAAGTGCTTAATTAGGTACCCACCCTATTGTTGTCAACCGAAAGTGACATAAGGGATCGGCAAAGTTTTTACCGATCCCTTACATCACTTTACCGGGCCAGACCAGTAATAAGTATTTTCCACTAAAAAAATTGGCAACAGTTAACATTTTTTTCAAAAAAAAAAACAACATCTGATTAATCCTTTTGGCGCAGAGGTTTATTTAATTTTTTTTTTTTAACAATTTATAGGACAGTTGCTTAATACACAAAGAAGATGCAAGGGAACATTGTAGATCCCATAAATAAATAATTATGGACAATATAGTCTCAATGTTTCTACTCCAAGAAGTAGGACGGCAAGGATAATGCAAAAGTAAAAAAATAAATCTAAGTAAAAAAGATAACTTCAATGAAAAACTATATACCATGGCAACCAATATAAATGTAAAAAAGCATTTCTTTTTATAATTAGATAAATATATCATAATTAGGTAAATGTCAATACGGTAAGTGTTAATCAGGTAAGCGGAGAATAATTAAAATGGTTCCTAACGTCAATACTTTATAAGCTTAAACAAATATTTATAATTTACAATATTGTTAAAAACATACCAGAGTATTTGTAGTATCCACTATTTTAATTTTATTTTGAACAGTTTTAAATTATCCATATTTCTAATGGAAGAGGGTGTTTCAATAAGAGAGCAATATTTCAAGGTTCAATAAAACATGGTTTTCTGTAGCAAAGTAGTGAAATATTTATTGAGTTACAATGTAGACATTTGAGAGTTATGTATAGAATAGCACATCTGGCACATGCGTACTTTTGTGCCGAAATTTTGATAACGGTGTTGTATACATGTGGCGGTATTTCGTTGATATAGCACCCAATTTCGGCCTTCAATGCTTCGGTGGTAGCGGGCTTGTTGGCATAAACCTTGACTTCGGATAACCCCACAGCCAAAAGTCCAAAGGTGTTAAATCACAAGAGCGTGGAGGTCAATTCTGGTCACCAAACCGAGAGATGACACGACCAGGAAAAGACTCGTACAAGACCGTCAATGTTTCACGGGCAGTATGAAGTGGCACCGTCCTGCTGAAACCACATGTCGTCGAGAGCAATATCTTCCAATTGAGGAACAAAAAACTGGGTTATCATAGCACCGTAACTGCATTACTTGCCTCGTCTTCGATGAAAAACAGCCCAATGATTCCTCCAGACCACAATGCACATCAAACAGTGACACGTTTTGGATGCATTGCTTTCTCATGAATCATTCGTGGATTTTCTGAGCCCCAAATGCGGCAGTTTTGCCTATTAACGAAGCCATCCAGGTGAAAATGGGCCTCATCACTGAAAATGATTTTATCCGCAAAATCCGCATTCACTTCTTATTGTTCAAGGATACAATTGGTCCTCTCTTCGCTGTGCATGGTCTGTTGGCCGAAGTTGTTGAGTCAGTTGGACTTTGTAGGCATGGAGATGCAAATCTTTAGTGAGAATACGCTGAAGAGTGGCTGTTGTAACGTCTAATTCTTGTGCACCATGACGAATCGACGTCCACGGCCACGCTCTCGCGAACTACCGTTATGTCTTGTTCTTACCGACCTCTACGAGCTCGTGTCGTATGTTTCTCATCACTAACCGAACCAGTACTTTTGAATTTTTCAATTAATCTTTTCAAAGTAGATGAATGAGAAACATTATTTCGACCGAAAATTGGACGCACTTTACGAATCGTGGCAATCAAACTTTCACCAATTTGATAATAATGTTTAACAATCAGGACACGTTGTTCTATCGTGTAGTGATCCATGTTTACTAACTCCCATCTATCTCCTATCGACCTGGCATGTCATAATCTTGTCACATCATGACAGCCAAACTGGCGCGCAATTCAAATTTTGCGCTCTTATTGAAACACCTATATAACCTGGGGCCTAGGTATAAATAATTTCTTTGCCCCACAGTTTTTTCACTTCTAGGCACATGATAACTATTTTGTTTATGTCTTGTTTCATAGATAGGTTTGTATATTTCTAGTTCTTCTGTTTTAACTACTGCAAATATTATTATTTTTCTATTTTTAGACACTATTCATTCATTATTATCATCAAAGGATGAGCCTGATTGCAAAACTTTATTTTTATTTTTTTTGGATCAATATAAGATCATTGCCTTCTTTGAATTCTCAGATATTAATTTGTTAATTTATTAACCCAAACAATATTTGAAAAATTGGAGAAAAACTCATGTTTTGGTTTGTCAAAACATTTGATTAAATGGGTCTAGGTACAAAGAAATTTATTTTTATAGATATACAAGTTATTTAATGTGGAGTATACAACAAATTTGTAAATCGGTGTAAAGAAAGACAATAATTTCTAATGATAAATATTTTATCTCGTTATTTATTATACTGTGAGAAATATTTAGACTGTTGATTGAAGAGAAGTCAAACCCCTCTTTTAGATTTTGGGAAATTAAGATATACTTGATAGTTCCATACAGTTTTCTTCCAAAAACGCATGTTTAACAGATGAAATCTTTGGCCAATATAATTTGCTAATTTTTAAACCAAAAATCCAAAAACCGCTGTAAGCGTTATTTTGGATCTCTGATCTTTAGCTTTATGAAAAATGTAGATGTAGGAATAAGTATCTCAAATTATTTTAAAGCAAAAACCAATAAAGAAACTGCATTGTATACTCGTTTTGACAGGCACTTACCGATGACGATCATAAACTTGTAAAATGATACCTGCATAGTATTTGTTATTGTCTTAATTTTATGCCATATATAACTGCTTACATTTTCACATTTTATAATTCGTTTTCTGGCGACGTCTATGTCAGGATGTATTTCACGTATTTCAAGTTCATAATTTGACTCAATGATCGTTATCACATAATTTTGTACGTTCTAAATTTTATTTAATCTTCTTTATTTTCTCGCATGTTGTATTTTATGACGGATAATTAACATAATTATACTGTTCCTAATTCATAAATCAAAGTTTTTTAAATATATCTTTGTGTTTTATTGTTTACTAACAATTTGTTCTGTTATGGTACACACATATATTTTTTTAAAGCAGCCTTCCGCAGACATTATTGATCCTTAAAATATTTGTAACGTGCAAAGCATATTTTAAAAAGTTAACCTCTCAAGTTTACTCAGTCCCGAAAATAAAAAAAGCAAAAATATATAGGTACAATATTTTACAGCAACAGAAAGAGGAAAGAGTGATTTTCGAAATATGTGAAAACAGGTGGTGTTTTTCGATCTATATGACTGAAATTGCCTGTCAAATCTGAACTAAGGAAGACAGGGCGCAGCCCCGGGCACAACACATCGAAATAAAAATGTAATTTTCATGATTTTAGACAGTGGATGAAATATACATATGTCAAGCCTAACTTAAAGTAAGTTTTTCTAATATTCGTAGAAAAATAAAATTACATTTCATCTCCCATTCTCCACACCAGGTACCTTGAGGTACACTCAGGGATTCAGGGGGGTTGTATTACCTGTGGTGGTGTGGTATTAAAATCCAAAAGTATAGCGCAGATCAACTTTTCGCACTACCCATGTTTCTTGCAATTATTAAGTAATTCAATTATTTGACAAAATTGAGGCCCCTTTTCGCTGGAAATGACCACTCAGTACAGAATTTATTGTGTTTCGCAATTATTTCACATCTTGCCTCGCAAAATTGGTAACTTGAAATATACTCGTATATTTCATGGCCAAAGAGACAATCAGTCATAAGTCGACCATCTTTCAACCGATTTAAATTTGAAAAAGTGGTTATATAGGCAAATTTTAGTCCCATCGAAACCGCAAATAAAAAACTACCTACGTGTTACATTTAAGAAAAAAGTTGGTGTCTCTTCCGGTAAAACCAGAAGAAAAAAAAAATGTTGAAATTAGCATCAAAACATGTATTTCTATGTCTCATTAACATTCCCAAATTTCAAATTTATGTCTGAAATATGAAAAATTTTGAAGGCGTACCATGTCCTGTGGTTACCCAGTATAATATTGGTCATACTTACCTGTTGTGTATAATCCCATAACATAAAAATAGAAACAATATTAAAATAAAACAAAGAAGGTTTAGTGCCATATTCCCCAAAAAGAAACAATTATGCAGCTACGGACACGTGTTTCGGAGTTATTGCCCCTTTATTGCCTCTTTTTGGGGAATATGGCACTAAACCTTCTTTGTTTTATTTTGAACCCCAATAAATCTATCTTGTAATATTAAAATATTTCATTATAATGTTATTTTAGCGTTACCAATTTTTTAACTATTGTACAGGGTGTTCACTTTAAGGGCCCTCACTCGATATCATTGCACAATCGAACGTCAATAAAGTTATGGCCAAAACACTGCAAAATGGAAAAAGACACCCTATGTATTAATGCGGAAATGGACATGTGATATTTCACTGATTTTAAATCCGCATTTCCGGTTTAACTGGAAATTACTTAATATTAATGCTTTGTTACTGAATTCTCTTTGTGAAACTTGCTTACTTAAAATCCTGTTTATCAGGGGTAGAGGATAATTATGTTTGATTAAATAGGTTTTTAATAATTTCATGTTTATACTTATGTTTATTTTATGGATATGTTTATGTTTATGACAAGTTTTTGGTGATAATAGATATATTTGTGTAATTTTGTTTTTTTTTTTAATTTTAATTCAAAACGTTTTGTACATCAAATTTACTGTTTTTAAATTCTAATTTTATTAAATCAATTTTTTTAAATATCTATGTATACACTTTGTAATTTTAATCTATTTGTTGTAGGCCCTGAAGAAGGTGTAATAAAACATCGAAACGTCAGCCTTTTAAAAATATATTTTTCTTTAACAAGAGAGCTCCTTAACTCAAGAAAAAAATCGATAAATTATTTTTTATATTTGACAAGATTCAAATTTACAAAACAAACATAACTTTTAAAACAAAGTCATCTATGAAAACAAATACATTTAAATAATTTGTTTTAAAAATTAATTTCATAGATTTCATAAAGAACAATTAATTTCTTTAAACGCCTTTGCCTCCGTTTGTAGCAAAATAGTAATATTTTCGAACATTTATAAATAAAATATCTAGAATACTTTTTAATTTTTGAAATAAATAAATTACCTATTTTAAAGTTAAAACTCCAATATCCTATTAAATATGAAAGATAATGATATGTTATATATTATTGAATTCAAAAAGAAATTTTCTTTAAACTGAGTGTAATATAGAGGGTGTATCCCGAGGTGTATAATTTAATAAAAAAAAATTTAAGTCCCTACCTGTTTTCCGAATAAACCGTAAGTGGAAAATATATATGTGATACGCATTTATAATCAGTGAAAGGTCACATGTCCATTTCCACGTTAATTTACAGGATGCAAATTTTTGTAGTTTTCAGTTTTTCAAACCATATTTATTTGACGTTTAATTATTTTTTCTTATCAAACTCGGATTCCCCAGAAAAAATACATATGCATAGTTCCGGAATTTTATTCCCAAGTGAAAAACTAAGCAATAAAATCAAGTGAGGCACTTAAAATGACCACCCTGTACAAAAACGAGCATAACCCTCACCAATTTATGTAACGAGAATCTAGGCTCTCTCGTGTGATGATATCGTAACAGCAATTTATTTTTTTCTATTTCATCAAAAATTATTGTTTCAAATAAAATAAATGATCCTTAGCTCTGTTTATCTTAAAATCTTATTGAAAAAGGTATTACAATAAAATTAATATCTATGTATACACATTTAGTAATTTGACATCACTTTTAATAGCGTGCATCAGATTGTCTCGTTTTTTTTCCAAATATACATTTAATATGAATGACTGATGGCGTGCTACATAAATTTTCGCATGTATAATTTATTATAATTATTCGGCTGGAAGATTTTTCAAAAAAATTGGAAAATTAGATTATCTAAATGTGTCATCCCAAATCAAATAAGAACCCTATAACTTGATTAACCTTTTTAGATTATGGTGATTCCAAAAATTGTGAAATGTATAAAACTGATCTGAATGGGTTTGATTAAAAATGAAGAGATTTAAAATAACATTCCCGCCATAAAAATACAAAGTTAATTTTGAGACCAAATATGTAAAATTTTAGAAGAGATTACGTACATGTCCATGTATCCCACTTCTGATATTGGTCCCCCTTCCAAACTACCCAAAATCTATAATGAACACACTATGTACGTGAATTATCGATGACAGGGAAACATATAATGGATATACCTGTGTAGGTGAGCGTGGAGAGGGGACGGGTGAGGGTTGATTAGGTATTTGCTCTTCGCTATTACACGGTAGTCAATGAGTCAATCGATAGTTAGCAACGCATGCATATGCGCCTACCCTTTATAGGAAAAGCACCTTTCCCTTTCCCTATGACATACAAAGGACGATATCACTTTTATGCAACCCCTAGCTCTCTAAAGGTCCCTAATCGAATTAGGTTAATTATATGGATTTTTTCAACTAGTTGTATTCAAAAATAATTTAAGAAATGCAGTTAAGTAGGTAAATGATATTTTGTAAATAAACATACTGCATTTTAAAATTTTGAATTGTGACATATTCATTTGTTCAGCTGACGACTGCAGTTTTGTCAGTGCAGCTCAATCATGAATTAACATTAAGTTATTACGCACATTATTGTAAGAAAACACACTTACCTGATAATAATATGCAAGAAATTTTGAATAATTCTTGATTTCTAGCCCTCCATATAACACACACAGCAAATTTCAGGTACAATGAGAATGTAACCGCGAAATTTATCGCGTAATAATTTAATCTAACATATCACAATTATCACAACATTTACTAAATAATAATTATTTTTTAACAAAAAAATTATGCCAGTGTAGCGATGCATTTCTCGCGTAAAACAATCAATTTTAGTTGTGTAGTTTTATACACTGGCACTCTGCTCTTGCACCTATTGGCGCATGTCAAATTTACCTTGCCAGTGAGAGTTTTTTGCCAAACGCGGAAGGGTGCGCGGCGCATCTGAAATAGCTGCGCGGCAAACCAAATGACGACCTAGTGAAATGCAACGTAATTTGGATTTACATGAAATGTAGGTACAGCAGGCGGAAGGAGAATCCTTGCTATTGGGATCTAGGTGGCGTAAAAAAAAAGAAAAAAGCATTTTTTGTGCTGAAACACACTGTATATGTATGTAAGAAGACAATTAACAGGAACATTAGACATTACAAAATCAGCGTTTAGATGGCTTTTAATGTGCCTTTTAGATTTATTTACAATGTATGTAAGTACACCTATCCATCCACAATACCTATATATTATGTATACATTAGGAGTAAATATTTTAAGTTTAAAAGTACCTTTAAAAATAATTAAATGTTACCTAAAACAGGCCAGAATAATACCTAGTATCCATAATATACATAAATATGTTGCAATATCTGATATGACTAATAGTTTGATGAATCACCAACAGATTTCAACATCCAACGTTGTCAAATTTAGATGATGACGTATCTATTAAATAATTCTTAGGTAATTTTTTTATGTAGATAATTTAGCAATGGGGGTCTATCTAGCAACAATATCAACTGCTCTTCATACAATCGAGCGTTTCCTATAATTTGTAATGCATCGTGAAAAAATTTGAAGTAGGGAACGACAACCACCTAAACACGAAGGTGTGAACACGGCTATTAATATGCGCAATTTACGTTTGACCGTTGGCAGCTAATGTAGATTTCCCCATTTTTATTTAGAAACCTACATTAGCCTTGCATAAATTCGTATAATTACACTTCTGAGGGGTAGCTGGCTCAATTATGATGGAGCTATAATATTAAACCGCGCACATCGCTTAGCGACTGTGGATATCCCCTCCGCTACCAACGGGCAAACATAAACTGCGTATACTAATAGCAACTACTCTATATTTAAGGTGTAATTGCGACAATTTGTGGGTTTACACAATGCAGAATAGAGAAAAGAAAAAGTGTCAGAAAAGTAATCAACTTTGCTTGTTAACGAATTATTAGCGGACGTATTTAACATACATGCGTGAATTAACGCATGTATGTTAAATACGTCCGCTTATTGTAAATCCCTTTCGGAAATCAGGTATCTGTGTGTCAATTCAGATAAAACTACGAGGGGTGGTAATAAATGGTTATGTAGGTACTACTCAAAAAATCCTATCGTGGCACTTGGCCGCACAGAGAGAGAAGAAATATCGTTAGTGTAGAGACGAACAAACCGCTTTACGGGCGGGGTTTAGACCATTGCGGATCCAAGCTCACGTACCAAGCTAGGGTAATTGAGTAGTACCACGCTAGTCAGTTGTCAACTACTATTATAGTAGAACAAAGCCGATTGTCAGCGAGAGATATTTTTTGCCAAAAGGACTGACAATTGTCTACATCACCATAAACCATTTTGATGAGTCGATGACATAACATACATTATAACATGTACATGCAACAAATTGTGTATAGACAAACTAAGGGTACATTTACAACCAATTCGGTACGAGCACATTCTGCTGGTGAATTTTAAATTGAGTTTTAAGCATATCTGGTTGAATGTATTTGTTTACAATAAAATTTTAAGTTGGCACGACCTTGAATATCACTTTAGGTTTGAATTGAATGCTTGCAAATCGCAAATATTCAATTCAATTGCGACACGGATTTCAAATTGCGCATGCGTACTACGACACAAATTTATTGTTTATATTTAAAGTCGGTTTGTGATTGAAATTGGAAGATTAGATCTTTTGTATTAGAAAATATGATGATGTTTTTAGAAGTTATGTTAAATAACTGCAATTATTTAATCAAACTAAATTTGCACACATGTAATATTAAAAAAATCTCAATAGTTGGCAGCTTCTAACTCATTATAAATAACCTGAATTTTATCTCGGCACAATTCACAATCCGTTAGCAAATTGTGCCTGTAACGAATTGGTTGGTTGGTGGAATGTACCTTAAAACTATCATGGGGCGTGGGTATAACATCATAGTTTTATAGAAATATAACCAAAACAGGTAGGTAGTTTACCTATAAAATTTAAATCTGGCAACGTTATGAGATCGGTAAAAAGTCATGTGAATTAGGCATGGCTCTTTTTATGTAGAACGTTCTGAAACATATTTAATTTTTCATCGCTTTTGATTAATTTCTTTAGTAAATTAATTATTCTTAAATAAGTAATTTGTGAATAGTATTTTACTATATCAATATTGTCCAGTAAAATACTTATATTAAAAATGAACGTGACTAATCAAAGAAACGTCAATTGTTTGTTTATCTGATCTGTCAAATGTGTCAAATCGGCTTTTGTTGAAATATTTTTTTGTTGTAGAATGTCCTGTAGGGTATAGGCTGTGTTGCTGTCAGTTTTGCAGGTACATAAGTATTTATTTGTTGAATAAATATAAATTACACAGAAGTATGAATTATAGTTAAATTATTAGTAATAGTCAATTGTAGGTTATTGATTTCTGCTACGTCAAAAACAACATAAGAGTAATAAAATAAATAACAAATAATTTGAATTTGGAAAAATCGTTGACCATGGAGGCTGCTCCAAGATTGCCCATGTTATCTTTTGATTTAAAAGTTTGTACAGAAAATACTCAATTTGCACCGCAATTAAAGCAAGTAAGAATCTCGATTTTATTGCATTGTTAAACATGCATAATTTAAAAATTATATTTACAGTATATAGCAACTTTTTACAATGAGGATCCAGACTCGTATCTCACAGAAATTCATAATTTGGAATCGTTACGAGCGGTTGCAGTCCGTCCCTCTATGGATGTCAATGGTGTTCAACTATTAAAAAAGTATTACTGCCAACTGCATTTTCTGAAATCTAGATTTCCAATGGAAGAAAACCAGGATGCTGCCGTACAGTTTTTATGGTATGTAGCGAAATTATTAAGGAATCAAGTATCTATAACTCGATCTATGATAATGAAATGAGAAATGATTTGCCTACCTAATTTTTTGCATTATACCTAAACAATGTTTTCTGCATCAATAATAAAGTATACCTATATAGTGTTTTGTACAGCTAACTAAATATATGTGTGTTTCTTTCTGCCTCTAATGAATATAATATGGTCAATACAGCTGTTTTGTTATCTTGAATTAAGTACTTAAATTTTGCTTTTATTTGGGCTGCCTACGTTATAAAAAAGAATTTTTATGTGATGATAAAGAATATACATATATAAAAATGTAGGATGAAGAGAAATAAAGTATTTTAATCTATTATATTTCCTTCACTTATATGTGAGATATCATTTTAGAGTGAAAGTCTTTGATTTTTATATATTGTTTATGATATACAGTTGAACTTCTCTAACTTGAACCTTCTAAATCCTCCCGAGACTGTTCAAGTCAGAGAACATTAGGTTTTGACATTTAACATTTTAAAGAAAATAATTTTAAAATGAAATAAGTATGTATCAAGGGTACAGAAACATATTTCAGTTATAGAGAATTTTGAGATATAGAAGTTTGAGTTATAGAAGTTCGACTGTATTTAAATTTGAAATGCATATCGTCGCTGTTAAGTCAGAAACAACTATGTGGAGATTACCAAATTTTACAGGAAAAAACGAAAAACCATTACGCAGTTATGTCTACTTACACACAGAGTTTAAAGTCGTAATAAATTCGATAAAGAACGATTTCATGCATAGCTGGTTTTATTATAGCACGCAGAAAGGCTAGAGCTATTAAATAGCACCTATAGCACAAAAATTACAGACTTTGACTTGACAGGGACGATATATCCTTTATGGTAATTTTGTATTTGTATATTATCCTGTATTTTCTATTGAAGGAAAGACAATCAGGCAGGTATGAATTGTGGTGGCTCAGATATTCGTTTTGAACTTATGGTAATAATGTATAATATTGGGGCTTTACATTCATATCTAGGAGCAACTGACTCCAGGAGCAATCCGGATGGCATGAAAATGGCATGTACGCACTTTCAGTGTGCAGCATGGGCATTTCAGGTATTTATATTTATTTGTAAAAATATGTTAGAAGAGAAGTACTTAGTTCTGACTAATTGAAAAATAAATTGTATTATTGCATTAGATGAAACTATCGAAAATCATTTTTTGTAATATTTAGGATAAAAAAAGAAAACAATGTGCATGAAACAATTTATGAAATTAGTATTACTAAACTTTCAAAATGCAAGTTTTTCTTTCTAGTCAGAAATTTGTAATTTTCGATAGAGATTTAATGGAACTGCAAAATCCTGCAAAAGTATCATAAACAGAAGTTGATATTGAAATGTTGAAAGATGAAATATCAAAATTATATTCCTATTGAGTTACTTTTTTAAATACCATTTTTGATTGTAATCTTAAAATTATAATATCTCCTTGTTTATCTTTTTAGTATCAATTTATGTTTGTTAAAAAAATATAGTTTTTTGTCAGATATCAGTCAGGCAATTAGATTTTTTTCTGAAATGAGAGTAATAATTAATGAATAAATTCCCACTAATTGTAAACTAGTTAATTTAAACGGGTGAATTAATTAATTTTAATATTATGGGTTCTTTTTTTAGTTTTTTTAGGGACACTATATAAGTATTTCCATTTCCCTTTTGTTTAATAATTTTTTTTAAGGACAAAATTTAGTTTTTTAAAAACTGAATTCTTCAATGTGTTAAAATAGATGCATTGTTAATTTCATCTAATAAAAAAATATGATTGTGTATATACATATATGTTTTTTTATTTCAGACTGTTAAAGAGAAATTCCACCAGTTCATAATTTATATTTCGTCAGTAGAGCTGATACATTTTTTTCCAACAAATTTGTCTTGCTCAAGCCCAGGAATGTATCGTAGAAAAAAAGTATGCTAGATAATCGCAAAGGTAGTATAATCGGTAAGTTAATAATGATTAGTGTGATATGAACGAACTTGATATGTCACTGCAATAACAACCAGTTTCAATGTATATATTTATATTTTAGCCAAAGTGGCAGTTCAGGTATATAATTACTACAGACAATCGCTGGCCATTCTTCAGGCATCAAACGATGAACTTGTAGGGAGTAAAACATATAAAGAATGGACAAAATATTTGCAGTTTAAAGTAGCCTATCATAAATGCATTGCTTTATTGTTCCAAGGGCAGCAGGCTGAAGAACAACAGAAAATGGGTGAAAGAGTCGCATTTTACCAGGCAGCTTGCGATCAGTTAGAAGAAGCAAGGAAGTTATCGACGTGCTTAAAAAATCGGCAGGTAAGGTAAAATAAAAGAATTATACATTTTCCAGAACTGTTTACAGATTTTCATGTATAATTTTCTAAATGTAAAATTAGTAGCAATGAGATGTACACGTCTATTCTGTAAATAACAGTGACGTCGTTAAGCCTCATTAACAAACAATTTGATGTACAATAACAGATGAATCAGATAATTGTATTCTGTAATAATGGTTTTATCGTTAAGAGAATGTCGTTCGGAGATGACAGCCAATCAAGGTGTCAGTAGCTTCCGTTGACAATTATTTGAGCGATAGTTTTGTATTTCCTAATCTCATTGTGTTAGTCACTATGAAAAGAAATATATTATTGACATTTTTGCAAGATCTGTTAAGTGGTATTGTACTTGAAAGTCCATCGTAACTATTCAGTTTCAGTATAGTTTGTGCTCAATATTCCTTTAAAATATACAGTTTTACTAGTTTGTATTTATTACTACGAAATAAAATTATTATTTTCCAGCTTTTCTAAGTATATTAGAATATAATAGAACAGCATAGAATAGAACAGAATATTACAACTTGGTAGTTTTATAACTCGCCTTCTTTTTGTTGTTCATATAGATCATATGGATGGTGTTCATACTTTTTTCTTTCCAAACAAAAATATACGAAGATCATAAACTGTCATGTCTGATATTGATACGAAAATCAGTCTATTATGGAAGACATTTTTCTTTAATTTTGAGAATGGCATCAAAAGTATACCGAAATGTCAGCCTTTATAATCTAAAATATAAAATATTTGACATTTTACTTTCGTTTTCAGGTCAATATTTTTTCAAGTGTGACATTTTTTTTAAACGTTATTTCAAAAAAAACTAACCTCTAACAAATCCTTTTGGTACAGAGGTTTATTTAACACATTTTTTTAAATAGTTTCTGGGACAGTGGCATATTACCTAAATAAAGTGCGAAGAAACACATACAATCAATTTGATACCTTAATCAGCCAGTCAGACGGTAATTATTATGCAATTGCCACCATGAATCATGATTATAATGCTAACCTCAAAAAATTTTTATGAATATTAGAAACAAGAACAAAAAATTAATTTACTTTTAAAAATGAATGCTTCCAATAAAATATAAATTAGGTAGATTCTTCTTATTGTTTTCTGTTTGGATAGCCTTTGCAGCCTATCCAATAAGAAAGCTTATATAATTATTATATAACCTTATCCAACCCTAACATTTTTTAAAGATTAATCAGATGTTATGTTTCCTAAGACTGAATTCAGACTTTTTTAAAAATTGTGGTCGGTTGCATCACTAGTGTTGACAACAACAACGATATGACAGATATATGTCACTGCCAGATTGTGTTAATAGTTGTTAATTCCACATGTTGTGCCTGTATTGATGAACTTTATTGAATATTAATTATTAGTGAACATGGACATCAGTTGAATTTGTTGTATGATTAATTTGAATATAATCATTTTAGTCTAAGCAATAGCATGCAAATTTGATGATGAAAGGTTATCGTCTGCCATTCGGTAATCAAAGAAACCATAAGAGTACCAAACTTTTTTTCTCTTTTGAAATTTTTGGTATGGCGGCCGGATACGGAGGGGGAAACATTTTTTTTTAATAGAATAGTTATGATATTTGTCCGTATAGGTAGTTAGTATATGTACTCCACATACCCCAATTATGCTGGCAGACAAAACTTCCGATCGGCACGCAGTAACCGGAAATTGAAAAAAAAAAATTGTTTGACTACCCGACCAAACCTAGCGCAAAATGTTTGTTCTGGTGTGTACAGTACTTAATATAATGACAGACATTTCTATCCGTTGGTTTTTGAGTAATTTACCATCAAAGTGGCGAAAAATGGATCAATATTTTAAATGTTGATAAAAAATAGTTAAAATTTAAAAAAAACGTCTTCTCGGCTAGCTTAAGGTTGGCAAGGCACTAAAAAAACCCTAACCTTGGCTGGCAGCCATTTTTGCTTAATTTAACCCCCCTCCCAACCCAAGTAACAACTCTAAGATACTTTTGATTTATTTAGGTTTTAAAAGTGCTTTAACATGTTCAATAAAATGATAGTGGTTTTACAATTACCTTAAGATAAACTAAAAGTTCTTAAAGACCACTGATTCTTATGCAAAGGATTTAATGCACTCTTTAAATTAAAATAACAAAACTGTTTGCTCCTAATGCCCTATTGATCTTATACTAGTTTTATAATACTCTTGACATTGGCTATTTTAAAACTAATTTGCCTTTTAAAGAATTAAATAGCAAGTTGGTTTTAAAACAATCCATTTTGGAACAAATGGTTTTAATGTAGTTTTATGGAGTATCCTTGATGTAGTCATTAAAACCCATTAAGAAAACTATTTTAACTTAAGCCTATATGCTCAATGAAATTCCACATTAAATCCTAAAACATAGTTTTTACTTTTTAAAGAGTAAATTAAGAATATTTTAAAGTTCAAAGGTTTTAATTTAGTCAATTTGATTAAAAGAAATGCCTGTTGGATTTTTGATGACTTTATTAAAACTAATTCTACCCCCTCCATAATCGGAGAAAACACACCATCTGCTCAATAAACTGATTGCTGATTTAGTGAACCAGTGCAGTCCGTGTACCTACTTTATGCATGAATGAAAACTAGAAGACATATTTAAAATGGAAAATATTAGTGACAAGTATTTTTAATTAAAACGAAATCACTAAATCCAGCAATCACAAAACCGGTACAATTTTAAGGTTAGGATTTCATACACGCGCCAGATCCCTTTAAGTCAATAAGGCCACGAGTTTGAACATATTAAAGCAACTCAGTTTTAAAAGGAAGAGTAAATAAATGTCTGGGAGAGTAATTGTATTTAAAGTGGTAAATAAAACGCTATTTTAAGTCTTGTAAGATTTAAAATGTTCTATTAACTTGCAATCAGTTTTTATCTAGACCACGCCATTTTTGATATAAGATACAGACTCGCCATGATGAATATTTTCAATAGCCAAAGAAAAAAATATTATTGAAATATATGCGCTTTACATCCTCTTAAATAACTGAAGGACGGTGTGTCCAAACATGCAATTTAATTAAAAAAATGCATTTGGATGTTTAGATGCAAAATAAAAATTGACGAATTTTTAGATAATAAAAAAAACATTATATTGGTGGCGCTCGAGTTATGTAGAAGTATTTTATTATATTTTGTCAGAAAAGTGCCATCCGTTGGTAATTTTTACCAGAATAGTTTGCATTTGAATATTATTTTTGATCAGCTTTATATGCGTTACGTTTAAAATATTACCACTCTGCCCCATTAGAGACTTGCCGTTGTTTTAACTATTTCACACATAAAGTTGTCCGACTTTAAAATAAAATAAAACCCTTTTAGGATTAATTATAATGATTCTCAAGGCAATTTAGTCTGCTGCAATTTTATTTGAAATGCAAAACGCTTTAATACATAAATTTAAGGTTGCCTTGATGAAATTAAAACTAAATGGTTTTTAATATAGTTTTAAAATTTAGTCTTCAAGACCCTTTTAGGATGGGCCCTTTTTGGCTAGAAGCTGCTTTATGGTGATCCTAAGCTTGTCTTGAAGATCATTTGGTTTTATTCGAAGTTTTATTGTATAATTTTAAAGCGACCTTGGAGATCTTAATAAGAGCATTAGTGTTACCTGGGAAGCACCCCGTATGGGGTTGAAAAAGCTCAAATTTGTTGTACTTTCTAGTGTAATAGCATATCCAAAGGACGTTTTTTATTATTTATAAGAAAAAAGTAGACACGAAAAACTTAAATTTTTTTTAACCATTTAAGGGGTGGTTTGTGGGGGTTAAATTTGACAACAATTTCTGCCAGCCAAGGTTAGGGTTTTTTTAGTGCTTTGTGAACCATAAACTGGCTGGGCAGAAGTTTTTTTAATTCTAACAATTTTTTATCATCATTTCAAATTTTGATCCATTTTTCGCCACTTTGATAGCAAATTGCTCAAAAACCGACCAATAGAAATGTCTGCCACTATAGCACAGTACTGTACACATCAAAACAAACATTTTGCGCTAGGTTTGGTCCGGTAAATAAATTTTTTTTTTTCAATTTACGGCTACCGCGCGCCGACCGGAAGTTATGTCTGCCAGCGTAATAATTGGAGTATGGCGAGTACATATACTAACTACCTATGTGGACAAATATTCGATTAAAAAAAATATATTTCCCCGCCTCCATATCTGGCCGCCATACCAAAAATTTGGAAAGAGAAAAAAGTATGATACTCTTATGGTCTCTTTGATTACTGACAGGCAGACGGTAACCTTTCATCGTCAAATTTGCACGCTATTGCTTAGACTATTATGCTGTGTTATAAACTGATTAAAGATATAAATACTATTATTTATGAGATTGTCATATAGTTTATCTTTATTATAAGTATCACAATATATTTAATAATACATTTTTCCATGGTCGCAAGCAATAGATATCAAATGACACCTTTTTAATGTTCACATTAAAAATATAAAAATATACTGATTAAATTAACTGTCATTAAAACGTGATAGTAGTTTTATAAGTTGATTGAATTGAGTTAATCTCATTCTTAATTAGTAAATTAAAATTTTATATACAGCAAGAAATCAACGAAAGTTTAGCGTTCACACTAGATGTGGTGGAAGGAAAACGAAAAGCAGCAAAAAATGAAAATGAATTTATTTATCATGAAGAAGTGCCAGATTTGGATCATTTACAAGAAGTTAAAGGAGCTTAGCTTGTCAAAGGAATATCATTTAGTGTCAGCGACATTGAGGTATAGCTTTTATTTTTATGATTATCCGTAAATTAATATTTCCATTTTTAATCTCAAAATTTTATAGTTGAAAAATGCATATATTTCGATATATTTTAAATATGTAGTTTATTTACAATTTAAATTTTTAATATTTATTTTATCAAGCTAAATAATCTAAATACAAAGAGACAAAAGTATCAAATAAATATTATTTTCACAACAGATTTCTTATGCATTTGATTAATGTCTTGTAGTTCAGCAGCAGCATCCCATAACTGTGTTACACCTTACAGTATCAAGAATACAAATTTATTCGGTTATGACAATATTTTATTTCCATATATGTTAAAGTATGAATTTGTAAAAACAAAATTTTAAAAAAAAAAAATCTTCAGTATCGAGAAATAAAAAATTGTTTTGCTACATTCTTACTTTTCATCAGATTCATGTTTTTAATTCTTTTCCCAAGGTATCTGGCCCCGATATTTTTGCTCGATTGGTTCCGATGGAGGCACACGAAGCTGCATCCTTATATAGTGAAAAGAAGGCCCAAGTGTTGAGGCAAATAGGGGAATTAGTTGAAAATAAAGACCACTCTCTAGCTGAGTTCATGTCTTCAATGCAATTAGATCTACTTACCAAGGTACCATTTGTTAACATAATAAATATGTTTCCTTGTGTGATTTTAAACTATTGCAGATGAATCAAGCTACAGGTATTCCACAAGAGCTGATTGATAGAGCAGCTGCCTTATCAGCCAAGCCAACAGCTACGCAGGATCTGGTAGAAGCAATGGGAAAATTGTCAAATATTTATCAAGATGTGGAATCCAATTTGAATGAGATTGATATTTTATTAAAAGTAAGTTAAACTATGAAATTTTTAAATAAATAAATAAGCACTAAATAAATTTTATTCCAAATGCTCTTAAATTTGTGGCTTAAAGACGTCATTTCAGATCTTTTTCTTCTTACAATTCTTTAAAAAAGTGTGACCCACAATTTATACTTTTGGGGCAAATGCCACTTTGTAGACAATAGGTTCATTTTAATATACAGTAATACTGTTCATTACATTTGACATACAAATATTTCTACCTTTATATAAAGTGATCTAATTACTTTCAGGAAGAAGAAGAGGCAGAAAAACACTACCAAGAACTAATGGGTAAGAGACCACCAAGTATTATAGCTACAGATTTGGCTAGAGAGGCAGCTAAATATAGAGAGGCACATACAAAAGCCAACGATTCTAATCAGACATTGCACCGAGCTATGACTGCCCACATTGCTAATTTAAAAATATTGCAGCAACCCCTCAGACAACTACAGCAGCAACTACCCTCTGTTGAATTACCAAATCGTAAGTAGAAAATATTATGTAAAAGATTTGCTCTATGATTATTGTGTTTTTAGCCAACATAGATGAGAAATCTTTAAAAGACCTTGAAACATTAGTCGCAAAAGTTGAAGAAATGAGAACGCAAAGGGGCATGTTGTGGGCTCAGTTTAGAGAGTCCGTTCATAAAGATGACATTACTAATTCTTTGGTGACTAAACAGCCTAACCAGTCATTGGAACAACTCTTTCAACAGGAACTACAGAAACACCAGCAATTGGTAAGGACATTTATGGAGAAATAGTTATTGCAAAGGATTCTCATAATGTCTATGTATAATATCAGTATCTATAACGAAATACTCATTTTCAGGCTGGTTTAATAGAGCAGAACTGTGCTGCTCAGGAGAATATCCGAAAAGCCTTGGTAGACTGTTATGCGCAAGCTGTTAATACAAGACGTTATGTGCAAGATGTTATCCAAAAAAGAACATCCACCATATCAGCCTTAATCTCGTCTCATGATACCTATGACGACTTACTGGCAAAGGCAAATAAAGGAATAGAGTTTTACACAAAACTGGACACTAATGTGTCAAAATTACTGCAAAGAATCAAGAGTGCTTGCAAAGTTCAACAAGAAGAACGTGAACAGATATTATCAAAAAATGACATTCCTAAACAAAATGAATCATCCATGCTTGCTGCTCCTGCATCTACCACACCGAAATTAAAAGACTACTTGGAATCAAGAAAAAAAAATCCTGCCATACCTACTTATCCTGATCCAAACCTTCAGTATCATCAAACAATAAACTATGGTTTAAATGTGTCCCAAAATATGCCCGATACTCAGACATGGCCCCCTGCAATACGACCCACGCCTTTAGGCTCAGAAGTTACAGATTTACCAAAAAGTAGTGGTTATGAGGCCTATAGCTACCCCAGTTCTAATATACATTATGCTTATGGCCAGGTTCAACCTGCCACAAACATCTCAAATCCCTACCAGTCTATCGACGGTTGCAGTAATCAGCAACCTTCTCACAATGTTGACCCAGAAATAATTAATAGGATGAATTCCCTTCTCTCCAACATTAAAAATGATTCGAGAACTTCTCAACCCAATGCTCAGTATTCATACAGCAATTACATTCCACAAAACTATGCATCTGCTACCTATTCTTATTCTACTCAACCCTATACCCATATAACACAATCTGAATCAAACAATTATGATCCAAATAAAGCTTATACAACCACAACAAATTCTTATCGTCCACTTTCCAGTTATACAGTGCCTAACAGCACAAATACCCATATGCAGTATTCGGAATCAAGTTTAGGCATCCCTACCACCTCTAGCGATAGTGATTCGTCAAAGAGCAATGCATATCAGTATCCAGGTTATGCACAACAGAACCAAAACTCTCAACCAACACAAATTTCAACTCCAAACTCATATTCACAAACAAATATTAATGCTTACTACCCAGCTGGCTATGGCCCACATTACAGCACTCCAGGAATGGGTGAGATGCAAAGTGATTCTACCACCGGACAGACACAATATCATTCATTGGAGTATGCCACCTCGGTCCAGCCAAATCAAATAAATTACTCCTATAACTCCACATATTCTTCTCCAGTTGCACATATGTCCAGTGCTCATGCCCGTGATGCAAACTATATGGCCACTAGTGCAGCCTCAGCTGCAGCATTAGCTTCACAAGCACAATCATCAGGCTATTCTGTCACAGCAGTTCAATCTTATGCAAATGCTATGGGAAATCAGCAGGCTTATACAAATACTAATACATCTTCCTTGCAACAATCAGACCCTAATACTGTTTACTCAAGTGGCGCCGGATCTGCAAATCAGCAGGCTTATGCAGCTGATTCTGTTCAGTCTGGTTCATACCCAACAAGTAGTACTCTTGGTGCTTCAGATAGTCAACACTCTTATTCAAGTCCTCAACCATATCAATTTGCTAATAGTACTTCTTACCAAACTGGCCCATCTCATCAACAATCTTACCAGAATCTTCAGTCACATCAAGGTAATACCAATGCATCTTATCCAGCTGATGCATCTACTGCTCAAATCGGTTCAACTGATTCTCAGCAATCTTATACCCACATTGCCCAGTTTTATCCACCTGGTACGGGACCCTATCAATCTTATCCATCGGGTGCCGGTACACCTGATACTCAACAAACTTACCAGACATTCGGAAGTTCTTCTGTAACCGATCAAAATGCAGGATATGCAGCCTATGCAAATTACTATGGCCAAGGTTATGGTCAGAATTACCCAACTAATTATAATTATGGTCCTTCTGCTAATGTTCAGCACCCAACTCACCAGGAAAATACTGTTAATATACCAATGACCACCAAGGAATCCAACGTTGACTTACTGAGTGGTTTAGATTTTACTATTAGCCAAGCTCCTTTGATTCCACAGCAGAAGGTTTTACCAAAATCAGAAGAAAGCGATGTCAAACCTGCAAGCTCAGAAAGTAAAGTTAGTTTGACTAAGAAGGCTAGTATGGTTAAAGAAGAAAAAGCCTTGCCAGAAATTAAACGACTCAATGTTAAAATATTACCTAGTAAACCGCTGAACAATAATGATGTAAAAAATTTATTTAATCAAGAGGTTGAAAAATACGAGAAGTATGTCGAAACTTTGACTAATAAGACTTTAAGTGGGCCAACAAACTTAGATATTAAGTGGAAGGAGATACAAGATAAGCAAGACTGTGAAGGACAAAAGAAGATCATATCTGTCGCCAGATGTTATCCAAGGAAAAATCGATTCCCTGATATTTTACCTTATGATTATTCTAGAGTTGAATTACATGATGCTAAAGATGACTACATTAATGCCTCGTATGTTAAGGTAAGTGTATACATTAAAACTTTATGAAGATAAAAGGATGAATAAACTATAGATTTGTGTGTAGAGCAATTTCCAACCATTTGAAACCGTCAGAAGCATACACACATTGTTGTAGAGAAGTGCTTGTTCAATCAGAACATTTGTTAATGCGGAGCTCTCGTAATAATCACATCTCTATAGTCATGAAACTATCACAAATCATCTGTATGAACCAACCTTATATTAATTTTTTATTTTTATATCTTTTTCTTTGCAAATGGTCAAAATAAGGAAAAAAAAAACAGATTTCAAAAGGTTGACGTTTCGTCTTTATTTAAAAACTTCCTCATAATTACTACTTGCATTCTTTCTGAACTCCTCAAGGGGCTGGTTCGCGAACATATCATTTATAAAAATATTAAAATATGCAATTCTTGCTTCTAGATTGAGTAGTTGTTTTAATAGTTTCTATGATAAAATGTATTGGATGTATTGTTTTTGATTCATTACATACCTAAAACTTTTGAACTAGCACATTCAAATAAGAATGACAGGATAAAATATAAAAAACTATAGGTATTTATTATTATTTTCATGTTAAGTTTAAAAAAATGCTTATGTAATAACCAATAATTATTTTAAAATTTTTGTCTAGACTAGAAATGCAAAGTTTACGCTACGTAAAACGTGGACACATAATCATTCCAACCGATATTGTCAGTGTTGGTGGTGGGATTCGAACCAGCAAGACGATGAAGAGATTATTTTGTAACACTTGCCATCGCGTACTCAAGTCAACTATTCCACCTAGAATGTACTATTTATTCACGTACTTTAATTTAATCATAAAATTATAAATCCATTATAACCATATAATAAAAACTCAGAAAGGATGAGGTAAACTTTTCATATGAGGATAATTTTAATTTGGGCTTTTCTTTAGGAGATAATACAAGTTAAATGCAAAAATTGTCTAATCTGAATTAGATTTTAAAGCATTTCAAACCGAGATCCTAGGTATCATTTTCTCATAAGCTCCAATGTATAATATAATATTTCAAAATTATAAAAGGTTTGTTCGTAGAGACCTTTGTGATAGTTTTCTGACTATAGAGATGCAATTATTACGAGAGCTCTCGAATAACAAACATTCTGATTGAACACGCACATCTCTACAACAATGTGCCTATGCTTCTGACAGTTTCACACAGTTGGAAACTGCTCTACGAACAAACCTAAAAAAAAAATATTTTCTCTACAAAATCTTTCCTGAAAAATGTATTAAAAAATCTCAGTTTGTCACTACATTGCTACTATTATTTGCATAACTCGTTTTTTAACTTTAGTGCTCTTTTGCCTATGACGATTTTTGACGGCTTCAGGATTTTGAAACATCATCATAAACATTCATTTCTTACAAAATCCAGAACTCACAAAGAGCATATTGCCTATGATAAAAACTGGATATATTTTAAAATAAAGTAGGTTTAGTGCCATATCTCCAAAAAACAATTATGCAGCTACGAACACGTGTTTCGGAGTTATTGCCCCTCATCAGCGTAGTGTAGCTAAAGAATTGGATCTAGGATGGGATAGATCAGGAACAAGAACTAACATAAAGCTGGAAAGTACAGTACACAGTATCCAATTAGTGCCTTCATGTTCCCATGTGCCACAATTGGGGCCTCGATGAGCACAGTCAACACACAGAGCTCTATGTGCACTGCCCGTTTCCACCTGGCAAATACAAACAAAATAATATAGATTTATTGGGGTCAAAATAAAATAAAGAAGGTTTAGTGCCATATCCCCAAAAAGACAATTATGCGGCTACGAACACGTGTTTCGGAGTTATTGCCCCTCATCAGCGTATCGTAGCTAAGAGCTCTGTGTGTTGACTGTGCTCATCGAGGCCCCAATTGTGGCACATGGGAACATGAAGGCACTAATTGAGTACTGTGTACTGTACTTTCCAGCTTTATTTTAGTTCTTGTTCCTGATGTATCCCATCCTAGATCCAATTCTTTAGCTACGCTACGCTGATGAGGGGCAATAACTCCGAAACACGTGTACGTAGCTGCATAACTGTTTTTTTGGGGATGTGGCACCAAACCTTCTTTATTTTATTTTGACCCCAATAAATCTATATTATATTTTAAAATGTTTAGACTGTCATACATTTGACTAGATCAGTTGCCCAATTTGACCAATTAATTTAACTGGACAATTATCATACTCCATTACAAACTATGTTATTTTCATTATTATTTCAGGATGTGTCCCCTTATGCACCACCATTTATTGTAGCCCAATCACCGTTATCCTCTACATTTGGCGATTTCTGGACTATGATTAGAGAGCAGCAAGTTGAGTTAATATTTTGTGTGTCTAATGATCAGGAAGTATGTTTAAAAGTTTTCCATCTTATTCTATATTTTATATATTATGAGTTACTCATTGATTAGAAAAGTAGAATTTTGTTGATTTAAAAACAGTATAACATTGTTGATCTGTTTTCTTCATGGGTAATTTCAATTTGTGCATAATCCATGCTAATTAATTTATAATAATCTGAATATGTAATTTTTAGATTGGCAATGATGTGTATTGGCCAAAAGAAAAGGGCCAGCATTTAAATATTCAGAATATGGTGATATCTTTGCAAAGTGTGATAGTAAAATCCCATTGGATTGAAAGACTGATTTCTGTAAATTTGCCTGAAAAAAGAGACTCCTGGATAGTTATGCATTTGCAGTTTACTTCTTGGCCAGGAAGGTAAGACATGTTATTTGGTTTCGCGAATTTGGGTCAAATCACTAAATAATTTTTTTTTAAACATTGAAAGTTTTAATTCACGAGAATATTTGTTATAAACATCTTACATACAAGGTGGAACAAAAATGCGGGCCACTACTTCGGAAGTGTGTTTTACTTTTTAAAATAAATAAAGTAGTTCATACAAACATATGTCCAATAATGAGTTGTTTTTGTGTTAGTCATATTTGTGTAGCAACTAAAGCAATTCATGATTAATTATTATTTTAATATATTTGATGTTGCCAGCACATAACTTTTTTTATATCAAGTATATATCATGATCAAAAAAAATTATTCTATTTAATTCTTCACTTACCTCAATTAAATTTTAAAAGCATACCTTGAAATATTTCATTAAAATTTTTAAATAATAGTTAATTATCTGTGTCCTTCGATATTGTCAATAATAATTCATGTCGTCTGTTTTAATAATTTCTCCTTGTTGACATTGACATTTTTGTAACTAAATTAGACATTTCAATTGTCAAACTGTCAAATTTATCCTAACCCCATTTTATGAGGTCAAATGTGTAGAAAATTTCAGTTTACATCAGCGTTATTTAAGTACTTGAAAAATATATTTTATTCGCTTGATATAGTAGACATGATTTATAATCTTTCATAAAGAATATATTTTTTTTATGAAGTCAAATACAAAAAGTTTGTGTCCCGTGAACCCCCTT
This sequence comes from Rhamnusium bicolor, assembly GCA_029963845.1. Classification (NCBI taxonomy): domain Eukaryota; kingdom Metazoa; phylum Arthropoda; class Insecta; order Coleoptera; family Cerambycidae; genus Rhamnusium; species Rhamnusium bicolor. The sequence goes on from JANEYF010002643.1 coordinate 710,483, forward strand.
TCATCTGACGAATTTTGCTCATCACCGTGTTTATCATTGTCTTTGGTCTTTAAAACATGTGAACCAAATTTGAAATCTTTATCTCAAAAACTGTGGCTGCTATCGCGATACTACAAACATGCGGACAGATTTTTTCTACGGTTTTCATTGTAATTCAGATATACAATAAAAATTTTTTATTTTTTTGCCGAAATTGTACCTTCTTCTCTCATTCATTATGTTTTTTCTGGTGGTACCACATTCACCAAATTTAATGTGTCACCTAAAATGTTGAAAATCTTAATTGCCAAATTTGGGAATTCTCCCAATAATATTTTTTTGAGTTATCGTGGACACACGCACACACACGCTCACACACGCACGCACGTCACACGCTCACACACGCACACACGTCACACGCACACATCCACACACACGCGCGCACACACCCAAACGCACATCCACACACACAAACGCACATCCACACACACACGCACACACCTAAAATGTTGCACACACCTAAAATGTTATTGAAAATCTTAATTGCCAAATTTGGGAATTCTCCCATTAGTATTTTTTGAGTTATCATGGACACACACACGCACGCACGCGCGCATACACACACTCGCTCGCACGCACGCACGCACACGACACACGCACGCACACGTCACACGCACGTACACATCACACACACACACACGTCACACTCACGCACACGTCACACGGACGCACACGTCACACGCACGCACACGCCACATGCAAGCACACGTCACACACACACACGCACAGCAACACACCTACACACACCCACACGCACATACACACACACGCGCGCACACACACACATTCAGGAGGATTCAAAACGTATATATCAATCAAAATCTCGAGGTCGAAGAAAAATCACGATTACTATACTTATTTAGGTATAAGAAAGTAAAAATCAAGTATTCGGTGTTTAGCATGGTTAGATTTCATTTTACTATTAAAAGTGGAATATTTAAATTCAGAAATGGCAGACATGCATTAGACATATAGGGTTGCAAGTTGTAATCGAACATTTTCTCAATCAACGACTGTCTGAAGTAAAAATGTTTTAAAAAAGTCATGCGTGACAAAACGAGACAGGGTTTAAGAATGAACTTCTACATTGAAAGAATGTGTTTTTAATCAAATAGAACAATATCCCACTGAAAGCACGAGAAAACTTTCTTTGAGGGAAAATGTGGATCACAGGATTATTTGGAGAATCTTAAAATACTACCAGTTATATCCGCATCACAGCCAACGTGTTCAAGCACTTAATGCAGAAGACTTTGCACCAAGGTTAGCATTCTGTAATTGACTTTTGGGTAGATGTGCTAATTACTTTAATTTTCCCTCAATTAATTGTTTTGTTTACTGATGGCAGGTTTTACCAGAGATATGAGTATTAAATTTTCACAATCTACACCTCTGCGGGATGAAAATCTGCATGATGTTATTTCTTCCTGGTGCCTCGAGCACCAGTAACAATTTTCTCTAAATGTTTAGGATGGAATAATAAATGATTTTGTGATTAGTCCCTTCTTTCTACCAGGACATTTAACAGGTGCCGTCTACAGGCAATTTTTGGAAAACAATTCCCCCTTTTGATTGAAAATGTTGCTCAAGAAATTAGAGGAGCCATGTGGTTCTAGCACTGGCACATTTTAGTAGGGTGGCCAAGGAATTTGCTGCATGCTGGATAAGACGTGCGGGACCTGTGCCATGGCCTGCCAAGAGCCCAGAATCCTTTGGATTTTTATCTATGGGGACACCTAAAGCAAATTGTATACTCCCATCCTATTGTTAGGTTAGGTTAGGTTTGTTGTGAGTGGGTCTCAGTAGACCCTCCACTGCGGCCATCAGCAGGCCTATTGTGGCTCACGCCTAATTATATTTCACCCAATAAGTTCAGTCTCTTAATGAAACTGATAACTTTATTGGGTGAGAATGTGTCCAGATCCTCTGCCAGCAGTTGCCCTTTGCCAAATATTGAGAATCGGATCCTCTCCACAGCGGGACAGGTACATAAGATGTGGTCTGCCTTCTCATCATCCTCCAGGCATAGACGGCACTCGGCGTTTTCCGCTAGGCCGAGTTTATGCAGATGATAGTTTAGTCGGCAGTGCCCGGTATATAGGCCTGTTAGAGTTTTCAGGTTTATCCTGTTTAACTCTAAAAGTTTCTTAGTTCTCGATTTCAAAGGGTATTTTATGAACGCCTTCGAATGAACTAATCCTGGTAACTCTTGCCAATACTGGAGAGTTTGCCTTTCAGCCCAGGTTGAGATAGCCATCTTGGCCGTACTTGAAGATATGCCAAGTATTGGTTCTGGTCCGATGAATCGTGATCCCGCTCCTTCTCTGGCTAAGGAGTCCGCTATTTCGTTACCTTCCATACCAGAGTGGCCGGGTATCCAGACCAGAGTCACTTTGTTGTTCTTGCCCAAATGATTTAGAGCTTTTTGACAATTCCATACCGTTTTGGAGTTGCACCGGTAGGAGCCAAGAGCTTTTATAGCTGCTTGGCTATCTGAGAAAAATTTTTATTGATCTGCGTGTAAGATGCATATATTCCAGCCTTCGTACACACAGTTCAATGGCATGAACCTCAGCCTGAAAAACAGTTGCATAAGTACCTAGGTTTGAGACTATCCTCACCCTTGGTCTGTAGCTGTGTACTCCGGCTCCTGTTCCCTCGGGAGTTTTGGAGCCGTCTGTAAACCAACAACTGTCTGCCTTCAGTAGGTCGGCTTTATTCCGATCCCACTCATCTCTTTCTGGAGAAAGGATGTTGAAGGTCAGCTCGTAGTTGGTCATAGTAGGCATAGTATCCGAGGGCATTCCCAGGATGCTGTGATTCTCTATGTCATCCAACAACCTGTTCCGCTCCATGATACTAGTCTGCGGCATATTAATGGCCGCTTGTTGCAATCTGTAGGTTGCCCACCTGGCCTCTCTCTCCAGATATATATGAAGAGGGGGGTAAATCCAGGAGGATTTCCATTGCAGCTGACGGTGTGGTGCTAATTGCTCCCGTTACGGTCATGCATGCTAATCTCTGCAGTCCAGAGAGTTTGGATTTGGCCGTCCGTTGTAATCCTTTCGGCCACCAAACAATGGATCCGTATGTTATCATTGGTCTGATGACCGTGATATAGATCCAGTAAATTTGTTGGGGACCCATGCCCCAGGATTTGCCACAAATACGACGGCATGTCCATAGGGACAGCTTTGCTTTGTGGATTACCTTTTCCAGATGGGAGTTCCAATTAAGTGATTTATCCAGAGTGATTCCTAGATATTTCACCTCCTCCGCAAATGGAACAGTTTCACCCATTAAAGTGGGAGGTCTTAAGTCCTCCAGCTTCCTTTTCCGGGTGAATGGTACTATTACTGTTTTTTGAGGGTTTACAGACATCTGTTCCCCGTCGCACCAGTTACTCACTGCATCCAGAGTCTCTTGAAGGGTATTTGATATTACTCCTTCAGAGTTTCCTCTGACTAGTATGACTAGATCATCTGCATATGCTAGAACCTCAACCTCCCACAGTGTGAGAATAGCCAGTAGGTCGTCCACAAGAAGTGACCACAAAAGGGGGGAGAGAACCCCACCCTGCGGGCACCCTCTCGTGGCTCTAAACCTAACTGTTTCTCCCTGTAGAGACGTTGTTATGGTTCTGTTTGATAGCATAGCACGTATCCAGTCGCCTATAGTAGGCTCAATTCCTCTGGCAGCCACTGCTGCATATAAGGAGTCGGGCAGTGCATTATTAAATGCTCCTTCAATGTCGAGAAAGGCTCCCACCGCAATTTCCTTCATTTGAAGGGATTGGGTAATCTTCTCGACTAGGTTATTGAGTGCTAGTTCTGTTGATTTTCCTGTCTGATAGGCGTACTGATGGATATTGAGGGGGGTGATGATTCAGGATGTTCCCCCTGATATATCCGTCCAGCACCTTCTCCAGGCCTTTCAACAGAAAAGATGTCAGGCTAATTGGTCTAAGCGATTTAGGGCTTGGTTCTTTCCTACCCATTTTTGGTATATATACTACCTTGACCGCCGACCAACTGGATGGGATATAGTTCCATACCAGACTAGCTCTGAATAGTTTAATGAGGAGTGGGAGCAATATTTCCAGTCCATTTTGTAGTAGAGCTGGAAAAACTCCATCCTCTCCTGGCGATTTGAATGGTTGGAATGATCCGATGGCCCACTCAATTGCCGGTATTGTGATCACCTTTTTAGCCGTCAGCCAATCATTTTTATCAGGTCGTTTTAATCGGCCTTCTGACGGTGACGGCTGTTGGTCATCCGCATTCAAGCACCCTGGGAAGTGGTTTTGTGCTAGGAGCTGTAAGGTTTCCTTTCCAGAGTCCGTATATGAGCCATCCGGCCGCCTTAACGAACCGAATTCCCTTGTCGGCTCTCTGGAAAGAATCTTGTGGATTCTAGTACTGTGAGGTACGTCAGTTATACTCTCACAGAATTTCCTCCAAGATCCCCTTTTTGCTTTCCTTATTTCTTTGTTATAGTCCGTTAGAGCGGATCTATATTGGTCCCAGTCGCCCGAAGCTTTAGCTCGATTAAAGAGGCGTCGAACTTCCTTTCTCATTTTATCCAAATTTTTGTTCCACCAAGACGTGCCTCTATTATCCCTTTTTGTCTTCAGTGGACAGTTTTCGTTATATGCTGAGACCATCGCGTTGCGGATCTGTTCCGCCGCAATTTCAGTCTCATCACGATTCCTGATTGTGGTGATAGCGGATTGAAGGTGAGACTGGAGGGAATATTTATACCCTTCCCAGTCCGTGCACTTCGGATCCCGATATGTCACCACAGGTCTTGGACCAGCTTCTATATTGAATAGAATATGTTTATGATCTGAACACGAGGGTTCAGAAGATACTTTCCAATCGGATATCTTGTTGCTCAAGTAGTTTGAGCTGATTGTAATATCTAATACCTCCTTCCTATTTCTGGTGACAAAGGTTGGTTCGGAACCAATGTTATTCACAGTTAGTCCTTCACCTAATAAATATTCAAAAAGTGACTCACCTCTTTGGTTAATGTTCGTGCTTCCCCACGCTGTATGGTGGGAATTCGCGTCACATCCAATAACCAGGTGGATATTGTTCCTCTTGCTGTAGGCGATTAAATCCCGCACTACAGCTGGAGGAGGTTGGTCTGCATTTCTATCACCCGGAAAGTAGGCTGAGCAGACGATTATATCCATCTTGCTTCCCCCCTCCGAGATCGATACCTGGACGGTTACAACGTCCTGGGTGCAGTAACCTGTAAGAACAAAGTGGTTAATGTTATTTCTGATCAAGATACATGCCCTGGGTCTTTCATCAGAGCCGATTTCTATTACCTTGCCAGAAGTATTTCCCAGGCCGCTTACTCGGCCTGTGTTACTTGTCCAGGGTTCCTGGAGAAGAGCAATGTCGATTTGCTCTTCCTTGAATCTTTTGCCGAGGACGTATGTGGCCGTCCTGGCTTTTTGTAGATTCGCCTGCAGACACCTAATATAAGATGTCATTGGGTAGTTGATTTGAGGATAAGGATTAAGGATAAGGGTACTAGTTGTGGGGTGTTGAGATACGGTTGGGTTAGGTAGGGTTAGGTTTGTGAGTTTAAAGGTAAGTTAAGGGGGGGTGGGATTTTTTCTCCTCCTCCCGGAAGGTGAATGTTTCTCACGCTTCCTGGAGGTGGTTTTGTCTGGGTTAGGTTCCCCCGCCTTTCCCTTCTTCGAAGGTGGTTTAATTCCACTCTTCTTAAGATGGGGTTTGTTCGGGAGGGATTTTCCTTTCCCAGAGGTTCCTTGTCGGGGCTGTTCGCTCCTCTTGGGAAGCGATTGTAGTTCGCTTTTCCTTGAGGGCGTTCCTGCCACCGATTTCTTATCAGAGGGGTCTTTACCTCCTCTGACTTTTGGGCGGAATTGGACTTGTCCAAATCCGCAGAAGGGCCTGAAATTCAGTCCCTCCAGTGTGATCATGGACGCTTCATCTACTGAGAACGTCCATGTTTGACCAGAGCCCGAATCCTCCCGGTGTAGTACGTTCCACTCCCGGGTGTTCAGACCGTGGTTCATTTTCCTCAGCCTGTTCAGCACCACCTCAGAAGACAGCCGGTTACCGACGTCATCCGGGATATATGCCGAACAGACATGAGGTTTGGGAAGGTCCTGTCCCTGCACGAATTTAAGACGCGCTCCTTCCCATGGATGGAGGCGTTCTGTGGCGCTTTCCATCCACGAGGTGCTCGTCCCATCCGCACAGGTAATGAGAAGCCACCCAGGCCGTTGTGTGCAGCCTAGGAACCTCACCTGAGGACCTTCGTCTGGGATTGCCTCTACAGCTTGCATTATTGCCTGCTGTATTGCTCCCATCTGTGTACTCGTTAGAGTCTCCGTTGGGTAGTTGGAATGGATTATGCCCACTCTGACCCCCTCCACGGCTTCCCTAAAAAGCAGTTTTGTAGCTCCACCTTCCCGGGGCTTTTTTGCCCGCTGGTGTGGTGTGCTGTCGTCAGAGCGCAGACGCTTACCGGTTACAGCTTGCTCAGAGGAGGTTTGTTGCTCCCGCTCTGGCTGCTGTTCGGTTGGCTGTTGCTCCAACACTTTACTTAAGGCGGTTTCGTAAGGTATTCCGCGCTTAAGTAAACGACCAAGGCGTCTTCTTGCAGCACCCCCCAGTCGTTTTCTTTTAAGGTTGAGTCCATCCAATTTCTTGGATACCTCATCCTTTGTGGTTCCCAATTGTCCGGCCCTTAGAGACGGGGACTTTAACAGCTCCCGCTCCTGGTCCGATGAAATCGAGATTTCTGATGGAGTAGGATTGATCCCAATCTCCATATGTTCTCCAGTTTCCTGGAGATCGAGAGCTTGCCTTCTCTCGTTAAGGGTGTCAGTAGTATTAGTACCCTCCACAGCCTGACATCCCGCTGTGGGTACTGAGTAGTCGCTGGCTGACGGTCGGGTGGAGCCTACTCTCCTACTCTCTTCCCCGACCGGAACTGGGGTATCCCTCCCCTGCTCCGTAAACTTTTCCATATTCATGTCCATGTTCATTGGTCCTGGCTATGGTCCTGGGCCCGCGCCACTGAGCACCAGGGAACTTTTTTTGTTGAAGAGGTTGTTTCCCTCTGTGCAAGCCTGTTGGTCCACGGGTGTTGTTTTATTTCACACCTACCCGGTGACACCAGTGTCACTTAGGGCATTCCCCTATCCGCCACCTGGGGACGCGCCCGGTTGGGGTACAGGTATCCCCGCCAGGCCCATCCTATTGACAGCATCAATTATCTTTGTCAGCGCATTGAAGATGGTTTCGATGTAATACGTAACACCCCTGGTATTTGTAAAAGGGTAATAGGTTCGCTACGAAAATATGCAAAGAGTTTTATTTTGGCGAGAGGGGTTTACTTTGAACAGTTCTATGATATCTGTCTTGTTTCATGTTTACCTAATTATTCTAAAAAATAATTTTATAATGTCAGAAAATAAAATAATACCTATTTAATCATGAATTGCCTTAGTTCCTACACAAATAGACATGTTTATATGAACTTTTTTATTTATTTTGATGAGTAGTAATAAAAAAAATATTTCTTTTAGCCTATTTCCAACTTCTCCAGAGCCTTTTGTCAGCTATGTTCTTGAATTGATAACTTTGTACCAGCAGCAAAGATGTGCGACTCATCCCATTGTTGTACATTGTTCTTCTGGTATTGGAAAAACTGGTTTAGTTTGCTTGCTTACGGCTGCTATATTTGATGTGACAAATAATGCCAACTCAATACCAGATCTGGCTTCTTTGTGCACCAAGTTGACAAACTGTAGAAAGAACATTTTGCGGGACAGGGAACATTTAAAATTTGCTTATGAAGCTTTTCTGTCATACATGAAACAAGTAGTTTCTCAAGGTGAGTTAAAAAAAAATGTGATATGTAGTTTACAAATATAGGTTTAGACAAGCTTCCCATAAAATCAACACTTTCGGACATATAGAGGATCACGCGAAAATGCCAGAATCCAAATTTTGTGATTCAGCAAAACAATTGTGCATGAAATTTAAGGAATATGACATCCCACTTTGTGTTTTTAAATAGAAAACCCTATATATTTTATAATAATCTAATTTTTTTCATTATTCTGATTACTAAAATTCCATACATGCAATGTTATCTCTAAAAGTTTTTGAGATATTTGGATTTTGGTAAAATATTGTTAATGATTTTGTTAAACATAGTTGCCTTTGAAAACAAATTAGCTGTATATCTGAAATAAAGATGCAGTTTATTCGGCAAAGTAATGTTCCTCAAAAATCAGTATCTACCATGGTTAAGTCTTCTTCTTCTAAAGACAACTACTACTACATTTAACAAAATCATTAACGATATTTAAATACTGAAATCTAAATATCTCAAAAACTTTTTAAGATAACATGATACGTTAGTATTTTTGATATCAGGAAAATGATGAAAATCGGAATATTTAAAAATATACAGGGTGTTCCATTAAAAGAACAAAGTAAGATGTCATATTTCGTATACACGATGCACAATTGTTTTTTTTTATTAAAAATTTGGATTCTGTAAAAAAAAAACTATTTAATAATGATTTAGATCAAGATATTCCCGTAAAAAATTAGACTAGTCCTTATAAAGCGTAGGATTTTGTAATAATCGTCGTTCTAATGATAAAATATGATTTAAAGCTATATCTCTTTAACACCTTTGTGATAACTTCAAAAATAGCCAAGTTTTTATCAAAAAAGGACATTTCACGTGATGACCCTGCACATAACCACAACATTTTATTTAATTTCATTACCATCGAGGATATCATAGTAAAGAATTAATGTCACAACTATATATCGGAAGATTTGGTATTCCCACAGACAGCCTTCACATTTATATTATGTTTCCATAGAAATTAAAGTGACAAAATGGAATATACAGTGTGTGCATCGTGCACGAAGGGGGTCCCAAAGAGGAGAAACTTCTTTATTTGTGCTTTATGGAAAAAAGTCATACCTTATTAAAAAAAGTCTGCCTGTTCCCAAACTCTTAAGAACGTACTCAAATTCAAGTATATATAGGTTGGTCACTATAACCAAATAAGTGGAGATGCATAAGTATATGTATTATTTCTTCTCTCAAACTTCTTAAAATATTCTGTAGGTTGTGAAATAGCCAAAAACATATTCAGATTAAAATTTTTGCACACGAAAATTTAATAAAATATTAAAAACAAAGAATCATTTTCATTCGAGTTTTTTGTGCCTACCGTGGTGCATAAAGTCTACGGAGAATTTATAAAAAGGGCAGAAAAATATATAAAGAAAGGTGGAAGCTGTGTAGAATAATAATATTTATAATATAATTATATAAATTATGTTCACAAAAACCAACACATTGCTCCTGGAAGCTGTGCATAACTTTGTGGAGCACGTTAGCCAGGATTTCATAAATTTCCTGTTGTTTTGTTGTTTCTTTTAGATCCTCGAATTTTAGATCAAAATGCAAAATCCACCACAGACTTGTCGCTGACAATTTAGGGGTTGAGGTGATACCAATAAAAGCAGTGAATTTAAATGTGCCCTTTAAAAATAAAATTGACCTGTTCATAAAAATTTTACCATTTTTTATTATTTTTTTTTATGAATAGTTTACCGATATATGTTACCGGTAAAACATAATTTTTAATTTTGCATAATATTTTTTAATTTACCAAAAAAATCATATAACTAGTATTAGACACACCTAGTTGCCATTATTATACTGAAAGTATAGAGGTTGATGTTCAAGAAACATTTATAAATTTTTGTACGGTTTTGATTTTAATTCGTTATCCTCCTTGAACTAATGCAAATGACTATTTTCTTACAGAAAAAATGAAGAAAAAACTAAACGAAGTCGTGCCTAAACTGCAAGAAGAAAATAAGCAATCTGTAGAAATAGTAGAAAAAAGTAGTGACCCATTAAGTACTTTGGATCCTTTTTGGGCTAGTAAAAAGTGAAATTTTTAACTATAGAGAAAATTTATAAATCATTAATTTTACCATGTACAATTATAATTTTAATTTAAGTTACTATACCTACCCTTGTAAAATTTGTATTATATTCACTTTCATATTTTATTCTATTCTAATAACTTATTACCAACTTTTAAATTTATCCTTATTTACATTCTGAGATTATTCAATAAATTGACTATTATTGTATCACTGTATTATAATTTAACAATAAAGTACTTTTTAGCCTAATTAAAATTTTACTTTTTGAATTACCGTTTAGTTCCATTACACATATATTTTTTAATTATTTGTCTTATGTTTTGTATTTTCACCATTAGAAACAATCTCCATTTTTCAGTTGATTATTACACCGATCACTTTGTCAAACTCAGTTCATTTTTATTGTTATGTTGCTTTCTGATTGGGCCGAACAGTGCACTTTTACTAAAGAGACCAATCAAAAAGTGATATGACACGGCTTATGAGCCGCCGCGCCCTAGCGGCCAGGTGGCGACATCCAACATATGAAGTTATACAGTGTGTCCGTAAAGTATGGAATAAATTCATTATTTCTTAAGCTAAAATATTTGGAAAAAACCTCGGACGTCGATTTTTAATTTCAATTTTGTGATGTTATCGATATTTTTTAAATGGAACACCCTGTATATTTCTCAATTTTTGGATTCTGAATCGACAGCTGATTGCATATCACACTTAGGGTCTAAAATTGATAAGTTTAAAGAGATCTAGGTTGAGGTTCGTAAAGGAATAGGTTATCTCTTAACTTTTGACCAATAGAATTATTGGCGGGAATACGTCATCAGTACGCCATATTTGAAAGAGCGTCCATTGGTATGCTTTCGTTTAGAACTTTAAAGTTTATGAATTATGTTCATTATATATACTTATGTTCATTATTTAATTTAACATGTGTTTTAATAATCAAAGAACACTATAAATGACTCATAATGAAAGTAACTGGAATAGAAATACTAATTTATTGAATAAACTGGTGTACACCCAAGTAACAACTCTAAGATGCTTTTGATTTATTTAGGTTTTAAAAGTGCTTTAACATGTTCAATAAAATGATAGTGGTTTTAAAATTACCTTAAGATAAACTAAAAGTTCTTAAAGACCACTGATTCTTATGCAAAGGATTTAATGCACTCTTTAAATTAAAATAAAAAACTGTTTGCTCCTAATGCCCTATTGATCTTATACTAGTTTTATAATACTCTTGACATTGGCTATTTTAAAACTAATTTGCCTTTTTAAAGAATTAAATAGCAAGTTGGTTTTAAAACAATCCATTTTGGAACAAATGGTTTTAATGTAGTTTTATGGAGTATCCTTGATGTAGTCATTAAAACCCATTAAGAAAACTATTTTATCTTAAGCCTATATGCTCAATGAAATTCCACATTAAATCCTAAAACATAGTTTTTACTTTTTAAAGAGTAAATTAAGAATATTTTAAAGTTCAAAGGTTTTAATTTAGTCAATTTGATTAAAAGAAATGCCTGTTGGATTTTTGATGACTTTATTAAAACTAATTCTACCCCCTCCATAATCGGAGAAAACACGCCATCTGCTCAATAAATTGATTGCTGATTTAGTGAACCAGTGCAGTCCGTGTACCTACTTTATGCATGAATGAAAACTAGAAGACAAAATTTAAAATGGAAAATATTAGTGACAAGTATTTTAAATTAAAACGAAGTCACTAAATCCAGCAATCACAAAACCGGCACAATTTTAAGGTTAGGATTTCATACGCGCGCCAGATCCCTTTAAATCAATAAGGCCACGAGTTTGAACATATTAAAGCAACTCAGTTTTAAAAGGAAGAGTAAATAAATGTCTGGGAGAGTAATTGTACTTAAAGTGGTAAATAAAATTCTATTTTAAGTCTTGTAAGATTTAAAATGTTCTATTAACTTGCAATCAGTTTTTATCTAGACCACGCCATTTTTTATATAAGATACAGACCCGCCATGATGAATATGTTCAATAGCCAAAGAAAAAAAATATTATTGAAATATATGCGTTTTACATCCTCTTAAATAACTGAAGGACGGTGTGTCCAAACATGCAATTTAATAAAAAAAAATGCATTTGGATGTTTAGATGCAAAATAAAAATTGACGATATTTTTAAAAAAATTTTTTAGATAATAAAAAAAAACATTATATTGGTGGCGCTCGAGTTATGTAGAAGTATTTTATTATAGTTTGTCAGAAAAGTGCCATCCGTTGGTAATTTTTACCAGAATAGTTTGCATTTGAATATTATTTTTGATCAGCTTTATATGCGTTACATTTAAAATATTACCACTCTGCCCCATTAGAGACTTGCCGTTGTTTTAACTATTTCACGCATAAAGTTGTCCGACTTTAAAACAAAATAAAACCCTTTTAGGATTAATTATAATGATTCTCAAGGCAATTTAGTCTGCTGCAATTTTATTTTAAATGCAAAACGTTTTAATACATAAATTTAAGGTTGCCTTGAAGAACTCTTTAAGAATATGAAATTAAAACTAAATGGTTTTTAATATAGTTTTAAAATTTAGTCTTCAAGACCCTTTTAGGATGGGCCCTTTTTGGCTAGAAGCTGCTTTATGGTGATCCTAAGCTTGTCTTGAAGATCATTTGGTTTTATTCGAAGTTTTATTGTATAATTTTAAAGCGACCTTGGAGTTGGAGATCTTAATAAGAGCATTAGTGTTACCTGGGCATTTATTTTCTTGGTGTTACATGTTTTGTGTTTGATCAAAATAAAACTACTATTCTCATTAAATTTTATGTTGTCGATTATAACTGTTCCAGTTCATTAATCATGAATTTCGATAAAACGGAGATTTTTACATGTTATAGCAAATATACACAGGGTGATCCTTAAGTACATGCATCAAGAAAATTTAGGAAATTATGCCCAAACCTATATTAAGATGAAAAGCTCAAATGATATTTTGTCAATAAATTTATTTCTGAGACAGTGAGTTGATTTAAAAAAAATACTCTAAATGTTTACAACAAAGAAGTCTCTGAAAGTACTCATTATGCACAGCAAGTTTGATAAAAAATCCTCAAGCATTTCAGAGATCTTCAGGAGTTTTTTTTTTTAGCAACACTATCTCTGAAATGAAGCAGCTATGGGCAAAAAATTTCATCTAGCTACTTTATTTTGATTTTATATACATGTAATATGTTACAAATATACATAAATATGTAATTACGCTTTTACTTCAAACTTATTTGTAACATAAAGAACGTCGGCTTCTTTGACCCCTTTACATTTTTTATGTTGCAAATAAGTTTGATATAAACCATAAATAAATTAGTAATGATGTAGTTCTGCCAAAATAAATTTCCCACAGCATTTTCATTTAAATTGTCATTGTAGTTATCTTCTCCATTAAGGTCCTCATCATTATCAGTATCATCTTCATCTAGAAAAAAAAACAAACGAACAATTATTATATATTATTAACATGAAATGCATAGTATTACCTTTTAGATAGTCATCAACAACCATATTATGCAGTATTACTATTGCAATAATAGCTGGTTTAACAGTGCTTAATTCAATTGGAAATGTGTCAAATGCAGCTCTAAACTTCATTTTAAGTATGCGAAAAAGCTTTTCAGTGACTCCTCTTGCGTTAGCATGTGCTCTATTATATTTAGTTTCAGGATCAGGCCAAGGATGCAACAGAGCTGTTACCAAAAACTGGGTATAAGCATACCCATTATTACCCAATAAAATTCCATTAATTTCACCTCTCTAGAAAACAGTTTATAATTTAATTACATAATGAAAAATACATTAATCTATAAACTTACTTCAAATTTCTATTTGATGTTACATTTATTCCAAATTCAGGAATCATGAGTACGTCCCCTCTAACGTGCAACAATATCAGTAATTTTACAATTAGCATCACACATATTTTATGTATATAATCATTATAAAACTTACATGAACATTTAATGAATAATATCCTTTTCGACAAATACATGTATCTCTATATTGGCGTCCAGGATTTTTTATTTTGAGGAGTGTAATCAATAGCAACAACTATATTAGGCATACGGGCAATCTTATAAAACTTAATTTTCTTTCAAATTTTCAGTATCTATAGGAAAAGATATAAATTGTTCACACTTTCTTGCCAAAGCCACAGCTACTTTCTTTACAATTCGTGACACAGTTTGCTTGCTTGTACAGGGTTATTCATTATAAATTACTCACCCCTTATCATCATTATTATTGCCTATAGAAAAAAAGTTTTACATAAAAGTTGTGTGGTTATGACTGAATTTTGTTAAAATGCTTTTGAAAGTACAGTAACGTGCAGATTTCAGGGGATACAAACAAATTATATATTTTTTTAAATGGGATACCCTGTATATTATTAAATTTTTGGAATGATCCTTTGTTCCTGATTTCAAAAATATACCATGTTACCACTACCATATATCGTTTTTGAATTGTTAAACGTCGAATATTTTAGTTAAACTAGTTACTGTAAATATGGAAAAGTTAACATTATTAAAGTGAGCTATGAAAATGACAACTGTTATGTTTGGATGTTTAGATATTCGACGTTTAATAACTCAAAAAACGTTATATGGTAGTAGGGGTAACATATGGTATATTTTTGAAATCGGGAACAAAGGATCATTCCAAAAATTTAATAATAAAAACATTTTTTTGCATCCCCTGAAATCTGCACTCTTGATAGTATTTTAACAAAATTCAGTCATAACCACACAACTTTTATTTAAAACTTTTTTTTCTATAGGCAATAATAATGATGATAAGAGGTGGGTACATCTGCTAAAATTACAAACAATTAACAAAAGATGATTATACAGGGTGAGTCTTAAGTCTGTAGTTATATTTAAACCACCGATTCTTGACATCTGTAGAAACCCTCTGTCACATTTTTTTTTTAATTCCCACATGTAACTGAGTTATCGACTTTCAAAAAAAATATGATGAAATTGTTTTGGAACTGCTGGTTACTGGAAACATTCTATATCTTAGCAAAAATGATGCAATGGACTGAAGCAACGTTGCCGCATATCTTATGCAATTCTCTAGGCGCGATTTTACAATCGAGTTAACATAAGTTGAAGGTTACCTAGCATTATATTTTCACAAAAATTGATGAGATTCTAATACAAACCACTTCAACTAAAAGTTACTTTAGCATAAAATATTTGTTGCTATAACCACTTCCAAAATAAATGTAAAACTTAAAAAAATTCGAATTCTAACAGTGTGAGTTTAGCTAACCCACGATTGAAAAACCGAGCCCTAGCATTAAGTTCATTCCCGATTTTATAATAACATTGGATGAAATAATTAGCTACTTAAACGATTAATTGCTCCACTTGAAATAATTTTTCAAACATTTTGAAATAACTTTCAATGTGAGAACATTTTAACTTTTTCTTTCACCAATCAACATTTGTTTTTAAGCGTTTTGTATGGAGTGTACAACTAAAACTAAATTTTTCGATGAACAGTAAACTTTTTAGGGAATTTCGAGAGGAATTCAGTTCCCATCTCATTTTTTCGAAGTTTATAAAAGGATTATTATTTATAAGAAGTAGGTACTTACCCTCTGCTATTACAATAATTTGAAATATGTAGGTGTTCAAGGAATAAATCAGCTCTCTACTATTTTAATTGGCATCTAATAGTGAAACACTGAAGATGCAACACAATATCAGGTGATGGAAAATAATTTGCAGAATTTTCACACACTTCTGTCACTTTTTACACTGATCATACCCAACAGTTTGCATTCTATTCCTCCATAATACTCTGGACGGTTAGGAGGATAGTATATGTGATTTTTTATAAAAAAAAATCAATTTTTTCTTGAGAAAACAGCACTTTATTCGGGATAGGCCATTACATGATAAAAATTCGACCACGCCATAATGTGAACTGCGATATTAGCGTCGCATATGTAACCTTATGATCTTCACACGTCTAACCACGCAACTAATCAGTGTTGCCAGACATACCATTTTCATAATACCATTATTTTCCTTGTGTACCTGCACTTTTTTTAAGTAATAAAACTATTATTTAAAAATTTCTACCGTTTTACACCAATATTAGCAGAAGTTGATATAAAACTAAAATTTAGGTCGTTAGCCTCGGCCTCGGTCAGTTCTTCCATTAACGTAGGATCATTATAAATAGGAACCTCGCGTAAACAGCGCTAGTTGTGCAAGCCCAAATAAATAATAGTCCTTTGCTGTTTTCTGTTGTTTCTGTTGCGATGGTAAGACCCGTTTTTTCAATGCTCAGTTAGCTAAATTAACCGTCAGTTAGGTCAATAGAAATTTTTTAAAAAGCATCATGATTTATTTATAATGAAATTTATAACCTATATGAAAATCTCACACATCTGGCAACACTACATCCCATGTAAAAACCAGTGTTATTGTAGTTCGCGTATCTATCTGCATTAGAATTTACAAAAATGTGTTTAATACCGTTATTTATAGTTTTTTGTGATTAAATTTGTGATTCAAAGTTTTGAATTATTATGTTACCGAAATTTGTTATTTACAATTTGTTCCTTTGGTGGCTCATTTTGTGAAAATTAGTGATTAACCATAGCGACTAATTTTATTATTTTAATGCTGGATATGTTAAAGGCATATTTTCAAGTAGATGAAAATGCTAGACAAGCAAAACGGCAATGGAATGTTATCCAAACGTCAAGCCCATATGATATATTCATGTAGTAACTGTTGTATTAGGTAAGTAAACAAATCTGCTTTTTCGTTCTTTTAAAGTAAATGCGTCTTTTTAAAATGATTATTTTCAACTTTGAATCATTTTTAGCAATGAACCATATTAAACTTAAACTATAAATTAGAGACAATAATAATAATTTAAAATACACAGAAAAAGTATTGCATATTTTTAATGTTTGGTGCTTACGGGTTCTATTTATTTATAAATAAAGTGTCAGGATTACCTAATTTTACAAGGAAAAATAGATAAACAGATGCTTTTAACAACTTTTATTTTAAGAGCAACCTACAAGTGACAAGTGTCGCTTTCCACAATGGGCTAATTAATCGCGCCTTGGCCGCCTTGAAGTTTATTTCTTATTTTCGGCCAGTGTGTACAGATATCATGCTTTCTTAAAAAGAGCTCAATGTTTTATAAACTATTAAATTTGTTTTGGAGCGGTGTCTGCCAATTACCAATAACGCCGGCAATCTACGGATCTAAAGAATCTGAATAATCGTTGTTGTTGTTTAAGGTTAGTAAACTTATGTATATTTATTTATTTAAATTTTTCAATTTATCTACAATTGTGTTAACAATTTTACGAATATATAACTTTTTTTAAAGTAATATAAAAAGTAGAAATTATATAAAGGCACCTAAGCGAATTAACACCTGTACATGCCAAAAATTTATCGGGTATTTATCAAAGTGAAAGAGCATTTATTTAATCAAATAATTTCATCTTTATTATTATATTATTATTTCATACGAATGCAAGTCATTAAATCCGTGTTCCTTTACAGAATTTACGAAAACACTATAAAGAGATGTTCACGTTGGTTGACTAGTGCGCAGTGCAGTAATTCCCCGTGTTCCTGTTCGCTGAAATATACGAAATTTGCTTTTGGCCGTTAGCATAGTGAAAATTAATTATTTTATTGTATTAAAACTAAATATAGTCCCATTTTAAGTGTATGTACATGTATTTTTAAATCTCCCGCTAAACTAGTACAATATAATAGTCTATTATAATCGCGCACCATGTTTTAGTACAAACTGCGACTCAAAAAAAACCAACGCTGACTTGAACTGGTGAGTTTTAAGAGCCATTTACAGAGCACTGAATGCAGGGTCTTATTAAAATGGATATCAATTTTATTACTAGCTCTTTCAAATTTGAAACGGTAATATAAAAGTTGTTCCAGGGCAAGAGCAATTAAAATTTAAATTAGAGTGGTTGTTTGGGCAATAAAAAAAAGGGAAATATTGATTAACTTCGATAATTAATATTGTCAATATTAGGTATGCAATTGTCATAGACTCATGCTCAGTTGATAAAACAACTCTTAGATAATACACTAAAAAATATTCATTAGTTTTTATGTTGTGATTTTATAAAACAGCCTTTGTAAATCTGAACACTCGCATTGGAGTATGCTACGCACTACCGGTAAGTACTATAAACTACTGAAATGGACAGTCTGGGAAACAGATAAGTTTCTGGTGCTCGGCTCGAATTGATATGCGAATTATATAGTTATCACTACTGTCACTGTATATAGTCGTCCATAATACTGAATTCATAGAGGCATTCGAAATATACAATAACATTATCAAATCAACCTCTTTTACAATATTCTGATTTTGAGAAACCTTTCATACCCACCACTGACGCTAGCAACTATGCGATCGGAGCCGTGCTTTTACAAGGTACTCCCGGAAATAACGGACCAATCGTCTACGCCAGTAGAACTCTAAGCACCGCGGAGCAAAACTACAGTACCATCGAGAAAGAACTCCCGAGTATTGTGGACTTTACCAAATACTTCAGACCATACTTATTTGGTAGGAAGTTCATTACCATCACGGACCACAAACGTTTACAATGGGTAAATAATTTAATAGAGCCTAACTCACATTTAATGCGGTGGAAACAGAAGTTAATGGAATATGACTATGATATAACGTACAGAAAAGTAAGAAAAACAAAGTTGTGGATGGTCTCTCTCATATAGGAAAAACCGAATCAATAATAGGTAACCTAGACCAACAAGACCAAAATAAATTAGACGATGACTTCCCGGAATTAACCTTAGACTATCTTGTAAGTCTCGAACACTCCAATGTCAATTCTAAAGACCTCTTTGAGAAGACAAACGATAAAGACAAGATGAACATTATATCATATATAACCTTACTCGTTGAAAAATCTATAAGATCTAATAAATCCCAACACGGCTAGAAAAAAACCTGTTTTAAAATAAATATCCCCATTTAAAGCTAAGTCTAAACTAATTCAAAAATCAAATAAGTAATACCCCTGGTAAAAATGTACGATAGAATC
Organism: Rhamnusium bicolor; assembly: GCA_029963845.1. NCBI lineage: Eukaryota > Metazoa > Arthropoda > Insecta > Coleoptera > Cerambycidae > Rhamnusium > Rhamnusium bicolor. Next base: position 729,620 of record JANEYF010002643.1, read on the forward strand.
GAATAAAAAACTTTTATTAATTCGAATCCTAATTTGAAACATATTCGAAACTGTATATCCAAAAGTAAAAATATATCCGTATGATTTGTATTTAACATCCTTAATAGTATATACTTACGAATTGGCTCTAATGGACAAGTCACCCGGAGGTAACTTTAAATTTTAATTTAATTTAATCGTATGTAATGAGATGAAATGTATTTTTAAATGTAATAAATAGTTATTTACATAAGTAAATCTGTATTTGTTTTTAATGGAAGAGATATATTAAATTTTAAAAAAAGAATGACTTTATATTGTGATGATTTTAAATTGTCCTGATGATGAAATAAATTTTTTCGAAACGTCAACTTTTTTAAAAACAATTTGTTAATTTAATTATTAGCTTCAATCCCACCTGTCTAAAGAAAATATACAATACCGTGTGTAAAACGCCTAATGTTGCCAAATGTTGACAAAGACCGAGTGCATAAGCGAGATGAACGTAACAGTGTGAGTATATTATAGGTGGTTGGTGGGGCACAGACTGAGTCTGTCCTTATGTTCAGTGTGTGGGTCTTAATCCATCTCATTTCATCCTAGTTCACAGCCATAGCTCTTACTTTTTCTAACTGGCCACACTTATATGGTATATAACAGACAACTAAATATTCACTTATAAATATGATAAATAGGGAAATAAGATAAATAAGATAATCGACATAAACGAAATAAATGCAACTAGCAACGATATTGTAGTGCTGGTGTGAAGCTGGCACTAAAATTATAAAATTATTAATAACTTGGTTAAAACAATTAGAACATCTGTTTTTTTGCACATTCAAAGGATGCTAGATATGGTATGTTTCATAATTATTAATACCAATCGTTGTAGTGCTGGTGTGAGGTTGGCACTGAAATTAAAAAAAATATTAATAACTGTTAAAACAATTGGCACCTCCGTTGTTTTTTAAATATTCAGAGGTGCTAAATGATGGTATTACTTTCGCAATTAGTATATATGGTTATGGTGCCGATGTGAAGTTGGCACCAAAGTTATAAAATTATTAAAAACTGTTAAAGCCATTAGCACTTCCGGTTTTTTTAATATTCAGAGGTGCTAAACGATGGTATAAGTTTCGCAATTCTATGGCTATGGTGCCCGTGTGAAGTTGGCACCAAATTTATAAATAATAACTTTGTTACAACAGTTACAGTTACATATTCAGAGGGTGTTAAATGGGTTCTAAATAATGGTGTGGATATTACAATTAGCACAGATGATTGCGGTGCCAAGTTCACAAATCTGGGTCTGACTGCTACATAGGCATTTTTCTCGAAAACTACTTATGTTTTCACATAATAAAGAGCGGTAAAAAGGTCTTTACACCTTTTTGATAACTTCAAAAATAACAAAGTTATTTAAAAAAGAACGTTTTCACGTGATGACCCCTGTACATGTTCTTCTTGTTGTGAAAGCACATTCTTCTCCTCATATTTTATTAATAGCACTCACTTAAGCCTTTATCGGACTATGAAATTCTATTACAGCGATTCTGTTGGGGCAACAATATAGTCGCAATTTTTATTATCACGATATGCAATTCTGTCGTAGCTACTGAATTGTATAAATTAGAACATGCTCTATTCTGTACAGGAGATGGCCGCTATTCTGGGACTAAATCAATCATGTATCTCTGCGATTTATACATCAAACATTTCAAAAAAAAACTAAAAACCAGGAGCGGCCATATATCTTGTCCAAGAAGGCGGGGGGGGGGGCACCTTATAGGTGAAAATTTAATTCAACATTTCTATTAAAATATAATATATATAAATACGCTTGTAAAATAAAGTATATCAACAAAAAATATCTGTTATGAACATATTATAAGAAATATGAAAATGAATAAAAAAGTAAAAAAAATAAAATATAAAAAACATACACAACATAACACGGTATTTTTTATAACAAAATTACAAAATAAAATCTAAATTCCTCTTCCGACATTGCAACTTGTTTCGTCCATGTAGAAGAACGGAGAGCCAAGCCAATGAACATTTAAAAACAAAGAAACCAGCAAACACAATACGTTGAATCTTAAGAGTACTTAGTTTAATTTTTTTTAGAGTTGAACAGGGATAGTATCCCATATAACAAGGATAAAACATAAATAACTATTTATGTATGCATATTATTTTAATTAATAATTAGGGCTGTCAAAAATGTTCCGTGGGACAGTGGCGTACGCGAAATTAACTAATACGAGAAACAATAAACTGTTACAATTTATAACAATGTATGTAAAACTTATCCTCTTAATTAGTTTGATGAACTAGCTTGCTTATCACAAACTGGAGAAGATGTGTAGCCATTTTACAGCATCAAGTATGTTTCTATGGTTGTCTCCATGAGTGATGTTCGCTTTAGTGCTAAAAACTATGGACATAAATAACTTTTTGGATAAAAAAAAATAAAACAATATTTTGCATAGTTCTAACATTAAAAGAATACAGTGCGGAAAGAAAATTCAGTGAGGTTTTGCACTGTTGTTATGAAGGCAAGCTGTTTTACATACTGCAATAATCAGCTTTAGTTAATGGCCCGATAAGTCAAAATATAATTTATCGAAAATTGCAGAGGATATTTGCCTCTTCCATTTAAAAATATTTTGAAATTAACCTGATAAAAAAATAGATTTCTTCTCAAATTGTAAAGCGTCTTTCAATACATTTACCGTTCTAGCAAAATTCTCTTTGACAGTACAATAAATCAATAACCATGTAATCCGGTGACAAAACAAAATTGTTTAGTTTTATCACAGAATCAGAGACTTCTGTGGTTTTATACTTTAATGTATCTGATAACATATTTTGACATCTTGAAATATGGAAAAACTTGTTTTCTTTAGACTTCGTCATTTAAATATTATACGCATACTATATTGTAGATATTTTCTCTATATAAATATTAATTTTTTTATTAAATTTCCGCTGCGGAATAATTTATTTAAAATGTTTAGTTCTGGAATGCTAATACTTAATTTATAAAATTAATGTATGTTTTACCTGTACCTAGTACTATATTTTAACCGTATTTAATTATTTATTTATAATTCCTGCCTTGAAAATGAAATAAAAAAAGAATGGAAAATTACAGGAAACTAATATAATTGAATAAAGTGATATACAGGATGTTAAAGAGGAGAATGAAATGATTTTGAACTCGTTTATTTTAAGTATCAAATATTCGTATTAGCTTAATCAAATAAACATTAAGCAAACAGGTAACATATTATTTATCCTTTGGAAGACAAGCAAGTTTCTACAATTTTGAAAGTAACGTACATTCTGGATTTTCAATTTTGTTAATTAACGTATCTCAAGAATGAAACAATTTCGTTATTTCGGACAAGGTATTTTAAATCTAAGCTCAGGATATAGTCGACTACTCATTTTGTAAAAGTCATGTTAGTATTTTATAATATCGGATTTTTCAGTCGTGTCAGGAAACAAATAAGACGAATTAGTCTGTTTTCATGTATCAATTGATCACTGAAATAAATCCTGTGTTGCCAAGAAAGTGGATATCAAGAATTTGTCATATACCTTTGCATTAATAATCTGTAAATCTTGAGAATTGAACATGTCAAAAAAAAGAAAACGTGTGAAACAATCGGTAATCGATAGAAACACTTTTTACATTTTTCAGTCAATTTCTTCCAATTATGCCGTTTTATTTTATAATTCGCATCACGAATGTTGTCGTTCACCTTATCAATTTAAAATTTACAAATAAGATCAATTGCTACTTTATTTGTAAGCCGTTGGCACTGCTGTGCCAAAAGTCATACGTTCCTGGTATTTGCTACAATTTTGTGCATATATAATAAAATAAACTGATAGAAAATCTACATCTCTTTGAAATGTATATAAATTGATGACGTGAACTCCAACATTCACGATATGAACTATAACAATAAAGATCTGAATAAATGTCGTAATTATCATAATAGGTGCTGTCCTAGAGACATGAGGTCTAATTCACACGAGATCTAAGTACCCTGAAGGCATTTTCCCACAATGTCTAACGAATCACCTTGTACATGTGTTCGGCTTTCCGAATGTGTTTTATCATGTATACTTAAAAACACCAATTTCATAAATCTATGAGATCTATAGAGTTCGAGAAGAAAATCCTATAGGATCTAAATTCCGCTAGATAGAAACTGTATATCCAAAAGTAAAAATATATCCGTCTGATTTGTATTTAACATCCTTAATAGTACTTACGAATTGGCTCTAATGGACAAGTCACCCGGAGGTAACTTTAAATTTTAATTTAATTTAATCGTGAGATGAAATGTATTTTTAAATGTAACAAATAGTTATTTACATAAGTAAATCTGTATTTGTTTTTAATGGAAGAGATATATTAAATTTTAAAAAAGAATGACTTTATATAGGTCTAATTCACACGAGATCTAAGTACCCTGAAGGCATTTTCCCACAATGTCTAACGAATCACCTTGTACATGTGTTCGGCTTTCCGAATGTGTTTTATCATGTATACTTAAAAACACCAATTTCATAAATCTATGAGATCTATAGAGTTCGAGAAGAAAATCCTATAGGATCTAAATTCCGCTAGATTTAATTTCAACCATTTTCTTCAACACTTTGTATATCTGTTAACTTTTGAATAGACCGATTGTTAAAATACCACGAGATATAATTCCCATGAAATCTGATTGTAGCATTATCTCACACAAAACGTTCAGAGGCATGATTTGCTACCAAAACAGAGAAAATGTTTTGTATATAAAGTATTTATTATTTTGTTATATTATAAAATATTATATATGTTGATGAAGATTTTACCTATTTTTACAATATTAACTTTTAAAACTGTTTAACATAAATGATTCTGCTGATAAATCAACTTAAGTTTATATAAAGAAATATGCAATCATCATAACAAAATATGTAGATACAGCGAGAGTTAATTTAATTCGAACAGGTGTTAAACGAATGCAAATGATGTATATGTAGATTTCTAATGTGGAATATTGATGACGATGGATCGGGCATAATTCATACACGCCAATATTTGCTTTCCTTTTAACGCCTGTTCGACTTGAAAGAGCGCTCGCTGTATATTGTCCCTACTCGTCTGAATGTTGCACATGTAATGTATTACTTCAGTAATTGTGTCCCGACTGGCGGAAATTAGTTATAACGGAACGCAAGCGGAACGAATTCATTGATTTCATTGGTCAATTGTCGGCCATATTGCAATTCCGAATTTTTAGTTATTGTTACGCAAATAGTCCACTCTAGTTTAACATTTGGCAGAACCAACGACTGCCGAACTTGTATGTTTAAAAATGTTTATGTGTCAGTTGAGGTGCTCTAACTTATAACAAATTTGTGCTCAGCGCAAGAGGTACCCTGCACCCAGGTGGCAGATCTAGGAATGCGGCAAATTGAAAACAAAAAAAAGATGAAGAAGCTACCGGTCAATAGTGTTTTCAAAAATCGATAATAACTGTCATAAGTTAAACAACGCTATCGCCTTAGATAGTGACTACCGATGCGCCTACCGATCGGAAAAAAGAGTTTAAGGTCTTTTTTCATTGTGGTAGAGCGGTACACGTTCTCAAAGTAAGTAAAAATGCAGTTATATTTAAAAGCGATTTTTTATACAATATATAAAACATATAATAGAAAAATGCGCCTTTCCTATTCATTTTACATCTTTCTAAGTACTTAAGTTTTTTAAACCCAGGTTTGTTTATGGTGGTTGTTTTCGCAATATTAAAAATAAATCGTTTGACATGAGGGAGGCAAAATATCGCACGCACCTGGCTGCAAAAACTCCTGGTGCGGTCCTGTTTGTGCTGCGTATATATGCAGCAAGAAGAATACCACCATAAGTAGCATTTTCAGTTGTAATTTGGTCGCGCCAACGTTGACAGCGGTCATAACTTTGATGTGACTAATTTACAACTTGGGCCAATAAATAAGTAAAAGAATTTCCCAATCTATTTTAAAAAGATTTTGTCTTGGCTTGATCACAGGGTCTACAGGTTATATTTTATTATTTTGAAAATTCTGTTTGACGTTAAGCTTATTATAGTGGGGCGGTGTGAAAAAACAGATGAACTACTTGTGACTCACCAGGTAATATCACATCATGGAATCTAGATGTCGTGGAATTTAGATCTGGTGGATATTTAAATCGGTGTTTTTAATTATGTTATCACGATAAAACGCATTCGGAAAACCGAATAGATATATAGAATGATTCGTTATATCTCGTAGGGGAAATTGCATCGGAGTTTTAAATCTCGTGGAACATAAATTTCGTGGGAACTAGAACTCGAGGAATTTAGGATATCATGTAACTTTTTTATCAGTCTATGTAAAACTTATTCAGAAAGCCGAACAGATATACTGGGTGAGTAGTCAGATTTAGAACTCGTGGAAGTTAGATCTCATGGAACACCACCATATTTTTTAGGAAGAACGGGGAGTCAGTTGTTTAATACCACAAAGATGTTTAAATTAACGTACATAAAAAGAATTGTATTCTATGTTTGCAAAATTATCAAGATCTTAAGTTTGCCATATTCCTCAGCATCGATCAGACAGATATCTTAGTGGTTAAGGCGATAGTCAACGTATTAACAACACTGAAGCGTTTTTCACACTTACCGGAACCGGCTATCCGGTAGTGAGGTGTATGGGATATTATTAGAGCTTTCATACGTGCCAGAATCGGTTAGTAGGCAGCCGGCCACCGGGTTGTCGCCCAATCCCATTACTGCAAGATCCGGTCAGCGTCACCGGCTAGCCACCGGTCGGGCTTAAGTATAGTAAAGTATTGACGTGTTCACACTTGCCGGTTGACAGTTTTGCCTGGTTGCATCTAAAGAAGCAAGATGAGTAACTTTTTTACTTTGTTATACTTCTTATTTGTATAAAGTGCATGATTGTCAAATTGTACAGGAAAAAATATACATTTTAATAAACGTGAATTATATTTTAAAAACGAACAAAGAATAATAATACTAAAATGATAATTTATGATAGTCAATTCCTTTACCACATAATAAAATTATTACCTATATCACAATTTTATTTATTTTTCATATTCAGAAAGTAGAAAATCGAATGACCTCTTTACTGGGATACGCTGTATCTACATAGGGTAAGGTTGCTTATATCGCACCACTTTACGGATTTTCCCCGATTTTATACTGAGAATATGATTCTCTGTCAAGTTAGCACTACTAACATTTTAGTCGATATCTCAAGATGATAATTCCAAAGTTAAACGCATGACTACCATTGCAAATGTATTTTCTAAGCAAATTTTTTAAACCCTGCAACTGGTACGATTAAAAGGAACTTTCCCCAATCACACCATGAGTTGCCTAAGTCGCACTGTATTAAAATTGTACCTAGTTTAAATCGTAAAGTGGTTTATTCATAAACTGAGCAAACACAGATACATAAACTATAAACAAAACATATAGTTCTTATAAAAAATGATAGTAAATTAGGAAATAGTACCCATCACAAAAGAATAATTATCGACAATGAGAAATTTTGCCTTTATTGGAACTACTCATTCCCAATGGTCAGGCTAATCCAAGCCAACAAACCTGACATAATCCTATCGATCATCAAACTAGGGAGATGTATGTCATTGAATTTTTTGACCCCTGTTCTGTCGAGAAATACATTACTTTGAAGGAGGAGGAAAAGTGGACCAAATAACGCAATCTCCGGTACAAGCTTAAGTGCAGTACCCAGGCCACGCGGTCAAGGTGGTCATTATAATTGTCGGTATACTCGGAGAGATAAAGCATTTGCTACTCTCGAAATTGAAGATCATACTGACTTGCCAAAAATCATCCGAGTGGCTGGCAGACCAAATGCAGAAGGTGGTCATTCTGGGTTGTCTCAGTCTCCTTAGGGCTCATGATTCTGGCCACTAACCACTAATCGCACCGGTGCGATTTGAGCAACTCATTAGTGGTGCGATATAAAGAACATCACTATTGATAACAAAAAACGTTTCTAACCCCTAATTATCAATCAAAAAGTTGTTTTGGACTATTAGCTCAATTAAATAGAATTTGTGCTCCCGTCTTAGATATGAGTTTACTTATTATTATAACTTACCTCGTGGCCAATCCCTTACGACGGATAACAGGATATTACAAAGCAAGTACACCTCATCTTTTCAAAAACTATCTCATTAAAACGGTTCGCGCCACTTTAATAAAATTTGCTGCAGAGCTTGAAACTACTGCCTAGTTTTCAAAATTGCCGTTAGATGATAAATATGCCGAATAGTTTTCTGTAAATCAACAGTAGTGCGCTTTAGGAGCCGGTGCGATATTGGCAACCTTACTCTACACTAATTAACAACATAATTATAGCAAAGCATTTGAACAGAGTTCAAAGTTAATCTATATTTTACAACTTGATTTTATTCCAAATAATAATGAGGATTTGAATTGCTTCGCCTTCTAATTTCACTTTCCGCTTGACTCATTAAACTTTTCGGATCCAAACCTTCATACATAGTTGGGTGGACTTTAATTTTTGGATTGCGATGTTTTTGTAATTTCTTAGGGTCCCAGGTAGTTTTTCTATTAGTTTTATTGTGTTTTATATCAGCTACTAGTTTTATAGTAAAAAAATAGATTATTTCCATACCAGATACAAAACTAAACCCAATGACTAAGCCCAAGATTCCACCATAATATGCTAAAAAATATAAAAATATAACGGTTAAGAAACGAAAGTTTAACTAGACCTGAGATACTAAACGAACAGAATTTATTTAAATATTTAATTCAAATTTCACGTGAAAATCAAAATATTCGTAATTCACGAAATAGTTGAACTAAACTAAACATGGAATGGAAGGCTGGAATAATGAGATAGATTGCTTACTGTGGATATACTACACAACGTATTGATTGTGGTAATAAAATTTAATCTACACTCCTCTCTTTGAGACTTGCTGACGAAATCACACAACGCTGCTATATCATATATACTTTTATATTTGTGTGCTTTACAAAAGTCCACTAGATTTCCTTTCATTATTCCATCCTATACTCGAACCAGGGAGCACAATTGGCTTCCATATGGTATGTAATCCCTAAATCTAATGCCTCGATATGTTTTTACAGTCTCAAAATAATTTTTTTGCTTTTTTTTAATGTATTCTTGAATTTTATAAGTGATGAAATATTGTTAGTTGGAAAGAATGGTAATAAATATTGATTAATCCTCAACATGTTTAATTTTTAAAACTTAACTTGTATATTGCGTGCTTGAACTCCGTGCATTGTTGTACTTATTTTTTATTTCATTTTTAATGTGAAAGGCGCGGACGAATCCTTAGTGACTGAGACTGAGAACTATTATTTCAGTATTCAAATTAAAAGTTAAGAAATCATGTGAAAGGATACATTTTTGTTACTGGATAAAATAAAGTAGAGACCGCAACTCAGGTAGTCATTTCGTAAATATCAGGGATGAAATCAGCTCGTGTTCGAACACATCAAATTCTCATGTGCAAAAAGATGTACAACACAAAATAAGCAATATTTTACCTTATACCTTTGACGGATGATTTTTTGTCTAAAATTAGATGAACGTTGAACATTTAGCAAAAAAAACACTATTGCACTACAACAATTTTTTGTGGCGCTGGAATAAAAGTATATTATTAATAATTGTTCTAAATGATTTGGAGCCTGTCATTACAAATAAAAAATACGTAAACTAGTTTACGTATTAACATTTTAATATGAAATAAAATTGAAGTACACAGCTTCTCATCTAATATTTTTAAGATATTGAAGCTAGGCTTTCGTCATACTTTACACTTTGTGTTTTGTATAAGGTAGAATTGAAGTATTTTGTTTAAGCAGTATTTGCTGAATTGGTCATTCTATCCATAAACAAAAATTTAGGAACCAGAAGGGCATTAGGTAGGGGTTGAAACCTCTACCGCTGAGCGGCCCTTATTAAGGAACCGATCAAATGTCTACATAATTTCAAGCCGTTTACGAGTTATAAAAAAAAATACAGTTTTCTGATAAAACTAGTTTACGTATTAACAAATGAAACAAAATTCATTTTATCATGTTGTATAAATTTCTGTTATTTGGGGATGTTTCAGTAGGTGTTTATTACGTCCGCATAAAAGCTGTCACTGGGAACCGACCTCTATTTTAGGCTAAAAATGGATTTTTAATGACAGGCACCGAAATTTAACTCCAAATAATTTATATAGGGACAGGGTGTTCCATAATTTAGTACCTTCCTTCAAGGGGGTGATAGAACTCGAAAGTTAAGTTGAATTTTGTACATAACCGAATATTCTCGACGCTTGTCTAACTATACAGCACAGAAGTTCAGTTTTACTAACTCGGGCTTTCAACTGTCCTTTAAATTTTTAAAGGACAAATTTTGAAAGGAGATATGCGTGAGACTGGATATACTCGAAGTCACTGGTGGTTCTTCTATAGGGTCATTTGTTCAATGACCTCCCACATGCAAATAAAAAAATAGAGCTATTCATTTTCTGAAGTTTAAAAATATATAATATATATATTTTTAATATTCTTAAAAAATATATTAAAGTTTCTGGTTCATTCTATGCACAATAATATTCAAATATCTAGATCATTATTTTATTCATTTTTAGAATTTAAAAATCTTGGGTCAATCCACAACGTGTCCTCAAAGCTAGCTACGGACCGAATTTACAGAGCATTAAAGTGAAATAGGCTTATGCGCGAAACGTCAGAGAGCAAAAGAGACAGAAAACACTGGCGGGGACAATATCCCTGACGACCCTGACACGATAACGCACGAAATTTAGTAGAGCAGTCGCCAGTCAGCAGTCTTAATGCTGACTAGGTACGCGTTGGTTGGTAAATTCTGTCGCGTTGTTTTTAATGTTTTTATTTGTGAACATTTTATTAGTAAATCTCTACTTGTCGTGAAATTAAGTAAAACAGTGTTTTTGTTTAAATATGAGTGTTGTACAAAATATATTAAAACTGAAAGATGGACATAAGTTGGGTTATGAAGACCGAATGAAATTCAAAGGTGGTGGCCGTCCAAAACCTAATATGACGATAAAGCAAACATCTCTTGATGAGAAAAAAGAAGTTAATAGGTATTCTTAATTAAAAAAAAGATCCTTCAGCAAATTTTATTCATTGTTACGCTCATCAACTAAATTTAATTTTACAAAAAGCATCAAGTTAGGATAAAAGCATAAAAATTTTTTTGCTAATTTACATAGCTTTTCTTCATTCTTTAGAAAATCGACAAAAAGAACAGCCGTGTTAGATAACGTTATTAAGGTGAGATTACCTAAAGCGGCTCCAACACGATGGAATTTTAATACAAAGTGCATAGAGACTGTTTATACCTATCGAACAGAATTATTAGATTGTTTAGAAAAAAATCATTGATAATGAATCAGAAAACAATACTCTAAACCAAGCTATTGGTTTAAAAAACTACTTACAAAATGAACATTTTCTTTATTGGTTAAATTTTTTTCATTTAGTTATGCCTCATTGTGATATATTGTTCAATTAATTACAAAAATGTAATATCGATGTCATAACAGTAAATAAGTGTATTGGCGTTTTTAATAGTAAAATTGAAGACATCAGAAATAAAATTTTGAATAACTATTTGGAGGAGACATCCATGCAGTCTGCCCAGAGATGCAAAACGGAAGAATCAAAAAGGAGAATTTCATGAGAAGTTTGTGATATAATTACATCTGAGATCAAAAACAGGTTTGGCTTCAGTAATTATTTAGCAGTGTCTCAATTATTTCACGCAGATCGATTTAAAGATTATGAAAGAAGCTTTCCTCAGAATATGTTTAAATTAGTTAAAACGGAGTATCCAGTCATAAATCATTTGAAACTTAAAACTGAATTAGAAGTATTATATAGCCGAGAAGATTTTTCCAATAGTGAAGGTGCAGTTGCTTTGTTACAGCCTTTTATTGACAATAATTTGTGCAATACTTTTCTGAAAGTGTCAAACTTGTGTATTCTCCCTATGACTACCGTCGAAAGTGAACGTTGTTTTTCCACCTTTAAAAGAATAAAGACATTTTTAAGAAATATCATGGGTCAGGAAAGGTTATCTTCTTTAGCTATGCTTACCATAGAAAGGGCAATAATAAAGAAGATAAAAGACTTTAATGAAAACGTAATTGACCACTTTGCATCTCAAAAAAACCGGACGATCGACTTGGAATTTAAATCACTTTAAAAGGTAGGTAATACAGTAAACTTTTCTAATTGTACTCCCTTTTGACCCACGAACCGCCGTTGCTCGAAGTTAACTTTCGTTAGTTAGTGAAAGATTAGAGCAATTGGTTATCAAATCAGCTTCAAGCTTACTTTTTTATACAAATTAATTATAGTGAACATGAGTATCGGACGGAACGGTTTATGCATTACTTCCCGGAGCACCTAGTGAGATTTTTTCCACAGATCGAGGATTGAAAACCTCATTTGTGCCACTTCGCGTGCACTTAATGAAATCCTTTCCACAGATCGAGGATTAAAGATTTCACAGGTACTTTATTGCAACTACAATTGAGATGGAACTCTTTCCACAGATCGAGGATTAAAAGTGCTATCTTTACGTCAATACCAAACAAAATGACAACCGAATACTTCCGATGTTCGTCGTTAAATGCATAACCCAACTTTATTAATGAATCGCGAAATTTCCTGAATATCTCTGACTTAGTCAAAAAACAGGCACTTCGGACAAAATAATACAACGGTAAATTCGGGCACAATCAGTAAACAACGAAAATACAAATAAAAAGCAGTAAAACGGTCAAAATTATTCTTACCACTACCTGATTGCGAAGTGCACTAAAGGTCGGGAACTGAGTGCTTTTTGCTTGAGCACTCACTGGAGAATGTCATTATTTCAAGCCGTGTGATTCAATTTATACACAGACGTCTGCCACATAATGGCGGGGATCTGTACGACGCGCAAGCGGGTCGATTGCTGTCTGTGACAAACGTTATTTCAGCTTATCTCGGTGCATCATATTTAAAAATTTCCCTGCGTTAATTCATATAAACAAATGTTTATAAAATATTCCAAGGCTGGAAATCTCTCTTTCATAATTATTAAACTATATTTCCGAGAAGAAATAATTTAAAACTGCCAAGTATTAATATTTAAAAATAACTCAATTAATAACTTGTTCGGTAATTATTAAACAAATAGAAACATATTTATTTGCTATGAGTAAACGATTTCAACTTGCTTTAAAATCAAACTAAATTAAATTTAACTACTTCCCTCTTACTTGATTGAGTGCAAACACAATAAACGATTTATCATTAGAATAATAAGCAACTAAGATTACCCTGAAAAGAAATTGGTTTAAAACAATTATATAAGAGAAATAATGGTTATTTCAAATACTGGACTTGCAAAATAAATTTGACTTTTGATGGTTTTAAAAGAAATATTAACACAAGTTATCGTATACAGGGTGTACCAAAATGAACTAAAATCAACCGAAAATCATTTCGTTACACTACATTTTAAACTGCTCTATAAAACAATAGATGAAAATATTGTGGAATTATTTTAGTAAAGGTTACCTTCTATTATTGCATACTTATCCTGATATTCATATAAAAATTTGACGAAATTTTATATTTAAATATTATGAAATTAATAAATGGTCCAAATTTAATTTTTCTATTTAACCTATTTAAGGAATTGTAGCTCCCTTATGAACTGATTTAAGGCAAATGTTTATATACATAACTCCACTTATTTTTTTCTAGTTCTATCACCCCCTTGATGGAAGGTACTTAATTATGGGACGCTCTGTAGAACAATTATTGATAATACTTTTATTCTAGTGCTAAGAAATAGTCGCTATAGTGCAATAGTGTTATTGCTAAATGTACAATCTTTATCTAATTTTAGACGTTATGAAAATAACCGGTCAAAAGTATAAGGTAAGATATTGTTTAATTTATATTTTATATCATTTTTGCACATGAAAATATTGATGTGTTCGTACACCAGCTAATTCCGTCACTGATATTGTCGGTGATTTGTATAAGAAACAGGTTGACGTTAAATAAGTGCCCAAAAAATCTACTAGAAGTTACCGTGTTTACAAGAAAATAGTAACAGAGGTACAGGCAGGCTTCCAGAGAGACACAGATAGACTAATAGCACGTTTGACATTGTATAATAACAATAAAAATTAAAACTAATGCAAAAATAGAGTTTATTAAAATAAAAAGTGTATTAAAATAAGTGGTAAATTTACAGGGTGATATAACAAAATGATTATATTATGTTTCTTTCTTAAAAACTGATAACACAAATGGGAAAATGTCCTTTCATCAAATTTCGTAATATTTTATTACGTGTTGAGCTTCATTAGTAATAATGATTTTGATAACATTATATTACAAGAATCCAAAAAAACTGTAGGTATCATACAAAGCTATTTGATGCACAGCAGTGGCATTTTAATTAATTGAATAAAATTACGCCCAGTAATTGAAATACAAAAATTGTCTATGTGAAAGATGGAAGGTGGAAGGTGGAATATGGAAGGTGGGCATCTACTGTGGACTTATTTAAACAAACTTATCGAAACCTTTAATGTCTAACCTAAGGGAAGTCACTAAACTTACTCTTCACCATTTGAGGAATACATCAACTTAACTTAATATTATCACCTACTTACCAAGCAGAGTATGCCAATTGAAAATTACATCTCTCCGATTTCTTATTGCTACTAAATCACCGAAGAAAATCCTTAAGATACTTTGGTTATGGATAGGACTACCACTAAAATAATACAGTTTTAAAAACCAATATTACCAAGAATTAGTTGGGATAATCAAACTTTCTAGAACATGATCCGGTGACCTGGCCCAGCTGCATATACATAAACAGCACGCGCACTAGGAACTTCGCGGCAAGACAGTAAAGGCACCAGTGCTACGCGGACATGATCAGGGTCAGAAACAGAAATTTTAAATAAACATGAACAATATTTATTCAGAACATAAAGAACTTAAAGTCTAAAGTAATTTAGACTTTAAACAGAGTTATATTTAACATTAACACAAAAAATTAAAAAAATATTGACCATTTTGTGCGTTGCATATTATTTACTGTACAATATTAATTTATACAAATCGATCCAACCCCACTAGATACATGACTAGCGGTATGCGCAGTTTACAGTGACCCGTCTGAATGCGAAGTCCGAACCAAAGTTAATGATTGCGTCAGGGCGCTTTCTGGGAGGTGTATACGAGACAAAGTAAAATCAGTATCGCTAAAGCCGCAGTGGTGAGTTATTCATCTAAAGAAATCTTTGCGTATTTAACGTATTTACTAAAATTATCTCAATGTATCACAATTTCAGTGTTTCTTTCCAGACGCCATAGTAAAACGATAAAATTATGAAAAATATCAGAGCAGCACACAAAATATTGATATTCTTCGAAACAAAAAAGTAATTCTAAAAACATACATTAATATTCTCATAAATAATAAAGAAATTAGTCCAACTCTACGTAAATAAATAAATAAATAATTCAAATTACATGCTCAAAAAGACATCCTTCTTGAGAAAGGCAATATCGTAACCTACTGTAAAAGCACCTTCAGATATTCGCGCTAGCAACAGACGGGCGACTGTAAATTGTGCACACCGCTAGTCGTGTATACAGGGTGATCTACCACGAGTGTGCCAAACTTCAGAGGCTGGTTTTTTTATCAAAAAATAAATGGACTTTCATTAATAAACATATGCCCTAAAACGAATAATAAGGGAGCTACAACCCCTTGAAGGGGGGTTGATGAATATCAATTTTTCGATTATAAGTCCGATATGGTAGTGATTAAAAAAATGAAATTTTCATACATTACGGCCCCGATGTAGGCGCATAAAATTACAAATTTCGTAATTAACAGCTTGCTTTATTGAGGTAGTTTTGAGGGGTGAGGGGTAGTTTTTTACCTCAAACTTTTTTTGACGTCACTTCCGAAGCAAAACTTTTAAATAACATTATTTCCTATGCCATGACTCAGAAAAAAGTATTCTTCAAAATTTCTGTCACACCAGCCGTTTTTGAATAATTTGCGTTACACGGCAATAAGGTTTTTCATGTGAAATAAGCCACATTTTTATTACAAAATTAAAAATCAATGTACAACACAGAAATAACGTACTTAATAACTAAAAGAGTAACAGGTCAAAATGACCTCCTTGAGCACGCCTGACAACGACGAATAACTGAATTATTAATTTCAGCCATGTCACCATTGTTTGTGATATAAGCTAAACTATTATTGATCCTTTCCGTTAAGTGCTGAATATTATTTATTTCCTCAAAATAAACTAACTGCTTCATATGCCCCCCAGAAATAAAAATCTAAATAATTGAGATCGGGAGAGCGAGGAGACCATAAAACAGGACTACGGTTTCCAATCCAGTTATTTCCAAAATTCCGATTCAACCATTCAGTCACATGTCAACGCAAATTATTCAAAAACGGGTGGTCACAGAAATTTTGAAAAATACTTTTTTTCTGAGTCATTGCATGGGAAATAATGTTATTTAAAAGTTTTCCTTCGGAAGTGACGTCAAAAATAGTTTGGGGTAAAAAGCTACCCCTCACCCCTCAAAACTACCTCAATAAAGCAAGCTGTTAATTATGAAATTTGTAATTTTATGCGCCTACATCGGGGCCATAATGTATGAAAATTTAATTTTTTTAATCACCATCACATCGGACTTATAATCGAAAAATTGATATTCATCAACTCCCTTCAAGGGGTTGTAGCTCCCTTATTATGCGTTTTAGGACATATGTTGATTAATGAAATTTCATTTATTTTTCGATAAATTACCAGCCTCTGAAGTTTGGCACACTTGTGGTAGATCACCCTGTATAGTAGGTCGGCTCGATCTGTACAGTATTATATCCCATTTTTAATAGTATTTACATATTTTCTTTTACAGATTTACGTTTTTGTTTACAAGTTTCCAGTTGTATTTACTTTTTTAATTAAATTCTTTAAAACTTTATTATTGATTTTCTTTGATGGTAAAATTAAATCAAAACTTTTACAACACATGAAACCCAGGGGAATTAGCATCTATTTGTACTTCTTCCAGTAGGAAGCTCCTAGCATCGTACGTGCTGTTACAGAGCATGTCCACTGAGGCATATTTGTATTTACTGGTTCCGACTTCGGCTCGCCCGATTCGCGGAACGCACGTACTGTTACAGTATATGAGACCGGATCGCTTACCCAGTTAGTTTCTAACGTTACATCTGAAAAACGATATAAATAACAGCCACAATCAATTTGATTATATAAAGTGTATTAAAAACAACCAAATTAATAACTAACTAATAAATATTATTAAAAATATATATATGCAATATGCATTTCTTCTCACTCTATTTACTATGCCTTTTGAGCAACGTTAATAATTATTGAATTGTAGCTATTTTGTAGTGCGACACGAAACATAATTTTTATAAAATTGAATAGATGAAAATATGTTGTTACCGTTACTCAACATATAAATTTTTTATTAAGACCAGTTACACCAATAGGACAGTCATAGAACAACATGTAGAAATACGTCCTTATATAGTGTCTGTGCATTAAGCGGCCAGGACGCGACAGCAAGTATGTTCTCGGTCGTGTATATGACCGAGAACACAACCAGCCCAGAACGGCCAGCAAGTGTGTACAATCAGTAAGCGAGTTTTAATACGTGATAATGTTCCTGAACAGATTGTACTGTACTGACCGCTGTGTAGTCGACTGCTAGCGCGCGGTCACCCATTACATTCTGAACAAACCACTGGCCGCGTGTGTACTGCTCTCGTTGGCCGCCGCAGCCAGTGCGCGGTGAGACATATAATTTCTTACAAACTGTTGTCCGTCGCGGCCTGGCCTCTTAGTGCGAGGGGGCTCTTTATTTATGAATCTTTGCGTAGTCCTCTTGTGCGATAACATATAATGCAGAATGCACTTAAATAGTTCTACCTACATCTTTAAAATTTGATTCGTTGAATATTTGCTATTCACGAGCCCAGAAGAACTTTCTGATAAATAATCTGTTGTTTCACAGTCTGGTAAACAATCGCATTCACTTTTCTCTGACCCATATACATGATTTGGCCCTACAGTGGACAAGTCTACACCAGGAATGGAACTAGTTATTAAAGCTAAAATATAATAAAACATGATTAATTTGCCGTTTCGATACGAAATAGACTGTATTCACTTAAGCCCGCCACTCACGATTCAACACTGCAGTACAATTTAGTTGGATTCGACAAAATTGAAGGCACTCTGATAAGTGTGTGTGCACGATCAACAAGTAGGTTTAATTTGAACAGCAAGCAGCGGAGGTTGTCTGCAGCAATACAGTACAATCTTGTTAGAATATCGAAACGTGTTTTGTTCGAATAACCATTCTTTAGTCCACCATCTTCGTTGAGAGTATCGTTTTTTTCTTAATTTATGTAACACAAACTGCAAGAGTTGCCAAAATAGTTTTTTTTCATCCTTTGACATGTTTACTCCGCGGACATCTTTTTTTACTGTGATGTTGGAAACGTGTGTGTACTTATTCTATTTTCAACAAAAATTGTACTGCATAAAATCGTTCTGCGGCGTTGGAACGTGAGTGGTCGACTTTAGAAAAGAGACATTTACATCATTGCGTGATAGGCAACTTTGTACTTCAGAGGGTTATATGTATATGCTGTGTCTTCAACTTTAAATAAAAATCGACCATAGAAAAACTAAGGTCTCTGTAGAATCGATAAAACAGCTAAGTAATTGCATGGCGTCCTTGCACATTTTTTTTCGTGTGTATTCTTCCGCATAGTTTTTAGATGTCTAGAATAAAAAAAGTTATGTCTCTTTTTCACTGCATTCTCGTTTTTTTCTAATTTTCGAATAGATACAATTAATTCTTATTATGGAGTTAATTTCGTTAAAGTCTCTTTGAAACGTATTCTGTGGAGTTTTTTAACAAATATAGAAGCAAGGCGTTACGCACATTTTCATTTAAATAAGTAGTTAATGTTAAATTATAACAAATTTTAATGTCAAACGCCCATAATTTTTATAATCGCATTGAAACAAATTAAAATAAGTTGACTTTTCTTACAATTTGACAAGTGTCAACAATCTATCACTGCAATACAAGTGACGAAAATTTTTGATATTTTGTAATATTCACTTGTAAAAAAGGCAATATTATGGTTCAACACAATAATTCCAAAAAACTAGACATGATTATTATTTATGGTGAATGTGGCAGAAACTCAAGAGAGGCTGCAAGGCTTTACAGGCGACGTTATCCAGATTGAAGACAACCAGATCATAAAACGTTTTTAAATTTAAAGAAAAGTTTGCAACAATATGGAAGCTTCAATAAAGGCAAGCGTGAACGTGTACGAAGAATTAGAAATAATCGTAATACGGCGGAAGTTCTACAGTGTGTTGAAAACAATCCTCATATTTCAATAAGAAGTGTTGAAGAGGCCACTAGCATTTCATTATTCTCTTGTCAAAGAATTCTTTCTGATAACAAGTTTCATCCCTATAAAGTGCATCTTGTTCATCATTTGCGTGCTGAAGATTCACAAAGAAGATTAGATTTTATATCTCCCGCTTATCAATACAGTATGCGTAAGATAATATATTACAACGAAATATTTTATGGAGCGATGAAAGTCGTTTTTTCCATTTCAATTTCTCATTAAATCTACTAGATAACTTAGTTTCATGGAAACAATTAGTGATATAAATGTATCAAGGAAACTCACTACCAAGTAAATTTAATAGATCAGCTTCTAGGATACGTTTATATTCATATAAGTAAAGTGCATTTATTATCTTGAAATCAAGTAAAAAAATGAAAGGGAACTATTTAGCTGCAGGTATAAACCCTCACGGATCGATGGTGTTGGCTAAATTGAAGAAGTCCAAGAGTTTAGTTTTGAGAAAATTAATGTTTGAGTTTCTTTGACCTTATTGATTTTCAATCCGGTACCATTTCTTACTTTAGGATAAAATATAGATTAGTAATGAAGCACCCAGCCCTGGGCTGCTTCATCGCGAATAAATTTCCTATAATTTTTACATAAAACTAAATTATTTCCAAGCATTTATATTATTAAATTTTAAATTAATTATTACATAAAAAAGTTAAATTATTTTCTTATAATTTTGGCAAAAAACTTATACGTCCAAACTATAGAGTCTAAATTATTTATCTTGTAAAAGAACACACAGTATTCATTTAATATTTTAAAACATTGACAAAACTGTACAAAATCTTAAAGCATTTTCCAGCCAAGAAGAGATAACATAAATAAACCGACGTAAACACGTAGGGTTGTAAGAGTTTTACTAAGAAGAGGGTCAAAAGCTATAAACATAGAGTCATTATGTCACTTCTCACCTAATGCATCTTAAATCTAATTTCGTGGGTAAAGCAAAATTTAGCGTTTGGCTATCTCCGTCTAGCTTGCAGGCTTGGACAACGAACTCACTCACGGGAAATTATATAAATACGCGAGGCAGCATACGATCGTGGTCACATCTCTGACAACCCCAAGCATAACGCTTTGGTTCTAAGAATCGGGTACGAAGAAATTATACGACTATCTGTAATATAGTTGTGCTCCAGGTCAACTCTGACAGCCCCAAGCTTACGCTTTGGTTCTACGGGGTCGGGAAATAAGAGAGTGGCCCTGTCTCGGAGTTATAACTAGTATTGTGAGCCGCGCCTCATTAGCGTGCACTAACCACCGACGCCGCCGTCGACATGGAGGCGAGTAACTCAGGCGTTACTCAAGAATCCGGGGGTGTGGCCCCCGCGGAACTCTCCGTGTATACCAGAATTGGTAAGGACGGCATTTAAATAATTATTATACTGAGTTGCCAATTTCTACGTACCCAAACTCACTAAAAGTCATGAAATTAATTCAATTTTGTTCCGAGTGAACTGGCAACGCTAATCAAAGTACGACTCTATATGCTTGGGTTTCGCGGTTATTAACAATATCTGACCGGTGGTACCACATGATTTACAGATAGGGCTTTTCTGTTATAATGCATTGCTCATTACATGTTTGCTAATAATTAGTACAGTCGATATTAATTCCGATCGGAGCAGTAATAGTAGTTGGAACTTTCCTTCATTTTTCAAGTTAGGTCAAAATAAGTTAATATACAAATTAATTAGTGTCCAGTTGAATCTGCAATATTTGTAACTTTATCAAATTGCACTACCCGTATGGGGATCAGAGTGTCACTGTCGTGTGGGTGCGGTGAGACGCCGACAACAAAAACATGCGGTTGTCTGACCACGGACCTGGTCTCTTGACAGGGGTCCGGGACCAGATGACCAGTGTATACCGCTTAATGATTTATGGCTATCGCTCCCATAAGCGTGCCGCAGTACAAGCGACATCTGCCAAATTAACATCTACGTGGTAGTTCGTTTCATGTTGGTTTAAACCTTGATTCGTGGCATGCATTCGACACACCCAAAAACAATACGGGCAGTTGCTCGTCATATGGCGGAGTTCCGCATATGCATCGAATCTTCGTTGGCAAGCGTCAGTTGTATTGATGGTACTGTTTTATGGTAGCACCAGTCCGCGAATTAAATAACAAGGCATGGTTGTCGGTCTCTGCCCGGCTCATGTGACAGGGGACACTCTGTGCCACGTCCAAGGGAAGTTTCTCTTGCACCCATATGTAGAGTTCTACATATGTCATTTAAACTACAAAGCGGAAGTTTCCGCGCATGTAACCAGGTTTGGTTACATTGCAGGTTCAACTAGCTAAATATCAATGTATTTCTTGTGGACCGTTGTCCACCGTACATGTAACAAGGTTTTGTTCATGTCGAGTTCTGTAATATATTTCTTATAGACAGTTGTCTAAGCATAGAAATAAAATGTGTGAAAACGTTATTTGAGTTTCTTGACTTATTTCTACTTTCAGGTACAAAAGTGAATTCTAAGCATATTAGTAATAATAAACATAAAGTCAAATCTTATATTAAGTACTCTTTTTAAACAGATATCAGTGCAGTGCAGGGTGCAGCATAATAATTGCTAAAAGTATACAAATCAAATTAAAGCAAATTAAATCTTATAAATGAAACAAAGTAATACCAAACTTTATAAACGCACCTGTGAGGTTACATAACACAACATATTTGGGGTCCTACCACTAAAACTAAACGATCACGAAAAAGGCCATTTAATTAATTAAATATTACCTGTCGCTTCACGATAGGTGAGACTTAGTAAAATGGGAATAAGTTAAATACCAAATAAATAATCGAGGGAGGGTTCGGTTGTCACACTGGTGCCGTAACTAGAATAAAATTAAATAAACAATAAATTAAACACACGAGCAAAGGATAAAATAAATAATAAACACATCGAGGGGGGTTTGGGTTATCACAGTACTAAAAGTGTTGTGTGAGAAAAAAGTATGACATTAGCAGAACAGCATTTAGATTTTATTGTATTTCCTAAATTAAGATAAGTCCGTGGACAACAACTTTACACTATATGTTTTTTCCACTGTTTTATTGCATTACATTTTTTTGCCTATTAGGGATAAAGACATGTTTTCATTGTACCGAGACATCATTGTTTAGCAAAATCAGGGAGAAGGTGAACGCCACGGTGCTAGACTGTTAGGATTCTGTAATTCGATGACAGCAGACAGGCGACAGTGTCTCCGCTGTCGCCTGATGCAAAATCTCAAGTGGACTGGAAAAAAATTTGCAGGCATTTTATAATCACAACTTGGTTTAGCTGTGTGAGAACGAATCAGTATATTTTAGTACAACTATAGTGCTAATTTAAACCAGTGATGCCAAATTTTATAAAATGGCACTATTTTTTTGGAATAGAGCTCTTCATTTACAGACAAAAATGCATCATCGATAACTTGTGCCGATCATAACAAAAATTTCGAGGAACAGTTGCGAATTTGGTCATTTAACACTTTCATCGCTGATATTTCGCAAACAATGTGAGATATGTATGTTGAAACTGCACAGACAATTTTGTAGAGGATGAAATTTCCTATTCGACAGGTAACTCACTATTCCAAAAAAAAAAAAAAAAAAAACGGCTGCCAATTAATATTTGGGGATCAGAACTTCCTCACCGAAGTAGAACTCGACGTGAGGTGGAGTATATAATAAAAGTAATTTTTGACGTTTCAAAAAAGTCACATTGTTGATGTTTCAAAAAAAAACACATTTTGACGTTTCAAAAAAGTCACATTAGTGGAATGTCACTAATATTTTTTTTAGACATTGGGACCGATTTTGCTCATCAACGTACCCAATCTCTTCCTTGACCTCTAGAATGTGTGCACCAAATTTGAAAGCTTTATCTCAAAAACTGTAGCTGCTATCTTGCACCACACAGACAGACAGACACAGGCACACAGACAGAAATTTTTTTTGTCTGAAATTTTGCATATCATAATTCGTCGACATTCATCCAGAAATGCAATAAAAATTTTCAAAATTTTTTTCACGAATACATAACTTCCTCACTTTGAGGGATGAGGGAGTAGAAACTATCAGTATCACTATTAATACATCTTATAAATGCACTATTTTACTATTAATGCGCATTTTTTAATCCTTGGACTTGAATACATTGGAGGATGTAGCGCAAAACACTTCCTCGACTCGCAATTTTTCAATCCAATTACAATCGCATAGGAAATTTCATTCTCTACAAAATTGTTTATATGCAGTTTTACGTGAAAGTATCGAAAAAACAAATATTCAACATTTTTTTTTTGGAAAATTGTTTTGATCGCCAAAACATATCCATGAAATGTTTTTTTGTCCACTGGCGAATCTAGGACTTTCGGGGCCCTCAGTTTGATGTATCTCGCGGTCACCTAATTTTTTTAATGGTTTTGATGAAAATAATATAGAACAGATATTTGTAGTTTGTATAAGAATTTTTAAAAAATAAAAGAAACAAAATCACAGTATAATTAAAAATAACACCTTAGACTACTATCAAAAAAATTTAAGAACTTAAAAATTCTTCTTTCGTGCATTGATATTTGCAAATCTCCTTATGATAATGATTTCACAACGCAGATTCGCAACCACGTGTAAAGTGATATGTTGCCGCTTCAGTTATTAAGTGGTTAAGTTAGTAGTTTAGTTATTTTTTCATTGATATTTGACATGAAATTGAGAATCTAGAATAATGTAGTTATATTATATTTTTTCATTTAAATTATTTTCAGTGAGAGTAGTAAGCAAAAAAGGTCTCTTGGGGTCCCTGGGCCTCAGGATCGTACGCTTAAGTCGTCTTAATTGTATCGATAAATCCGCCGCGGCTTTTGTCTGAATTGAGGGACACCAACACTATCGATTTGGTAAGGTTTTAATC
The DNA here is from genome assembly GCA_029963845.1 of Rhamnusium bicolor. Classification (NCBI taxonomy): domain Eukaryota; kingdom Metazoa; phylum Arthropoda; class Insecta; order Coleoptera; family Cerambycidae; genus Rhamnusium; species Rhamnusium bicolor. The sequence goes on from JANEYF010002643.1 coordinate 754,184, forward strand.
TGTAGCTAATTAGTTATGTTTTCTCGAACAAGTTGTTCACAGTCACACATTATCAAATTACACTACATTGTGTTCATATGAGGAAAAAGAGAAAATTAAAAATTATAGATAATATAAAAATATAGCAATAATAACTTACGCTCATTTTTTGCTAAACAAGGTAAATCCGCTGGTGTGCATATATTTTGATCCGTACCTAGAACAAAATAAATTAATTGACATCTTTTTAAAATATTTTCAAAAATTCTTTAAGATCTAAGGCTAGTGAGAGAAAATCTCCCCCCTCCTGAGGTGGATTTCACATAATTATTTTGGATGGTTAATAAAACTGTGCATCCTTTCAACACAAGACGGTCACTTTTAACGATAGCAGTTAAGTATTCTTTTATTAAATCGTTGATAACTTGATCAACAGTGGTTTCATAAGTATTGTTTTTACAAAGGTCGCCTAAATATTACTAACGTGGTCGGTTTCTTTGAGCACATTTTCAAAAATATTCAGATGACTACAAGAAAACCGAAGGCAGTGCCGTTAAGTGCTCTCAAGGTTTAAGTTGAACTGGTAATAATTTTTTTGAACTTTTTTTTCAAAATGCTTTTCTTAGAATAAAAATATTTTTACTGGAATCTTACTTTAGAAATGGGTCCAAAAATGAAAATGATGAGTGGGAATATTCGCACCGGAACTGTTACGAAGTATTCAGAGAGCGATTTCCAGATGACAAATCGTGACCTTTATGTCTGGAAGAACAAGTAAAAGAACAGAAGAAAAGGTCGACAATGTTAGAGGTATTATTGAAAACGATATTTGTAAATCTTTGATGAAATAGAGCCAACAGACAATTTTGCCAACTGGCAAACAATTTTAAAGAGAAATCGCATTTAGTACCCTACAAAATCCTTTTACATCAAATATTGCCAAATGAATTCGTGACCGCGAATGAATTTTTGTGAATGGTTCCTAAACAACTTAGCAATGATAATTCTGAAAAATTTTAAGAAACGAGTGCGTCTTTGCCTGCAGAATAAGGAACACCATTTTGAGTAACTGTTATGACTTAGTACTTACATTATTCAATAAACATAAAGATATTCGTATTATGTTCATTACACATTACTTTTATAAGCTAACTTTACTTTAATTTTCAATCTAATATAACAATGAAATCACAGTATTAATAGTCTAATCAAAGATGAGTTCAAAAAGTTATAGGTGTTTTTTGTTGATCTTTCAGTACAAGACAGCACCCATGCACGGAGGCAATTCGTTATCCACGCGATTAAGCAAGAGACAATGTTCAGCAATATCTACTATTTTGATCTAAAAATTACTATGAACTATTTGACTTAAGACTTAATATTATTATAGGCGTGACTATATGAAATGAGTTGGGTATACAAGAAAATACATAGGTAAAAACCAACTAGAGATAATTCTGAAATTATGCGCTTTGTTTATTTTGCAATTTTGTTAAAGTTATCAGAAAGTTATAATTTTCAAAAATTGTTTGAAAATTTTTACACATTAATGAAAACTTTCTTTAAATCTTCCAGATTACCTCATATATATGTGATATAGTAATACCTGTTTCATGGATGTAATAATATGGCGTACATCCACATAACTTTATTGTCAAATTCATTCTACATTCGACCATGCAATTATGAAAACTATACTGTTCGAAATGTATGAGTGTCATTTCGTTGGGAAAAGACAATCCCTAGTTCCAATATCCATGTTTCTAATGGTGTCTGAAGAATATGTCATGGTTGACGTAACACTAATTAAGTCTAGCATTTTCATTCCACTTAAGATATTTTGCAGTGTCCAGTCTGGAAAGTAATACGGATTGTGTATGAATATCTGAAACAAAAATATTTAAAATTTTCTCCAATATTGTCACCTAAATATCATGATCATGATAAAAATAAGCACATTATTGCATTCTTTTCCAAATATCGCTCTCAATAAGTTGTTTAATCTTAAAAAAATGGTGTTATTATGAACACATTAAGGAAATTACTATTATCCTAAATACATGTTTAAATTTTCTTATTTATTATTTAACTTATTTTTTGACGTGTTTTCTTTCTCTCAAGAAGAACATATTTCACTTGTGACGCTGGAGACTGCGGCAGTACGTAAGGGTGTTCGGTTTGCGGTTCCCTCAGGCGCCAGTTCCTCTTTATAGTACAAGAACAGCACTTCCACTATTAGCAGGTCTCACTTAGGTCTCGGATAACTACAGTGAAGATGGAAATATCCAGGGGTCCAGAAAAACCAAACAAAAAATAAGAAGGCACTGACAATTTTACAAAAATATTTTTATTTAAGTTAATCATTAATTAACATAGAGTTATTTAAAAGAAAAGAAATATGTTTTTTTCAATCAAAACCTGTTGCCATACACCCACGTAGAAATAAGCGTGTTTCTAAAAAAATGTGACTGTATCGATGTGTACGTTAAGCAAATTTACTCCAAATAAAAATTACTTAACTTTGATTTTAGAGCCGGTCTGTTCAATAGTACCCTATATATGCAATTACAGGATGTGAGTGGCTGTGCCTTTAAGAACGGAGTTATGACGGTACTTAGTTCAATATAAAGTCTGAGTGACACTGTTACTCCCAGCTTATTTGCTACCGCAAGGAGACGCAAATCGGTCTAACAGCAGCAGTCAGAGAAAATTTCAAGTAACCTAAGTTACTTAAAATTGTGATTATATTGATGAAAAAAAATTTTGTAGACCCGGATCGAAGAGAATTTTTATGTAATTTGATCTGCTGAATCCGAATCTGAAATATATTTGGCCCATTAATCCCTCAAAATCTCAAAAAATCGCAAAAAAACCGATAAAATAGCAAAAAATTGCAGTTGAAAAAATTGAAAAAAATCTATGAAACACGACTAAATACGTTTCTTGTATTTTTTTATGCATAAAATACAAGTTTAGAATCTGAAAATATGAAATATTGTAAAATCTATAAAAAATGACGTATAAACAGAATGAAAATTTTTTTCATCAACATCATCACAATTTTTTGCCATTTTTAGTTTTCGAGGGTTTTTTACAATTTACTTAGATTTAAAACGGCTTATGGTCTAAATATACTTTAGATTGGTATTCAGCGGATCGAAATACACAAAAATTAGGCTTGGTTTAGATCCACAAAATTTTTTTTATTACCGAAACACCCAATTTTCGCTATTTTTTACGGTTTTTCAATTTACTCGATATTTGAGGGTGTACGGTCCAAACTGACTTCAAATTCGGATTCAGCGGGTCGAAATACATGTCGGGAGGTAGGTGGCGTCAAATGTACAAACAACTTCTTTTTTTTGTGTGCCGGTGTATCCATCATTACATGCTCGTTGAATGCTATTCTCTATTAGCCAAACTTTATATAAATGTATTATAATTTTATAATTTAAAATCACTAAACGTTTTCTTCATTGAAACTTACTCTGTATCCAATCGAAGGAATATGTGATGCAAAATAATCATGTGGTTTATTATCCAATAAAAGTTCTAAGCCAGTTTGATATCCACAAGCAGATACCCTCCTAGGTCTATTTTCTACTCTATTTACCAAGATCCTAAAAAATATCGGCTGAATTAACTTCAATTATTGGATTTTATTACTACTATGAGTTTAAAAAAGTAGTGAGCCCTCATTTGGAATGTGCAAATTACAAAAAAAAATATGTTAATATCCTGCCTAAGTGCCAACTTTTTGTTTATTAAACTTGCCAAGTTTCACATTATTATATCTAAAAATGTCCCAATTTCTTCAGACCCATTAATGCTTAATTATTATGTATAACTAAGATGTAGATAGAATTATATGTGTGATTTCACACTGAAAAACAATTTTCACCCATTTCTTTTTTCAGGGCTAAGTACACAAGAGGCTTACTTTTTACCGGATAAAATTGTTTTGGTACGAACATCTGATTGCTATGGAAATTACTAGAGAATTAAAGTCATCGATAAAACGCGACATCGTAGGTGGAACGATATATCTGTGTCTTAATTAAAGAGTAATTTCCTTACGGCAATCAGATTTGAGTCAATCAAAAACAATTTTATCCAAGTTATAAGTCACCCTCAACTTTATTTTGGAGAAAATTAATATCATGACTACATAAAATAATACAGTAAGCTTATTTGAATAGAAAGTACAATATATCGTTATTAACCGATAAATCTATTGAAACACAAAATACAATCAGTACACATTAATTTTTTACACACCACTTTAAAACATTTTAAGAAAATTTGTCATTGCAAATATTAATATTTTGCACATGAAATGAATAATAACTGCTATACAGGGTGTCCCAACCAAAAGTAGGCACCCTGAACAACTTTGGAGATAATTTTTTTTGAAAAATTGGTGAAACAAGTCGACCTTGTTTTCAAGAGGGACATATTACAATGTAATATTTGTATACCTATCATCCCTCTACCCTACATGGTCACCCCCTCAAGAAATTCAAATGGCAAAGGGGGTCGAGGGGATTCTTTGAAAGATCTTTCAATTCTCTACATAACTGTGTATTTTTTAAAACTTTTATCAATTCATTCCTGAGAAATAATTGTTTCATTATTTTAGATTCGCGAAATAAAAAAAGAAGCAGTTTAAATTATCGAATGTATTGTTCAAAATGACCTCCACCCACTTCCATACAGTAGTATAATCTGTCTTGAAATTCTGTACGAACATTTCTGAACACATCTGTAGTCAATAAACAGCATTCTAGCATTCACGTAACTCTTCCAGAGATGCGGGTTGCAAATACCTTCGATTTCAAATGTCCCCACAGAAAGAAATCCAAGGGAGTTAAATCAGGTGACCTAGCGGGCCACTCCATAAGACCTCTTCTTCCAATCCATCGCTCAGGAAACTGATTATCCAAAAATTGACGGACTGCTATAGCAAAATGTGGGGGTGCTCCATCCTGTCGAAAAAACAGGTCGCCCTCTAAAAGATTATCGTCTTCTTGGAGGATTTGGGTAATCATTGGGCCGATGTTATTTTCTAACAGACCGAGGTACCTTTCGCCATTTAAATTGTCAGGAATAAAAAACGGCCCGACAATATGATCCCCTAAGATGCCAGCCCAAACATTTAACTTCTGAGGCTTTTGGGTATGAGTTTCCATGAACAAATGTGGATTGGTTTCACTCCAATACCTACAATTGTGCCTGTTTACCTCCCCACTTAACTGATATCAGAAAAATACGTATTGTACAGTAGATTGGCATTACCGTTTAATTGTTCACTAAAAATCTCACAGAATTCAAGCCGACGATCGGGATCATCATCGTTTAATTCGTGTACCAATTTAAATTTATATGGATGAAATTTGTGGGACTTTATAATTCGATGAACACTGCTTTGTGATATACCGGGAGCCTCAGCTACTTTCCTGATCGATTGAGTATTATCCATCTGCAAATGACCCAAAACTTCCACTTCGACTGCTTCATTCCTAATCGGTCGCTGAGGTTCATGCTTTTTGTTTTCTACAGAACCTGTTTCCATACATTTTGTCAATAATTGTAAAACATACTGAGAACCAGCCCTTCTATCTGGGCGATTTCTATTGAATATGCGCTCCGTAGCTCTGGCACAATTATCGTTTTTAAAGTAAATGCTGACAATTTCTATTCTCTCCTGAAGGGTATAAACCATTTTGAGAACTCACTCTGATAAAATGTATCTCGATTTAAAATTGATTGTGAACAAATTAATGTTCAAGGACTATCAAATACTTATGAGTCTTTTATTATTCTAAAACTAAACGGACAAGGAAAGTGTTTTTTTTGTCGAAAAAACTCGTGTTGATTTGAGAGCAGTAAAAAATGTACTTTTTTTATAAATTCCAATACCCAGTGCCGTGTACTTTAGATGTTTTAAACGATTTCGATTGTGTGTAATCATCAAAAATAAAATTATTTTCCTTAAGAACGAATCGATAAAAGTTAAAAAAAAATACACATTTATGTAGGGAATTGAAAGACCTTTTAACAAATGTATCACTCGACCCCCCTTGCCATTTGAATTTTTTGAGGGGGTGGCCGTGTAGGGTAGAGGGATGATGATAGGTATACAAGTATTACATTAAAATATGTCCGCCTTGGAAACAAGGTCGACGTGTTTTCCTCTATTAACTTTCTTCTTTATTGTTATTTTAGATATCATGTAGACGCTTACTAGAGCCTGATCTACGATGGGCCACAGCAAATAAAAAAAAACTAAAATTTCTACTTTAAAACTAGAAATTTCTACTTTTGAAAGTAGAAATTTCTACTTTTAAAATAGAAATTTCTACTTTTGATATTAGAAATTTCTAGTTTTGAATGTTTGATCTTAAGATCAAAAGGTTTTTTTTTGTCAATATCGCCTTGCCACTGGCTTCTAGGTAAAAAATGGCCTGTATAAACTTTTCAAGAACATAGAAGTTTTGTCTGAAACATTTTTGGCAAGTTGAATAGACACCGAGCTATGGAGCTTCAAAGTGGGACGGATCATTGAAAATTCCAAGAACGCTCGTTTTTAAACTAAATTTGGATTTTTAGAAAATTATGTCCTTAAAAATTTTATACCAGCGGCCATGTTTCAAATACCTGTATAAAAAGTTTTAAAAAGGAGATGTGAATTACTCCCCGTCACACCACTAGTGGATGGAATGAGACACACACACACACACTTCATTTTTTTTAATTTGGGGCATATTATAACAAAGATATTAGCTCAAACTTTGCATACAGGTATTTGAGACATGGCCATTGGTATAAAACTTTTTTAAGGGCATGATTTCCTAAAAATAGAAAATTAGCTTAAAACTGAGTGTTCTTGGAACTTTCATTGAAATTCCATACGTGTCTATTCGACTTGCAAAAATGTTTCAGACAAAACTTCCGTGTTCTTAAAAAGTTTTATACAAGACATTTTTACCTAAAGGCCACTGGTAAACCTCATATTAAGATAAAGCGGTATTGGCAATAAATCTGTTTTAGGTGTCGTGCCTCTTAAGGAAGAAAATTAAAACTAGAATTTTATACTTTAAAGCTAGAAATTTCTAGTTTCAAAGTAGAAATTTCTAGTTTTAAAGTAGAAATTTCTAGTTTTTTTTTATTTGTTGTGACCCTTCAGAGCCATCTTACTGATTCATATCTCTAATAGTTATTTATTACAATTGACATGAAAAGCTTTGAAACTTTTTGTTAAAGCAACAATATTAACGAAGAATTTAGTTCAGCAGAAATCTTAAAATGTAAATTGTTAATGTGTCCGATGCCATTTTGGAATAAAAATAAAAAATTGTAACTGATCAGCATTAGATTTTAATAAATCTTTGCTTACCTAGAAAACGTGAGATTTTTTAAAGCAAAATAATTGAAAGTACAACAGAATCCCTCGGAAGATTTAATCGGTTCGAAAATACTTTCACATCTCTTTTCCTCGCCCTTCCATTTACATCGCTGGAACGCATCTTCACAATTTGGAGATAGATTCTGAAGCGCAGTGTCGACAGATATGTTGTTATCTGTGAGGATTTGATGAAGTCTTGTGTAATTTTCTTGTGGAATATCCGGATCGTTATTTTTTATTAGCTGAAATAACAATCGCAAATCCCATGCTAGTTCCTCTAGACTTCTATTATTTGAAACGGATCTAAGGGAAATAATGAGAGATATATTTAGGAAAGTAGTTAATATCGCTTTTTTAATGCAATACTCATAGAAGCACAATTTTTTCTTCCATTAAGTCGCAACTCTGCAACCAAGTCTCAATCTTGGTTGCGGAAGATATAATGCCCCCATTAACTCATTTATGAAAAAAATGTGAACTGAAATATTACTTAAAATTATAGAGCGGTTTTTCTAATTAAAAATTTAACAAAAATATTTGCAAAAATCAATACAGTATATTTGAAATAAATAATATCAGAAAATCAATTTTGTAGAAGGGAAGTGTGAACAGGAGAACTCTATTTCTGCTACTACTAGACAAATTAATGAAACTTGATAAAGAAAATATCTTATTATACACTTTTCTTGGAATGGGTTGGAACTTTTGATGCGAAGATGACACTGACGTAGTTTTCCACGTAACACCAAAACATTATATACGGCACTTGACGCGCGTTTCGCCAACCAAGTTGGCATCATCTGGAGATGATTAAAAATCAGTTTTAATCATCCCCCAGATGATGTCAACTTGGTTGGCGAAATGCGCGTCAAGTTCAGTATATATAGTGTTTTGGTGTTTCGTGGAAAACTACGTCAGTGTTATATACTTTTCTGTCTCTTGTTAAGGTTTTTAACACCTTAAGCCATTTGCAGTTTAGTACGGTGGCTACTGTCATGCCGTGGCCATTTAATTGAGGGAAGTATGGCACTAGGCTGAAATTACTTCCTATACCGTAGTTAGTAAAAGCCCCAAGAAGAGTTTCCAACTTCACACCATAGGCGCAGAAAGAGGGGTAGCTTTTTTGGGATTCTCAAAATGATGAGTTTGCCTGAAAATATAAAATGCGTTGTGCAGTAGTTCAACAATATTAGCAAAAAAATCATCGATAATCAGTTGTTAGAAAGTTGCTTAAGCCACACATAAATGAATGAAGAATTAATTTTTGTTATAACTTTTATTTTTGTGAGCAAAAATTTAAAAAATAGATCTTCCATTTGGACGAAGTACTAACGTATTTATAAAGTTGGGGATGTCCTAATTTTAATTAGTTCTAGTGGAAATTGCAATGCAACGTTCAGGATATTTTAAATGGTATCATTATTTGCAAAAAGTCAGTGACGTAGTAAAAAAAATACTTAAGAAAAAATATTTCAAAGCAAGTAAGTCAAGTAACTAAAAAAGTGATAAAGACAATGATATAATTTCAATCTTCATCGCCATCATCATCCTCTTTGAATCTATCGTTGTTCAAACCCCTCATGTGCGCATAATTCAGTACAACCAATCTCATTCGAATAGCATTTGCAGGGGGGTAATCATATTTTTTTGCATGTATATTTGATAAATTTGGTAATGTTGAATTAATGAAAGTAATTTCGGAAAAGACTAGTGAATAGCTGAAAGATAATAAATACCTTAAAACGACTACAGATTGAAGAACGAACAGTTTTTTTATACCTATTTTTCTCAAAATTCCATCCATAAGTAGCAGAAGAAGGGAGGTTTCGGTGGCTCAAATTACATCTACTCCATAAAATTGTTTGGCGATTGGCTTGTTTCAAATATAGAATCAGTGATGCCTTTGTTGGTGGAAGCAAATCATTAATCATCTGTTTCTTGAAGAATAACTGCCATATTCGATGCATGTGGTCTTAATTTTAGGGAAGAACACTTGGTATACAAATTTCTCTAGTGCGGAAATATTTCCAACATATATAGCGTTTTCATTCTGAAGGCCTCTGAGCGCTACTTAAACTTCTTGACCCGCATTAAGGAAAGCCATCCAAAAACTCTTTTATTCTTTCTTGTAAAACGTGCTTGTCTTATCTGAACATAGAAATCAAGTAATGCAGCCTTTCGACTAGATCCAATTGCTTTATACAAGGTATTTCAAAGATATCACAATAAACTTCGTGGGATGATTCTTCTCGTTTAAACAGCAAAACAAAAAATAATAACATTTTTTCCTAAAATACCTCTTAAGCGCTCTACGATGCTTTGAAAGTGTAACATTAAGCAAACTTTTTAAATAATTACTCAGTGATGGTTGAAAGTACCGAATTTGGTAGGAAAAAATGTTCTCATAGTAGCTACATACACGAAAAGTTTCATCAAAAACTAACCAGTAGTGTCGGAGTTAGAGCGGTTTAGAGGATATAATGTTACATAAAAAAGTTATTTAGAACCGAACGGATTCTTATTTTATTGATTTGGATGCACCATCTTTAACTAAAACTTTTGCTCCCCTTTAGTTTTTTCGTACATCAGTCACAAGTAAAATCCATTCGAGTGCAAGCAGTGAACGAGTGCAGACGTGTATACGGAAGTATAGTGCCACTGTGATCTACCCGAAGTGATATCCGAAGTTAAGCAACGGTCGGCGCAGTCGGAGCTAACGAAAGTTAAGCAACGGTTGGCGCGGTCGAGCTTGAAATATTAGTTGCCTTTTTCAAGGCTCTAATATACTTTTTGCGAAAAGAATTCAGAAGAGGAGAAATATTAGTCGTCTTTTTCAAGACGCTAATATAAAAAGATAAAAAAGTCTCTCTCCTGGAGACACATATTTTTGTTATATTCTGTGTGTACTAACCATAACTTCTATTTTTCAGCTTTCTTTTCAGATAAGGCTACGCATACCCAGGAGGAGGGTATGGGAAACCATAGAGAAGTGGACGAGAACTCGCAGAGTGGTAGTTCCAGGGCTTCCACCCCATGCAACATGGATTTGGAGATTGTGGACCAAGAAAAGCTGCGCCTAAGGGCCGAAAACAAGGCACTGAGGGCCCAAATAGAAGAAATGAGCCTAAGGATGGCTCAAATGCAATCAAGGATGGACAGGCAGCACGAGGAGCTCCTGAAAGCCATCCAGGGGGCCCAAGTCGGACCCACGAAGTCCGCTAATAAGAAAAGGAGGAAGGCAAACTCCGACAGTGAAGAAGATGAGCCCAAACAGGCCAGGACCCAGGAGGCCCGGACTCCTGAAGGCACCGAGGCCCCAGAAGAGAGTACGAGCCGGCAGGAGGACCGGAATCCAGGACCGGCCCCAATGGAACCAGCCAAGACGCCCAAGATACCGCCAGTCGTCCTTAGGAAAAAGGAAACGTGGACGGTGGTAAGCAGACGTTTGCGCGAGGCAAACGTCAACTTCAAGAAGGCCCGCGTCGTTGGTGAAGGCATCTCCATCGACCCATCAACGAGTGAAGATTATAGGAAGATGACAAAAATCTTCACACAGGAGAAAAGGGAGTACCACACCTACGCGCTCCCTGAAGAGAGGCTCCTGAGGGTAGTGATACGCGGCATCCCTAGTGGCGTAAGCTGCGAAGAGATTAAGAAAGCCCTGGAAGACAAGGGCTTCTCGCCGATCTCTGTCCAGCGGATGACGTCGAGGAGGACCAAGATGGAGATCCCACTGGTACTGGTCCAAGTGCCACTGGACCAGGAGAAGATCCTGGAGGTAACGAGGTGCTGCTACCTAGTAGTCCGCACAGAGAGACAAAGGGCGCAACAGAGCGTCACCCAGTGCCACCGATGCCAGCGTTTCCGCCACGCACAGGGTAGGTGCACCGCACAGGCCAAGTGCGTGAAGTGCGGCGAGGCCCATCGGACAGCGGACTGCAAAAAGAAGCAGGACGTCCCAGCGAGGTGCGCAAATTGCCAGGGAGCGCACCCGGCCAGCTATAAAGGATGTCCCAAATATCCCAAGAAGCCCGCGGGCCCCCAGAAGCAGGCTCCAAGGACCCAACAGCCACCGAGGGAGGCCAAAAGACCCGCCACCAGCGGGCTGAGCTACGCAAGGGTAGCTCAAGGTAACGCAGGGCCGAGCGCCGGCCCTGCCAGGCAACAACGAGCACCCGTGGAGGCCCAAAACCTCACCGCGGTGCTCAAACAGATGCAGCAAATGTGCTCAGCAATGAGCGCATTTTTTTGCACAGATGCCAGGCTTTACTAATCTGTAATGTCTTTTCAGGTGAAGCCGAACTTCCTGCAGATCGCCTCATGGAACGTTAACGGGCTACAAGGAAGAAAACTTGAAGTGGAGGAACTCCTAGCCCGGTACGACATAGACGTGTTGGCACTACAGGAAACGAAGATGACGCCGCTGAAGCCAGCCAACTTCCCTGGCTACCATGTCTACAGGAAGGACTACGCTGGACCAAGGCCGATGAGAGGAGTAGCCCTGCTGGTAAAGAAGTCGATCGACCACCATCCAATCGTGCTACCGGACATGGAAAACCTGGAAGCCACCGCCGTAGTAGTGTCAACGGCACGAAATGGCGACATTCAAGTGGTATCCTGTTATCAGCCGCCCCGATGCCGGATCCTGGACACGGACCTGGATGCAATATTCCAGGACCAGACTCAGGTGCTTGCCATAGGGGACCTGAACGCCAAGTCACAGGAATGGAACAGCAGAGTCACCAACACTCTAGGACGAGATCTGCTGAGATTCCTGGGACGACACGCTGGCAACATGCAGGCACTAGGACCGGACGAGCCGACGCACGACAATGGGATCCACCGACCGGATGTGCTGGACATCGCTATAATGAAGGAGATGACCCTCAATGCGGAAATCTCTACCAGGACGGAAGGTTCCACCGAGCATAATCCGATCTTCTTGGACCTAGGAGAGAAGGATGATGTGGACACTGGGACCTTCGTCAAAAGGAGGACAGACTGGGAATTGTTCCGTGCAGCACTGCAAAGGAACATTGCACATATTCCCAGGATTGAATCCGAGGAAGATGTGGAGAGGGCCATCACCTCCCTGGAAAACCAGATCCAGGAAGCGATGGAGGAAAGCACTACAGAGACAGAGACCAGAAGGGCACCAACGCCGATGGCAAACCTCACGGAGGACCTCAGGCAGCTGATTCAAGACAGACGAAGGACGAAGAAAAGGGCCCAAAGGACTAGACTCCCTGAGGACAGGCACGCGTATAACACGCTGAACAGGAGAGTCAAAGCTGCCCTCCAGGAACACCGTCAAGAAGGATGGCAGCGTCACCTGGAATCACTGGACCCACAGGACAGGAGCATCTGGAACACCCAGCGTGCTCTGCGGAACAGGCCGAAACCAATGTCCCCAATCCACGGAGAGAATGGGATTGTCTACACATGCCAGGAAAAAGCCGAAGCATTCGCGGACAGCTTGGAACTGCAGTGTAGGGAAAACCAACTCGATGATGAGGACGAGGACTGGGTTGATGACGTGGAACGCAGAGTGCGTCGGATGCTCCGCCTGCCAGACGATGATCACATCCGTCCGACCACTCCAGAGGAGGTCAAGGAGATTCTAAGGAGCTTAAAGCCGAGGAAAGCTCCTGGATGTGACAAGATCGGAAACATCGCCCTCAAGAAGCTACCCAGCAAAGGGGTGGCAGCCCTGGTGAATATCATCAACGGGATCTTGAGGCTCAGATACTTTCCGGACAGGTGGAAGAAGGCCGACGTCATAGTCATCCCGAAGCCAGGTAAGGAACTACTCTTTCCCTCCTCTTACAGGCCCATCAGCCTACTCTCAGCTGTGAGCAAGGTAGCCGAGCGCGTCATCTTGAGAAGAATAGAAGAGGAAACCGAAGAGCTCCAAATCATCCCGGATGAACAGTTCGCGTACAGGACAGGACATAGTACGGAACTCCAAGTGCTCAGGATCACCGAAGAAGTCACCAAAGGTTTCAACCAAAGACAGGTCACGGCGGCACTACTCCTGGACGTTGCGAAGGCTTTCGACAGGGTCTGGCACGATGGTCTACTAGCTAAAATGATGAGTATGGGTTATCCCATTGCACTCGTCAAACTAGTTAGATCATACCTGCACGGGAGACAGATGCGAGTGAAGATCAGGGACTGTGTGTCCACGTATCGACCGATGGAAGCCGGAGTCCCCCCAAGGCTCTGTGCTGTCACCCCATCTGTTCGCTGTCTTCACCTCTGATCTCCCAAGGGCCGAAGGCACCGCAATGGCACTCTACGCGGACGACACGGCCGTCACGGCCAGATCCTGGAGAGCGGAAACAGCCACCAGAAGACTCCAAGAGGCAGCCTCTCTTCTGGAAGAATGGTGTATCAAGTGGAAAGTCGCAGTCAACGCGGATAAAAGCCAGACGATTCTCTTCAGGAAAGGACGCAAGGAAACCCCCACAGGACACGTCTCCATGTTCGGCGAGGACATCCAATGGCACGATTCCGTCAAGTACCTTGGCGTAATCATGGATAAAGGCCTGACATGGAGACAGAACACCGAAGCCATCGTGGTAAAGGCCAAGCGGACGAGAGCTCTCATCTACCCAATGGTAGGGAACCAGAGCAAGCTCAGTCTGAGAAACAAGCTTCTGCTAGTCAAAGCACTCATCAGACCACAGCTGACCTACGCCTCCGTAGCATGGGGATACCAAGCGAAGACCTATCTGAAGAAGATCCAAGCCGTGGAAAACGTGGCCATCAGGACAGCGGTGGGCGCGCCATGGTACGTTAGAAACGCTGACATCTTCAGGGACCTGGAGTACACACCAGTCACCGAAATCATCCGGGATAGAGCGAAGAAACTGTACACCTTAGCTGAGGAGCACAGGAACCCGCTGATCAGGGAGGCCACCTCCTATGATCCGGCCGACGCACCGAGGCACAAGAGGCCGAAGGTACAGTTACTGGATAACGGGTAAGTATAACTAATCCTTTCCTTACAGATGGACCAAACCCACTGAAAAGACATGACACGACCAACCACCCTCCCACAAACCTTGCGGGCGCCGGTCAGTAAACCGACCAGTGCCCGTTGTCCCCCTGGCTCCGTGAAGGACGAAAGTGCTAAGAAAGCACTTAAGCCTTCACCTCCTAGAGCTACACAGTTCATCCTCACCTTGTCCGATGATCCAGATGGCAATGTGTCAATTGACACTTTGTGTACTGGCAGTCAATCCCAAGTCACAGAATATCCACACAGTCCCTGACAGACAGACGACTACCCCCGGGGGTGACAAGCTGGCGAAGAAAGAAGACGAAGACAGAAGAGCGCCAGAAGAGGCCCTAGCCAGCAGGGTTCATCAGCCAGGACCCAGGGAGGTTGACCGAAATCTTCGGCACCGCTCACATTTGTGAATGGGGCTGTTCGTAAAGTAAGTTAACCCGCCCTGCACGAGGCCGGTCCAGGTATACAGCGATGACTAGGGTAAAAAGGCAATAGTCCTGCCTGGCCCTAGCATCCGAGACCGTCATCATGCCAAATGGATATTGGCGCACAAGTAAAATTTAGAAAAATCATCGGAATATCGTAAGTTTCGTTAGCAGCGAATTTAGAATTATTTTGCTCTAATTCTTCAGCGGCTGCAGTAAATATCTGTAAAAGTGCAAAAGGGGTTTAATTTGATAAAAAAATCCGGCGGTTCAGGAAAAAATAAAGAATAAAAAAGACTGTTTAATGTTATACTTTCAAAGCATCGTAGAGCGTTTTTAAGGAGATATTTTAGGATAAAATCTTATTCGTTTTTTTTTTTTGTTTCTTTGACGAGAGGAATTACTCCTCGAAGTTTGTCGTGACATTATTGAAATGTCCTGTATATGAGAGTAAGCGAAATCCCTATGCTTCTCTTCAACCTCAATATGGAAATAGGCTCCATTGGAGAAGTGTTCACACTGACTCAAAGCTATAATAAAGACATTAGTATCTGGTGAAAATATATGAACATACTTTTTTTGCTTGGCCAAAAATAAGGAGTGCAGCAAATTTTTGGCATCTGCTTCCTTTTGATTGGTGACCAAATTCAAGTATTCAGCCTCAAAAGAATATTAGAATCTCCTTCATAAAAACTACTACTTTCAGAAGTT
The DNA here is from genome assembly GCA_029963845.1 of Rhamnusium bicolor. Taxonomy (NCBI): domain Eukaryota; kingdom Metazoa; phylum Arthropoda; class Insecta; order Coleoptera; family Cerambycidae; genus Rhamnusium; species Rhamnusium bicolor. The sequence continues at coordinate 769,719 of JANEYF010002643.1, forward strand.
CTTCACTTGCGTAATAATTTTTTTGTATGCCAAATAACGGATCAGTTCAGTTGTAGTCTCAATATGGGATAACACTTTTCTCATTGGTATTTTCTTAATTTTCATAGGGGGTGTGAAGTGATAGTGCTCTTGATTTGTATTTCGATTTTCCTGTGTCACCTTTTTAAGAGAATCATCCTTGTAAGTATAAAACACAATCTCATTATACTTCTTGTATCTGGTGAATAATATATCGTAGAAACTTGTGGCTAAATCAGCACACCGTCAAGATATTATAAACAATATAAGGTCATGTAATATTTACGAAACATATAAAGCAACAAGTGTCTACATGCAATGAGGGACTTGATCACCTTAGAAAAAAACCTGTGGCACGCCACTGTAAATCTCTCTTTAAATCCATAACCTACTAGCCTTTCTTAACATTTGGGGGTATGTCAGATAATTCTTTCATGAAAACCGCCAAGGCTCTCATTTTTTGAACAAAAACCAGGACACTAGTTGTTAGACAATTTTAGAGGGAGTGTATAGTTTAATGTTCAGTTATTCTAATGCGAAAAGTATGTGTAGTGGATGAAGAAAGTAGCAAAATTATGATAGAATATGTAGTTTCAAAGGCACTGTTTTCGGTCTAATAATATCACCGGGGAACAAAAAAAATATACATTATTGTAACATGTACCTGAATAGCATATCCCACTGGAACAAAGCCTTTTTATTACAGAAATAACAAGTAAAAAGTCATAACACGTAAGGATTTTTTTGTTACATTAATAAAACATTATGGGCAAGAATAACATTATTGTTAATTTTACTAATCCATTTATTGCAATATATCAATGATGTATATGACATATTAGGCTTATATAGATACATCTACAAAGATAGAGAATAATTTTGAAAAATATATGCTCAGTTCATTTTTTTCCGTTAGGGGGGTCAAATCGTCCCACTTTAAAAACCAACAGTAATCACCCATCATAGCTGGATCCCATTGGCCTTGATAACGAATTTCCATTGTCCTAATATGTTGATGAAATCTTTCTCCTTGCTCGGCGCTTACCACACCCAATGTTTCAGGAAAAAAAATTAAATGATAATGCAGAAAGTTAATACCAATCGTTTGGTACGAATGTAAAAGGTCGCTTATCAGTTGCTTGTAGTGCTCATCCTTCTTGTTCCCTAAAAATCTTCTGACTACGCTTACAAATGAGTTCCAAGCTCTAAGTTTCTGTCTGTTAAGTGTTTCTTTAAAATCTGCATCGTCAAGCAATTTTCTAATTTGATAACCAATAAAAAATGCTTTCTTTAAGTTTGGCGTCACTTAATTTTCTAAGTATTTAAATCCGTCATCCTCTTTATTCATAGCCTTCACAAAATTTTTCATTAGCCCGAGTTTCATTACTAATTCCTGGTACAATTTTTTTCCTTTTCGGCCTTTTTCACATAATATTTTTTTTACTGCACGACTGTTCCACAAACAAAGCAAACAGCAATATTCTTTAAAGCCACCTTCCACTAAAATGGCTATTATTTTTAAATCTCTACATATTTGCCATTTGTATTTGTTGTAATCAATTTTATTTAAAATGGCGCTCATACTGTCATAATTCTCTTTGATTGTTACTGAATGGGCGATTGGTATAGATGGTTTTTAAATTTCCATTATGTAGTAATACAGCTTTTAAACTGTATTTGGAGGAAACTTAAATAAGCACCACTCAGAAAGAGAATGCTTGATATTAACTTCCTGCATTAAACCATCAATATCAATTCACGCGCACAGTGAATTTTCCATATTATAAAATGCGGAAAATGCATTTCTTTTTCTAAAAGTCGTAATCTTTGTTTCTTTAGCCAGTAAGTTCTACTCCTTAAGTCGGGAACCAAGAAGTTCTGCTTGTTGTTTTGACAGCCCCAAGTCACTTACCAAATCAATCAATTCATTTTAAGCAATTAAGTGAAGGTGACTGAAACTTTCTGGAATATACAAAGGGTCGACACGCAGGTCTGGGCTGTCTGAAGAGTCTTTACTATTTATATTACCTTCCAAAACAATATCTTGCCAATCTAAAAGCGCAGTTGGCACTGGTAAGTCTGATGCATTGTGAGGATCAGGTTTTAGGGCTGATGGCAAATTTGGATATTTGATTTTTTGTTTTTCTTTTCTGGAATATCCCTCAGTTCTTGTTACACAAAAATAGCAATCATTGAAATGATGGTGGGTTCTCGCCATACCATTAGAACCGCAAAAGGCATGCTTTTTCTTTTCCCTTTCAACCACTGCACTACTGACACGCTACAGCTTACACAACGAACGTGGGGAGTCCATTGCATGTCATAATATCCGCCTAAAACTCCAAAATATGGAAAATACGCTTTTTTACATTCTCAGACAATGGCCTCGCTTGTGACTTCACAAGGAATCTCAATAATTTCCTCACTGATAGTATTTAGCTTTACATTTTTGGTTATATTTAGAGCCAATATAGTATCATCAGCAAAAAGTACATTAAAAAAAACTGTTTGATGTAGAAAGTCATTTATATAAATTAAAAAAAAGTAATGGCCAAGAACTGCTTTGCCGACGACTCAGCAATATTGTATAAAGGAATTTTATGGTTTAATCAGAAGTATTTAGCAACCAATTTTAAGAAAACTCTGTTCCTACAATTTAGTTTCTACAAAAATAAAACATTGTGTTATAAAATTCTGATTATAATAATTCCATAGAGATTAATTTAACCAATAAAATACTTAGGAGTGACATTAGAACATCACTTAATGTTTGTAGTAATATTGTCAAAAACTTAAGAAGTGTGTTATACAGGATTAAATACTTAAATGTTCAAGTCAAAGCATTTGTAGCACTATCTTTTCTAGTATGATTTCTCTCATTTTTATACAATCTAATTTAGTAGGTCTACATAGAGATAAAGGATTATTGGTATCGACTGCTAATTGAACTGAAAGACTCAAAATTGACTGAAACTTATTCTAAAGTGATTTGACTTGTATTTCCTTTGTTTTTTATTTCTTTCTCTAATCGTAATTTACAAGGATCAATCCAAATGAAATCTAATTTATTTTATAAAGTAAATACCTTACTTACTTTATTTTTAATGTGTTACTAGTGCATGGGGTGGAGATAGCAAATATAGTATGCACCCTTGATGCGGCAAGAAACTTATTTAATTTTATTTATGTTAAATAAGTTTAGACAAGCAATGTGATGTCTTATAATTATGAAATCTACATAAAAGAGTCATGACACCCTGGTTGTCTATATGTAACACTGAAACTTGACCTTTATGGTCATGAACACAAGGGCGATATTTTCGAGAATTAGAACACAGTACGAAATCTTATTTTTTCTCCTTTAGAAGTAATATTTAAGAATTTTCAATTATCATTCACCATGCACAATATATTATGTTTTAGAATATATACAATACGGTGCACTATAGAAACTTTATTAATAATAATAATAAAGTTACTGTAATTCGCTATACTTGTATATATTTTAACATATTTTGTGCATAGTGAATTGTAACTAAAAGTTCTTAAATATTTCTTTCAAGAGAGAAAAAAAAATTCTGTGTTGTGTTGTAAACTTAGAAAATATTGTCTTAATCTTCATGAGTATAAAGGTCAAGTTTCAGTGTTACATATAGGCAACCAGTATGTCGTGACTCTTTTACGTAGGTTGCATAAATATTATGACGTCACAACTAATGTGATTCATTTGTTTCGTTTATTTACTTATTTGTCTAATTTCTGTGGTGTTTATTTATTTATTATTATTATTTATTTAAGGTGGTTCTCTGATTTGAACCAGCAAGGAAACCAGTGGTGCCTTTACAAATTAAACCCCATTTTGGCTGAGATTGCGTAGTCTTTTATTGTGCTCTTACATTGCAACCCACCAATATTCCTTTTCTTTTAGAGCTCCTGGCAAATTTCTGTTGACTGGAACATTGAAAATATATGGCGAGTCAAAACTGTGATGGAAGGTCAAACATTTTCTAAAACATGGCATTCCCTAACTTTGAACAATTTCCTAAGAAGTTTGTGCAGGATTGTAAACGCTGTTATCAAAATAATTTAAGGAAAATTCCTTATCACATATCTACTTAATAACAGAGGAAGTCAGTAGCGGTCCCAAGATTTCGACATGGGGGGGGGGGCATCAAAGATGGACCTTACAGCTGTGTATACGAAGCGTCAGCTGCAGGGGGATCGTAGGGCGAAAATTTTTGAAAGATCAAAATTACTGTGATTTTCAAGTACCCCAATGTCATGATTAAGTGGCGAACTGGTGAAGTAAAGAAGTAGTCATACACGTTCAATATTTGATAAAAAATAAAAACGGTTTTTATATTATTTATTTGCAAATAAAATCAAAAACGTTTAAATAAAATATAACATAAATAACATAACATAGAATTCCAAATAACAAATAAAAAATGACAAAAAAATGAAAAAAACAGAAAAATAGGAACTTAATCGTTTATATTTGACCAGTCCTTCAATTGCATCCTTCTTGGTTTTATCGTGACAAACCTATCAATGACTTTATTGTTATCTATATCTATGTCCTTATGGATGTTTAATAAAGCTAGACCATTTAATCGCTCCTCCAACATGGTAGACCATAAATATGTTTTTAAACGTTTAATTGTAGAGAAACTTCTTTTTGCTGTAGCAGTGGAGACAAAGAGTGGCAAATATAGTAGACAGAGTATATATTGCAGGGAAAAAGTCATTGCAGAAGGAAAGGGCTTCCACTGCAGTTGAAGGAAGGTCTGTTTTTCTTTCCCATCTTTTTTCCACTGCAAAATTTCAGCCTTGAACTGCCCTTCACTCATTTTAATTTCACTTTCGTATATAATTCCCACTTTGACAATTTCTTGTATAGAATACTTTTGCAGTTTTGCTGGTATTAAGCCTTCTAGTGGGATGATACCCGGTAGTCTTTTATTAAATCTGCTTTCTAGTTCTTGTATAAAGTGATCTATAAATGTATTAAATACTGTTCGTCGAAAATACTCTTTTGGAGTGGAGGCTTCCATATTGGTCCTTTGTGTTTGCCTCCCATACAATTTAGAGCGACAGAATAATACCGCTGAAGCCAGCCAACTTCCCTGGCTACCATGTCTACAGGAAGGACTACGCTGGACCAAGGCCGATGAGAGGAGTAGCCCTGCTGGTAAAGAAGTCGATCGACCACCATCCAATCGTGCTGCCGGACATGGAAAACCTGGAAGCCACCGCCGTAGTAGTGTCAACGGCACGAAATGGCGACATTCAAGTGGTATCCTGTTATCAGCCGCCCCGATGCCGGATCCTGGACACGGACCTGGATGCAATATTCCAGGACCAGACTCAGGTGCTTGCTATAGGGGACCTGAACGCCAAGTCACAGGAATGGAACAGCAGAGTCACCAACACTCTAGGACGAGATCTGCTGAGATTCCTGGGACGACACGCTGGCAACATGCAGGCACTAGGACCGGACGAGCCGACGCACGACAATGGGATCCACCGGCCGGATGTGCTGGACATCGTTATAATGAAGGAGATGACCCTCAATGCGGAAATCTCTACCAGGACGGAAGGTTCCACCGAGCATAATCCGATCTTCTTGGACCTAGGAGAGAAAGATGATGTGGAGACTGGGACCTTCGTCAAAAGGAGGACAGACTGGGAATTGTTCCGTGCAGCACTGCAAAGGAACATTGCACATATTCCCAGGATTGAATCCGAGGAAGATGTGGAGAGGGCCATCACCTCCCTGGAAAACCAGATCCAGGAAGCGATGGAGGAAAGCACTACAGAGACAGAGACCAGAAGGGCACCAACGCCGATGGCAAACCTCACGGAGGACCTCAGGCAGCTGATTCGGGACAGACGAAGGACGAAGAAAAGGGCCCAAAGGACTAGACTCCCTGAGGACAGGCACGCGTATAACACGCTGAACAGGAGAGTCAAAGCTGCCCTCCAGGAACACCGTCAAGAAGGATGGCAGCGTCACCTGGAATCACTGGACCCACAGGACAGGAGCATCTGGAACACCCAGCGTGCTCTGCGGAACAGGCCGAAACCAATGTCCCCAATCCACGGAGAGAATGGGATTGTCTACACTTGCCAGGAAAAAGCCGAAGCATTCGCGGACAGCTTGGAACTGCAGTGTAGGGAAAACCAACTCGATGATGAGGACGAGGACTGGGTTGATGACGTGGAACACAGAGTGCGTAGGATGCTCCACCTGCCAGACGATGATCACATCCGTCCGACCACTCCAGAGGAGGTCAAGGAGATTCTAAGGAGCTTAAAGCCGAGGAAAGCTCCTGGATGTGACAAGATCGGAAACATCGCCCTCAAGAAGCTACCCAGCAAAGGGGTGGCAGCCCTGGTGAATATCATCAACGGGATCTTGAGGCTCAGATACTTTCCGGACAGGTGGAAGAAGGCCGACGTCATAGTCATCCCGAAGCCAGGTAAGGAACTACTCTTTCCCTCCTCTTACAGGCCCATCAGCCTACTCTCAGCTGTGAGCAAGGTAGCCGAGCGCGTCATCTTGAGAAGAATAGAAGAGGAAACCGAAGAGCTCCAAATCATCCCGGATGAACAGTTCGTGTACAGGACAGGACATAGTACGGAACTCCAAGTGCTCAAGATCACCGAAGAAGTCACCAAAGGTTTCAACCAAAGAGAGGTCACGGCGGCACTACTCCTGGACGTTGCGAAGGCTTTCGACAGGGTCTGGCACGATGGTCTACTAGCTAAAATGATGAGTATGGGTTATCCCATTGCACTCGTCAAACTAGTTAGATCATACCTGCACGGGAGACAGATGCGAGTGAAGATCAGGGACTGTGTGTCCACGTATCGACCGATGGAAGCCGGAGTCCCCCAAGGCTCTGTGCTGTCACCCCATCTGTTCGCTGTCTTCACCTCTGATCTCCCAAGGACCGAAGGCACCGCAATGGCACTCTACGCGGACGACACGGCCGTCACGGCCAGATCCTGGAGAGCGGGAACAGCCACCAGAAGACTCCAAGAGGCAGCCTCTCTTCTAGAAGAATGGTGTATCAAGTGGAAAGTCGCAGTCAACGCGGAGAAAAGCCAGACGATTCTCTTCAGGAAAGGACGCAAGGAAACCCCCACAGGACACGTCTCCATGTTCGGCGAGGACATCCAATGGCACGATTCCGTCAAGTACCTTGGCGTAATCATGGATAAAGGCCTGACATGGAGACAGAACACCGAAGCCATCGTGGTAAAGGCCAAGCGGACGAGAGCTCTCATCTACCCGATGGTAGGGAACCAGAGCAGGCTCAGTCTGAGGAACAAGCTTCTGCTAGTCAAAGCACTCATCAGACCACAGCTGACCTACGCCTCCGTATCATGGGGATACCAAGCGAAGACCTATCTGAAGAAGATCCAAGCCGTGGAAAACGTGGCCATCAGGACAGCGGTGGGCGCACCATGATACGTTAGAAACGCTGACATCTTCAGGGACCTGGAGTACACACCAGTCACCGAAATCATCCGGGATAGAGCGAAGAAACTGTACACCTTAGCTGAGGAGCACAGGAACCCGCTGATCAGGGAGGCCACCTCCTATGATCCGGCCGACGCACCGAGGCACAAGAGGCCGAAGGTACAGTTACTGGATAACGGGTAAGTATAACTAATCCCTTCCTTAGAGATGGACCAAACCCACTGAAAAGACATGACACGACCAACCACCCTCCCACAAACCTTGCGGGCGCCGGTCAGTAAACCGACCAGTGCCCGTTGTCCCCCTGGCTCCGTGAAGGACAAAAGTGCTAAGAAAGCACTTAGGCCTTCACCTCCTAGAGCTACACAGTTCATCCTCACCTTGTCCGATGATCCAGATGACAATGTGTCAATTGACACTTTGTGTACTGGCAGTCAATCCCAAGTCACAGAATATCCACACAGTCCCTGACAGACAGATGACTACCCCCGGGGGGTGACAAGCTGGCGAAGAAAGAAGACGAAGACAGAAGAGCGCCAGAAGAGGCCCTAGCCAGCAGGGTTCATCAGCCAGGACCCAGGGAGGTTGACCGAAATCTTCGGCACCGCTCACATTTGTGAGTGGGGCCGTTCGTAAAGTAAGTTAACCCGCCCTGCACGAGGCCGGTCCAGGTCTACAGCGATGACTAGGGTAAAAAGGCAATAGTCCTGCCTGGCCCTAGCATCCGAGACCGTCATCATGCCAAATGGATATTGGCGACAGAATAATATATCAAACCTTCATATAATTTGAATAAAAAATAGTCATTTTGGGTTGAGTTTGACTATTCAAGAAATTTAAAAACTTACCTAGGTATTTTAATTTCTATATGAAGTTTATTAGATGTATTTTTGGCATCTTCAAAAATGTCTTCAAATACCTTTTCAGCGTCAAGTCTCATATTTTTGAAAATACGAATAAGGTTATTAACATTTTCCATCGCAGCTGAAAAGTCCATTTATAAAGCAATTTGCTTAAATTTATTGAATATTCGAAGCAGTGTGCAGTAATCCATAGAACAATTATAAAATGACTTCTTTGGATACATGCATTGTAGTTCATAACATTTTTGGTAGTTTCTTGATCTCTATCGTGCTCCAATTTTTCTAGTGCTATGACTATTACTGAGAGCAGTTCCTTAAAGGTAAATAACGTGTCATGCCTTTCGACCAATGTGTGGTACATAGTGCTTTTAATCTATTTCTTTTTTGTTTCAGTAATAGTCTGTTCGTCAGAATCAAAAATTACTTCTTTTAACAAATTTACACGTTTGGCAGACACTTAGGAATGCAGAAATACTTCCTACTATTCCCATCATATTTTTGATAGCGCTTACATCACAGGATTTTGAAATGCATACATTTAGGGAATGGCTAAAACAGTGGGTGTAGAATGCAATGAATAAGTGCCTGAACCCCTAAAAAAAACGAATAAATATTATTAAATAAAATCTCCCTCATGAAAATAATTCACCTTTAATTGCCCCTGCCATATTTGACCCTCCATCGTAACCCTAACCCCAAAGATTTAACAAATTTAAGCCCATATTTATTAACTCCTATTGATTTGTTTCTTTAATAGCAAGTCCGGTAGTGAATTTTATTTCCAAAAAACCAACGAGATCTTCACGAATCGCAAAACACTCAGTGTCAACATATCGAATACATTTGGTTAACTGTTCCTTCTTGGAGCAATCTGTAGTTTCATCCAACAAAATTGCATAAAACTTTGCTTTTTTAATCTTTTTGCAAAATGGAATTCTTTATTTCCTCTCTAAGTGCATAAATCAAATCATTTTGTATTTTTCCCCTAATCATTGTGGAATTTTCTCCAGCTTATTGGAAATGTTGTACTATATTGGTGTCTCCAGATTTCATTCTAAATGTAAGTAAGGCTCTAAAAATGCCTTGAGTAGCAGACAGTGCTTTGGCCTTCATGCATCGATATTCATTGAACCTTCTTCACTGTGTCCTTGTAGGGGTAAATTGTTTCGACCACAAAATGTAATTGTTTTGGTAATGGGCAATAATCGTTGCCTATTTTTCTCAATAACAGTCTCTTTCACTTTGTCAAGTAACACGGAGACATTTTTCCCCGATTCAAACTTTTTTTATAAATTCTCCAGCAAGTTCCACGCAGCATAGATGATACTGCTTGGCTGCGTGATGCTGAAGATCTTTGGTGGCATTTTTATATTTTTGCATTGCCTCCTTAACCAGAGTACAGTGGCTATTCACAAAAATCAAAAGTAAAAATTCCTAATATTTCAAATAGAATTGGATATAAAATATGCACGGAAATATATTTTTTTTTCTTAATCAATATTTCATTTATAACAATAAAATAATTAAACTAATTAAAGTTGAAAACGATTAACTTATAATCAAGTTAATTTGTTTTAACACCTTTATAAAAATATAAAAATTAAAAAAAAATAAAAGTGAACCTGGAAGCCGACTCCACCTCCAGAAGGCGCGAATAGCACGTAATATTTACAAAATCCTCCTTCTTTTAATTTACTGTATGAAAGCCATCCATACTTTGACAACCTGTCCCTTTGGAATTTTCTGTTATGTTTCTTTTCACATCTTGTAGGGAATTCGTAATTTACTGGTGGTTTTCAAGCATTTTTTTAAAAACTGGTACCGTTTATTAGGTTCTAAATTAGCCCCTACGGCATGCCCTATGTCTAAATCACTAACAAACTCATCAACAATCCTATTCAGAGAGCAGGAAGATTGATTAATAGATATTTGTTTTGAAGTTTCTCCCACGGCAGATGCAGATTGTTCAATTCCTATCAATTTTCGCACTTATCACAAAAAAATGGCTTATATCACTTGCACCTTATGCTCGTTTCATTTTTATCCGGGAAATATAAAATAACTTGAATGAATAGTTTGAAAGTCGACGCATATGCATGTTTTGACTTGTTTATTACGTCGCGTATTAGGTAGTAATAAATGCTTTATTATATTTTGGGCAGCGCAGCGGCACAGTCGCAGTTGCGCATGCATTGGCACATCGCCATCGTTTCGCACTACAAAACCATTTCGAATTACCTGGATAACATTTTTAAACGCTTCGGAAATTATAAATTCTAACTACTTACAAATCTTTTACAATTTTCCAAGTCGGAAAATAAAAACTTGATAGAGGTAGTATGATAAATGTAAATGTTGTTGTTGTATACTCCTTATAATAAATGACTTTATTTGTTGTAAAAATTAATACATGATATTACTAAATTTACCTAGATTAAAGTTGAATAATAAAGTACTACTAAGCATATTTTATTTAATTGTGATCTGTTGAAAGTAAATGTAAGGTAGGAAGATATTAATAACTGGTACTCAATAGCTACAAAGTTTATGTGCCCATGGAGGGGGCTCGTGCCCCTATGGTCCCACCCCATTCGGACCGCTGCTGAGAGGAAGGCGATTTTCTTTTATCTGATTTTGATAAAACAAATTTTTGGGACGACACAAATCATAGACAACTTTAAGATAATATAATAGGTACGTATACCAAAAATAATTGTTTGAATGAATATGAATTATCGGACTTTATTTCTCTGTAGATGCCAACCCCCTTATAAACATTACATAAGAACTAAGACAGATACAGAAAAATGTTGAAATGTTTGGTTCAACTAGAGTGGTACTCGCGAAGGTTAAAAGCTAATGATTCCAGTAAGACCGAGCTGTCTTACATATTGTTTGCCATTTTTTTAGAATTTCTAGGTACAACAGTTGTCTCCGAATGTGTAATTTTCAGATTTGGAAACATAAATCGGATATCTAAGAGAACTGACCGACTTCCACCGACAACGGCCCCGGTGTCCGGCGAGGGCAATATACAATCTATTCATATTGAAATGTCAATAAAGTTGTTTTGAATTGAATTGATGTATTCTTTCATTTGTTAAAAAGTGATTAGTTTACTCTGCCTGATCTTATACTTCTAGATATTTTTGTTTTTCTTTGCGCTGCAGTACATGGTTTTCAGTGAAGGTAACTGACTCTACTTACAAATTTTTCGCCATTTCAAAAACTCTTGTTTTAGAAATTTGGTTGAAGTTGCAAATTGTCACAGCTGGAAATTGATAGTTCCATATGGGGTAATGGGTGGAGTCAGTAACTACAACTGTAGGATTTTCTTGAAAATTCAACCAAGCGATACACAAAAGTGATAAAGCAGCTATTAGACCCACTAAGCAAATTATTGCCCATACAATTCTAAAAATAAAATAAATAAATAAATAAAAAATAAAGTTGAAAAATGAAATAATAAATAGCAATTTTTGTAAATGATATATTAGAGGGCAGTACACATTACATGTCGAATATTTTTTTCACAGATTTATAAGAAAATGAACAGGTGGCCATGAGTTCGTCATCTACCGTTACCACTTTACGCCAGTCGTACATTTTCAACTTTGTTCGATTCGCAGTACATATCCAAAAAGCTCATAAAAAATTGCCTAAATAAATTTAATAAATTTTTGTATGCGACTAATCGCCAATTGTACCAATGTAGTTCAGCCAAAGCTCAGTTTTATATTCAAGGTTACGATTGTTTTAGTAATGGTATCCTTGGATTTTAAACTAAGTTCAACTGAGCCTTGACTGAACCACATTTGTGCAACTGGCCCTAGAAATAAAAAAGTTAAGAGAGGTGTCTCTTTATATATGAACAACCTGTAAATACAGAGTATTTTTAAAATAACGTATTTTAGTAAAAATAATTTATATTTCTATGTGTTCTGCTGTGAACCTGGCTACAACGTTTACTTGCAACATATGCATAAATCTAAAAATAAAAGAAAAAAAAAAACAAAAAAAGAGAAAACCGTTAAGAAAATTCATAGGCAAACAGCACCTTGAAACGTTCAACAATATATCTTCATACATTAATAAAATAAACAATTTCTTTACTCATACCGGAAACTTTCATTATTAAAAATATTAAATTATATTCACCTTTCTAGTAAAATTCTCTTTGGCAATACAATAAATCGATAACCATGTAAAGCGGTGTTTAAACAAAATTGTTTTGCTTGGTTCCTCAACATTTCATAGATTGTTTGTTGACGTATAGGGGCACTTGCAAAAACCTTTAAGGTAACTGTTTTTGTTTTATATTCCATCGCTTGAAGGTTCTGTGTTTATTAACTTAATAAACGTTTTTTTATGTTGAAAAAGTGTTCGACAAATTCCATATCCGCTGGAAGCTAATAATTTATTTAAAACTTGCTCTCTTGAAATACTGAATATTTTAACGGTTTATAAAATTAATATGTCTATTTCCCGTTGTTGGTAGTTTTTATGTTGTACGTCGTATTTGATTGAATAAGAATATTAACTACAAAAGCTATGCTTATTATAAAAAAGAAAAATTATACAATAGTGTGGGTAAACACACCGGGTAAAAAAGGAAAAGGCAGTGATTACTTTTTAAACTAGTTATTTGTAGGAATTTTCTACGTCTATGTGACAATTCGATTTGAAAAAAATAGTACTGCAATATGGTCAATTAATTTTCTTTTTTTGGGGCTTAATACCATATGAATAATTCTTCAGATTCAGTAGGTATCTAAAAAATGGAGTTACTCAGTACTGAAAAATTAAGCCTATGTACTTGTGAGTTTATGTTTTTACTTTCTTATACCTAATATAAGGAAGTATAGTAATCGTGATTTTTTGTCGACCTTGAGATTTTGATTGATATATACGTTTTGAACCCTCCTGAATCCATTTTGACTATTTTCCGAATGATGTCTGTCGTGTGTGTGTGTGTGTGTGCGCGCGCTCGCGTGCGCGTGTGCTTGTTCGTGTGCGCGTGTGTGTACACACAAAGAAAAATTATTAAAATATATGACATGAATTATTATTGACAGTATCGAATGACGCTGATAATTAATTATTTAAAAATTTAATGAAACATTTCAAGGTACGCTATTAAAATTTGATTGAGGTAAGTGAAGAATTAAATTGAATTATTTTTTTAGATCAGGATGATATATACTGGTATGAGAAAGTTATGTGCTGGCCACATCAGATATTTTGAGAACTGGAATAAAGAGATAATATATTTTCCTAAAATTTCGGAACTTAGATCTAACACATGTACCCGCACATATATTATTTGTTTTTCCATGACTATTAAATAAGTAAATAAATAAATAATGCATTTATTTCCAACAGGGGAATACCCAATTACAGGAAACATAAAGATAATTACAGAGAACATGAGAATAAAAATTATAAAAGTAACAAAATTACAAAAAAAAATGAGAAGACATTAAAATACTGTAGTGAGCATAAAATTATGAGTTAAACATGGAATTATAAATAAAGTGAACTGATGTCAGGACGCGCACAGTAAGTATAAGAATTTTATGGGTTGTTTCTTAGATATAAGGCAATTACACTATTTAAACTGTCGTGATTAATATCGCAAAGTCCGGAAATTGAATTGAATAACTTACACATGCTAAACATTGGCGATTTACACATAAGGTTGGTACGACTAAAGGGACAATAAAAATAATCGCTTTCACGAGAATGCAATCGAGGAACCAAAAAGTAAAGCTTATTAACAAGGGATGGACAGTCGATATTGTTATGTACTAGATTGTACAGAAATGAAAGAGCAATACAGTTCCTTCTTTCACTTAGTAAAATCATATTAAACATATCTAATAGGAGTTTATTATCAGTGCCTCGTTGTGGATAAAAACCAGTAGTTTTAAAAAACATGAATTTTAAAAATTTTCTTTGGACAGATTCCGTTAATAAAATCAAATTTTGGTATATAGGATACCACATTAGAGCGGCATATTCCAGCTTGGATCTAATGTATGTGAAATATAATATTTTCAAACTTTCAACCCTCGAGAAACATCTCCAGTTTCTGACAAAGAATCCTAGCAACTTAGAAGCTGACTTTGTCATCTGGTTAATATGACTAGAGAAACTAAGTTTATAGTCAAAAATCAACAACGCTCGAGTGGAAAATTGTTTATGGTATAATCAAATTGTATAGAATTATGCTTACGAGTAAAGGTCATGATTTTGCATTTGGAGATGTTTAACTTAAGAAAGTTATTGGCACACCAGAAACGTTATTTATTTCTGTTTGTAAGTAAATACAGTCATTCAGACTAACTATATTCGTACAAATTTTTAGATCATCGGCAAAAAATAGATACTAACAATTAATTACTGATGTTATGTCATTTATGAAAATCAAAAACAACAGGGGTCCCAGGTTAGACCCTTGAGGGACGCCCGACGTTGCTGTATAATTTAGAGATCTGTGACCGCCGTGTTCCACAAATTGCTTTCTTGAAAACAAGTAAGATGTGAAAAGCGAGATTAACGTATCCGAAAATCCAAAAGCTCTTAACTTGGATAGTAACAAATAGTGATCTATCTGATCGAAGGCCTTTTGGATATCCTATATATGACATCCACCTGCCCCCCTGCATCCAAGTTGTCACATATGAATTGGGTAATACAGGCAAGATTTGTTATCGTGGATCTTTGTGCCATGAATCCGTGTTGCATGGGTGATATGGACGGTTTTATTGTACTGTAAATATGACTATACAAAATTATTTCCAGTGCTTTCGCAAAATTGCATAAAATGGCAATGGGTCTGTAATTGAATATGGACGATGGATCGCCAGTTTTTAAAATTGGACATATTTTGGTGATTTTCCAGATATCCGGAAACTTGGACGCAGTGATGATCATTTAAAAATAATATGCAGCTGAGTTACAAACACTGCAGCACAGTCTCTAACTACAAAACTGGGAACACCATCAATACCAGCTGTCATTTTATTTTTCAATTTTTTTTATTGCTTCAAGGATCTCATTTTCCGTGATACAGTCGATGTTTATCAATTCGGATGGATATAAAATGTTATCGTTTGTGTGACTTGGATCCGAGGCAGAATATACACTCGAGAAAAAAGTTTGCAAAGCCATTAACTATCGTTTGCGGTGTATCCAACGTTTCGTTGTTATAAGTGACCGTTCCTGGGATTCTACTTTTACCTCTTTTGTATTGAGCAAAAGACCAAAATTTAGAAGGATCGTGCGTGTTTACATTTTCGACAACTGAAACACAGTCTTTATAAGCCGAATCAATTTGTTGTTTTATAGTGGCCCTGAGACTCTTAAACTGATTTAGGTAATATTCTGTTTTATATTTTTTGTAATTTTTGTGGGCCAGTTCTTTGCAACGAATATTATTTTTAATTTTAGCATTATACCAAGGCGGGAAATTGCGAATTGAATTTTTAAATTTTGGTATACATTTTACAAAGATACTGTTTAAATTCGCATAAAAAGCATCACATGCCTCATCGACATCACTAAAATTTTCTAAGTAAGACCAATCTGCTTGTAAGAGTTTATCGTATAATTGAAAGAAAATAGCTCGCTTAAAATTGTAAGTATCGTTTTTGCTACTGGGAGGGAAGTTTTTTGACATTTTTGTGTTTATACTGAAATTTATAATCAAAGAGGGATGGTGTACGTCCTCGTTAACTAAAGGCACGAAATCTCTACTAATATTACAACTAAAATTAGCAAGTACAAGGTCCAACAATCTACCATTTCTGTTTAAGATTGTATTGTGTTGTCTTATATCTAGAAAGCTCATAAAGTTATCAACTACTCTAATCTTAACATCATTCTGATCAATATTAAACTTGTTTATATTAAAATCGCCACAAATCAGTAATTTGTGGTGTGACTATTAAATAATGTACTCATTATGTATTTGTTTTCTCAAGGATAATGCTATCCATTATTCCCTGCAGTGATTAGTGATTTCATTATTCACTAGTGAATAATGCGGACAGTCAGTTGTTTATAAGAAATCATGTTAGCGACTTTATTAAAAATTGAAATGTCAAAATTGTAGCAACCGAAAGACAAGTGTTGTCTCACTAAGTTTTCTAGGAAGCACTCAAATGGTACATGCCGAAGAGGTACTTTAATGAACACTCAAAAATTACATTAGTAAGTTTTTTTCAAAGCATCATCTATTAGCAACACGCGGCAATCTCCATCACTGTTTTTGAAATCATTTACCTACGTGCCTATAAACTGTATTATTTTATTAGTAAGCCATGACAATGTGTCTAAGCGTAATTTTGTTATTGATTTGAAACGTCAAATTTGTGCGTCATATTTATCTCGTTCATTTAAGTTTATTTAGTTGTTTAAAATAAAAAAAGTGAAACTGTGGATAACGATAGTGAAAATGAGATCTCTTGTACACCGCCAGACATTACCAAAACTGCTGAAATCACCTCTTCGAATTTATTGCCAGAAAAATCGAGAGAACTGTATATTTCAGTATATTAAATTTTATGGATTGGTGAATAGGGAACTTGCACATTTTTTTTACTTCATAAAAATGTTCTACAATACTAAAAAATAAGATATGCAAAATATGACGCCTTAATTCCCAATAATAAATTTGTTATAAATTATTAAAGTTTCGCGCGCGAGCGAACCGTTTCAAACACACCATACAATTTACAAGCGACAACGGAGATCCCAGCACTCGAGCGATTGATTTCAGCCGTAAAAATACCAGCATCGTCATAAATTTTAAGTGTATACTTAAAATGGAAACAAAAACTCCGTATTTTAAATATTGCATTGTACCGTTGTGCCAGACAAAATATTTATAATATTGCCAGAAGATAAGATTCGTCGATCAAAATGGCTAATAGCGTATAGAAGAAATGAAAAAGACATTTCACAGAGCAGTAGGTCTCTACATGTGTGTGAAGATCATTTTAATGTAAGTACATTATTAAATACTATATGTCTATCTACTAGTTTTTCGCAGGCGGGCAATAAAATATTCCGAATTCCGAATTATTGAATTTTAATTAGGGTAGGATTAAAGAAAGAATGTGTATACAATGTTAGAAAATAAGATTAGTAGATAGAATGTAATTCAGTGATACTAAGTAAAGGTAATTTCCTGATGCGTAAGTAAACAGCTATTTATTATTATACTCTTCGCAAATACGATTACGAAGAGTATATTGCATTTGATCGGGACATTTCTAAAATCGTTAATATCGCTCGCAGAGAAAAAATCATTTCGTTCGTCATCGAGTTCTGAACAACTTTCAAAATGTCCGTCTGTTCATCTGTCCGTCCGTCACGTTTCTTGTAAGCACGATAACTAAAGAAAGAAAAGTCCGATCTAATTGAAATTTGGGCTATAAGTTAGTGTTAGCTAGAGGAAGAAATCCTTTGTTTTGAAAAAATCAAATAGTAAATAAAAAAGTTATAGGACATTTTAGTTAAAAATATGAATCTACAGAGAGTTGCATTTTCAATGGGCTACTAACATTGAAGTAATTTTTTATAGACACCAAAATGCTGTAAAATATACTACCACAAATTTCGCCTACGCAGTCGGCATCATCGGGAGATGAAAAAAAATTGAAAATTAAATATGTGATCAATATATTAGGTATTGTAAGAATGAATCTTAGTTTATAATATAAAATATACTGCCATGTGTTTCGCCAATACAGTCGGCACCATCGGGAGAGAAAATTAAATATGTAGTCAATACATTAGGTATTGTAAGAATGAAGTTTATGACAAACACAAGATTCTTTTCAAAAAACTGCGAAGAGTATCCTACGGAATGTGCAACAATTATATAAAAGTTCAATAACACTACTGTCTGCGAAGAGTAAAATGTTTACCTCTAGTATATATAGTATATTGCAAATACCTTTCCCTTGCCCTTTAATTTATTCTATTCAAATCTTACATTTATCTATTATGTGAATGATAACACGACACAATCACTTATTTCTCTTGCCCCAAAACATAGTACGAAAATACCTACGATAGGTAATTATACATTTGCGCAACATTTCCTTTGCAACAAATGTCTTCTATAGAGACACTTTACGCGTGTGTACAAAAAAAAAGCACGAAAAATATAGAAGTGGCTGTTGTAAAGAATTACCCTAAATTCTTTCAAACATAAGACTAAGTCTGCTAAAAATGCTTAGTTGCGACTAATCATTTTGTAGTCATTTCTTTTTATTTCGTGATCAAGTCATAACTATTTTATGTTTATAAATTATTACTAAAAGCTAAAAATACATACTTCTCTGCCTTGACCCCGCAGACCACTCCAAGGGAAAAACTTTCACTATTTTGTATAAAAGATCCCACCATAAACATATCCACTTTAGGCAAATTATCAGATTGGCCTTTTGAAAAACCTTGATCAATCATTTTAAAATATCTGTACAACTACAATAAGCGGTACTATAAAACACAATATATATATTTATATCAGAACAGTCACTAACAAATCAACCACAGTCTAATAACACCATATTGTACATATGTTTATATAGAATGTCATCCTTTGTTAATTTGTTTGTATTATTATTTTTAAGTATTTTATGAATGAATTGATTTTTAGTTTTCTTTTTTCTGTATATATGTATATTAATATAAATCTTACTCTGTACCCCATACAAGTTGTAAATAATCTACTTAATTGTGAATAAAGATTTTAAATTTGAATTGGAATTGGTAAACATCTGATTGTGTTGCTTCCCGGCGCGACGACTACCGAATATTGTATGGTGTGACGTCACAGTCAATAGTAGCTCGTTTCGGGCCACTTCAATTTTATCGCTGTTTAAATCCTTCATACCGATGGATCGCGTGGAATTAGAAATCTTATTTTTTTGTGAAGTACACGTTTTATTACAACGTTACGCTATGTTTTTTTAGTATTATTTTTATTTTTAAAATTATAGGCAAGTTCCCTATTGCCAAAAATGCTATTTCGTTCTCAGGTGTACTTTTCCGAATTATCCACAAAATATAAATCGTCTACATTGTGGATTCATTATTCTATGCTAAGAAGTACGCTTTATATAAATAAGGGGATCAAAATATAAAATTATGATAAACTGCGTGCACTTTTGAAAGGAAAGTCAGAAGGTTTTGTACCCAAAAAAAGCCAACACTTTTACACCAGAAAATATAAATAAATTTCTTACTGATGAATCTGACGAAAACTTGAAACAAAGGTAAGAAGTTAAATTAAATCAGTTCAAGTATAATATTTCCGTAATTTTTTTAAAGGTTGCATTAATAATGGGCATAATGGGTGCTTGTCGGTCAGATGAAATGTATTCCATGAAACTTAAACACTTGCAAGATCTTGGATCATTTCTTTTAATAACTGATCCCAGTACAAAAGCAAAAAATTACAAGCAAATTTACAATTACCGATAAATTTTACAAAATTTGTAAGAAATACATCGATCTCCGTCCACCTAATCTTACATCTAACATATTTTTTTTTGAATTATCAAAACGGGAAGTGTAATATACAAAGAATCGGTATTAATAAATTTACGGTAATGGATAAACAAATAGCTACATTTTTGAGGCTATCCAGTCCAGAAACCTACTAGGGACACAGTTTTCGCCGCTCATCGGCAACCCTCCTTGTTGATGCAGGCGGTGATATAACCGCACTAAAGCGACATGAAGGGTGGAAATCCACGTCTGTTGCAGAAGGCTACAATGATGATTCCATCAAAAATAAAATGGACACAGCCAAAAAAATATCGAACTCCGTAGATCAAGTTAATAATCCTTTCACTAGTTCCCAGTGCAAATACAGTGAATTTATATCCACAAATAATAATAATCAACACATTAATTTAGATGTTAATTCGTTACCATCCATTCAATTGGCGCATTGCTGTAACTTTAATGTAACTATTAATATAACTAAGTACGTAGTTAGTAGCAGTATCTTGTAAAAATTAAATTGTCATGTTAATATCAAATAAAGTTATAGAGCCTAAAATTCTGTTTTGTAAAATAGAGCTAAAAAACGTATAGGCTAAAAAGTAAGAGCTATTTACGAAACTCGCCTGCGGCTCGTGTCGTAAACATCACCATCGTGAATAATAGCCATCATTATAGGCTCGTTGAATAATATACTATTTTTGCATTCTATTTTATAGCTAATATACACTTGAAATTTTGTCCGCAGCTATCAGCTGTGCCTGCATAATAATAATATTGAAAAAATGTGAACAACTCTTCAGGAACATATATTTATTTCAAACACTAGATCGAACTTAATACACAACCCATTACTATGCATTAAATAAGATTACAAAATCATTCAATATTTACCATAAAAATATAATTCTAGTCCCTCTGGTAAACCAGCCTTGAAATAAAAATGTTTTATTAGCAAAGTAAAAACAACGACTCCGTTTTATTTTTTTTTATTAAAAAATCGTATGTACAGAATTTTCTTATAAAAATACGTATAAAAATATTAAATAATACACACAATTCTGTAGTAATAAATAATATCACATGAATTAATTCTTTGTTGCATTTAACTGATTATTGTGGCTGTGTATATTTTTCTCTGTAACTCTAAAAAAAAAAAGAAATCAATAAAATTAGTAAAAAAATATCTGGCATTTTAAATTAAATATGTATATTTTCTATATAATTCCTAATCTCTGTTTTACATTTTTTAATGCTGTTATTATACCTTTTCCGCCATCTGTGTCAAATAATCTGCCATAGCTTTGCCGCATTCTTTAACTAGTCCAAAGAATATTCCATTTGTATTCTGAAGAAGGAAATAAGGATGGTTAAATTCCACTGCTGAGCCGGAGTCCATTACCAACACCTTATCTGAGTCCATGACAGTATGAATTCTGTAAGAGAATTAATATAATCCAAAATAAGAAAAATTTTGTTTCACAAAAGTAAAACTTGCAAACTATAGGTTATTCAGTTTCTCATATTATTATGTTAATATAAGTTAAATAATTGTTATATATTTTTTTACTCTTTTACATAGGATTTATCAAACATAACTGAAAAAATATCTTTTCTAAAATAACTACCGTCTTGGCTATTTGCCACGTTGGTTACTGAATTACAAAAAATAATAACATGTAGGTACATTGCCTTATGTCATATAAAATTGTAGCTACTATTTCGTTGTTTTTATTTATGTTATTTTATTTTTCAGACAGTGGTTTTTTAGATATGAACTTTGTTTTGATAGATATTTCATATGCATATATTTATCCCTCAATAATTTTGACACCAACATTTTTCCATCGTCGTAAGCATTGCCTGTTTCGGATTTTGTTAGTTTCGAAAAATAAATACGTTATTTGGACCATTTGTACCATTTACTATTTCAAAAATATATTATTTAGCCAAGAGCTTCAAAACTATTATAAAGAAATATTACCTGTGAGCTACAGTTAAAACTGTACAATCTGCAAATTTACTTCTAATCGTAGTTTGAATTAAATCATCGGTTTTGGGGTCCACGTTGGCAGTAGCCTCATCAAGGACAAGGATTTTATTTTTTTCTGACTATTGCTCTTGCTAAACAAACCAGTTGTCTTTGACCTACACTGAAATTTGAACCTCCTTCCGACATTTTACAATCCAGACCCGACTGAAGTTCAGCGACAACACCTGCAATTAATAGAAATTAAACTGGACAATTTTGAATATCATTTTCAAAAGTTTTCTTTATTAATATAATATGTCTGCTTTAAAGTAATATTTCTATTTTAATACTCGGAAAAGAGCAACATCAAACAGAACATTACTGTCTGACTCTGATCTCAGAAATTTTTGTCCATTTTGGATTCTGTTTTTTAATATCAGATATATCAAGCATCATTTACCGGGGTGCTAGAAATTTATTCATAGAATGTGTAATGAGATTCAGTTGTTTTTCAATTCCTATTAGTGTCGTATGTGAGAATGCAAGACAATTCCATCAAATATTAGAAAATTAATTTAAATATAAATTGTCACTAATAAATGCTTTTCAGGATGACCTCTTGATTCACGACGAACATCAGTTCGAATTCAAGAAAGGAAGAAATACCACGCTGCAGGTTGTCAGGATAGTAAATGATATCAAGGTGTAATACAATCTCATGAAAAGCACAGTGATGGTGCTTTTGGATATGGAGAAAGAGTTCGATACGGTCTGGATCCCTGGCCTTATTTATAAAATGCACGACTACCGCTTTCCTGAATATATAATCAAACTCGTCCACTCCTACCTGAGCGACAGGATGCTTCAGGTTAGAGTGAACAACACACTATCAACATTGCGGGATATTCGTGCGGGCATCCCGCAGGGGTCGGTCCTCGCAACAAAATTATTGAACTTGTACGTCTCCGACTTTCCTACTTTCCCTAATACAAAACGGGCCATGTATGCCGATGATACGGCCATATACAGCTACTGCTGGAGTGCTCAAGCGACGAATCAGCTGTTAAAGGCTCACATGGCCCATGCCATGGTGTATTATGACCGATGGAAGATTAGGGTGAACGAGGCAAGTCGGAAGTGATGATGTTCAGCCAAAATTTTAAAAATAACAAAATGTTGACGCCGATTTCGATTAGGGGGTCCAAATTCCTACAAAAGAGAAGTATTGGGGGTTCATTTATATAAACGATTGAGCTTTTCGACACATAAATCAGTCGGTACGAAAGGTTTATGCTTTGTCAAGGAACGTTTATCCTCTACTTGCACGGAACAGTAGACTGAGTAGGCTGAATAAGAAATTAATATATATATCTGTATATTGAGGCAGGCCCTAATATACGCGGCGCGGCGTGGTGCAGCGCGTCGGCGACTACTTTAAAGAAACCTTTCGTTTTGGAAAATAAGTATTTACACCTCATCTCAAATTCAGATAGGTACATCTCCTTAAGAGACTTATACAAACGTTGTAACGACATAACCCAACTGGCGGATTACATCAAAGAAATTTCTCAAAAATTCTATCAATTCCGTTTACACTTATTTTAAGCGGGTAATTTATTCTGTTTGTTTTATTTATATACATATTTGTTTTTATAGAAATAGGAGATGTATTTTATTGTTCAATGTTTTAAGCTGAACCGACCTCATCCCCGCCCAGCCCCTCAATTACCACGGCGCCTAGGTGACGTGGATGTTCGGCTGGTCACGGGCATGAGTGTCCGGCGAGGACACTGTTGTATTTTTAATGTTAATAAATTGTTTGAGTTGAATTGAAATGGGTCGTGTTGCAGGAAGTGTGCTATTGCAAGCTATATTAAGAATGAGTGCTTTGAAATATATCACAAAATAATAATGAAACAGTTGTGGGGATTACCACAATTAATCAAACACAGCAGATTTAAAATGTTATTCGAGGAGTATCGCGAAAATGTTGTCGTTGTTGTTGTTGTTGAAAAAATATCAATTAGTAGTTATTGAAATAT
This sequence comes from Rhamnusium bicolor, assembly GCA_029963845.1. NCBI lineage: Eukaryota > Metazoa > Arthropoda > Insecta > Coleoptera > Cerambycidae > Rhamnusium > Rhamnusium bicolor. Next base: position 793,626 of record JANEYF010002643.1, read on the forward strand.
TATTAATAATAATCATTTCCCTGGCTACCATAAACATAGAAATAAAATAATTAACGTAACTGTTAACGTTTGACAGTGATTAGTTGGTAATATTAACAATGCTGGGAAGTATCAACAATGCTAGCAAATGTGCAAGTACGCACAACGGCTTAGTGAACTCAAACGATTCCATGGCTATAACGTTTTAATTATTTATGAAATCTAATGTATAAATTTTGTTATTTTGACTTAATAAACTAGCTTAATTTTTAATAAATCCTTCTTGGATTATGTGCAGGATTTTTTTGATTAAATATGCTTTCAAATGGTGTAATAAATCTGAATAATCTTGTAATATGATGTGATTCAAATAAAAATGTCGTTAACATACATGTTACTTGACAATTACCACACAAATAAAAAATACATTTCTCTACCTTTTAGTTCGACTTCTTCCAGTGCATTCCATAATTCAATATCCTGATATTCTTTAAATGGATCTAAATTTGACCTTAAAGTTCCAGAAAATAATACCGGTTCCTGAGGAATTATTGCTATTTTGGATCTCATAGTTTTTAGAGGTATATCACTTGTACTGATGCCATCTATTAGAATTTTGCCATCTATTTCAGCTAGTCGGAACAATGCTGATATAAGTGAGGATTTTCCAGCTCCAGTTCTACCAACTATTCCTACTTTTTCCTTTGGTTTTATTTTGAATGTTAGATTATTAAGGACATACGGCTCGTTGGTGGCATACCTGAGATACACCGATTGGAATTCCAACATTCCATATTCTGGCCATGTTTTAGGTGGTTCTTTCTTCTCTTCTTCTGACTCTTGCTTGACGTCGGTATACTCTACTACCCTTTCCACTGACGTCATTGTATTTTCTAACTCGCTCCATTGCCGCATGCCCCACTGAAACATTCCTGTTAAGCTTAGGGCTTGTGTAATGGCCAAACCAACATTTCCACCATAAGTTTCTAAAAAAAATATATTTGAAATGCACTTGACCAGGAAACAATTTAATGACAAGATTTATTTTATGAATAAATGAGTAGAGTTGTGCTTATAAACTCGTGATATACTGATAGTAACTATATTCTTTTCTGGATTTAGTCATTTAATTAATAAAAATTTCTTTGGAAAGTAAAACTAAAAATTAATTTACGTTTATACGATCGTGAAATAACTATTATATGATGTTAGGGTACGGATATGCCGAGGATGCCTCGCTGCTCGCGGTCGAGATAGATGTCAATGATGAGTGGACATGCCAAAGAGGTTTATCCTTTCAATGTTCCCTGCTGATTGTGTAGTGTACGACGGAAGCGTATGACTAGAAAGGTGTCAAGTGATCTGAGTGAACCAATCAGAGATCGGGAGGTAGCGATATATCACGTCAATTTGTAGATGATGTATCGCTGCATAAATATGTTCATGTATATATGACACAATATCTTACCTTGTGGTTATTTTGACGAGTTCGGTAACATCGAAAGTTAATATGAAGAGGGTTGAAAGTAAGGGTGAATATAACACGTGTTTTTAACTAGCGATCACAAGAATAAAAGTATATTCCTAATATTAATGCACCCACAAAAACATTTGCCACCGTCCAACTGGTGGTTTTATCCATGCTAATCCAGTCGTATTTGTCATTCAGTCAAAATAATTTTTTGTTTAATACTCCCGCATCTCTGTGATAAATATTTTTTCTCATTGTCGTTTCCAATGGCACCTGAAAGTTGCTATATTGCCCACTAATATATTTGTGCAAAAATTGTGGATTATCCAGATTCATCCACGGTGCATTATACCTAACCATCATTTCCACTAAATTTAAGTTAAAATTTGTTTGCCTGTTACTATCAGTAATACTGCATTACACATATAATTTTTATGACGGTCTGAGAAAATGTGTCACTTAATGTTTGCTTTGACGTTGCACGAAAGCCCTTTTACAACTTGTGCAATAGAATTCTGTGCCGCTGATTTGCAACAAGATATTTTAAAAAAGATAATCACCGTTGTCTTTAACTTCGCACTGTTTACGTATCTACGTGTTACTCACATAGACGTTTTAAAAATACTACGTATTTAGAGTGTGTATTCATTTTCAACATAGGGCAGTGAGTGTAAATATGATAATTAAGCCACACGATCTGCCTATATACATTGCTATTGGACACTCGACAATAACGATCATTTCACCATCGGTCAGTGGTCAGTATGTAATTGTCTCTTATATCTGCAAGCTGTCCAGTTACCTAATGAAAACCTTTAATTTTTTGTTCTTATTTTTATAAAGAAAATAGATTTATTGCACAGTACATGAGAATATTTTATCACTTCATATTGTTTCGGAATATTTCATTATATTTTTACAATATAGTATTATCTATGTAAAAGTCGTCTCTGTAATTTATCGTTACATCTCGATCTCCAGCAATCTCATTTAATGAAGCAAGATTATTTTATACAGGGTGAGCCACGGTGGGTGGAGTATTAGAAGTATATGGAGAATGGATCAACCGATTGCTTTGAAATTTTGGTTACCAAGATAATCGAGTATGATCTCTCCAACTAAAATATTTTCGAAAGTGCAGTGTTGCCACTTATACGTAAAACTGGCAACATCTTCGTTATTTTAAATGGAATGCCCTATATATTTTTGCATTTTTTGGATCGTCGTCTATTTCTGAGTAACTTTTGTTAATATTCCCCTATACCTATCTCAAGCCGTTTTCGAGATAATAATTCTTTTCTGAATTTATTGCCAAAAATTTAACTTTCAGTAAATCGTGTTTTCTCCTACCTACGCAGCAATTAAAAGATAATTTTTTAGTTGCGGCTAGGCAAGACCTGGGGGCATGTCCTTCATTAATCAAATGTTTCGAATATCATACAGGGTGAGTTAGAGAACGCTTTCTACAAGTGACTTAGAAAAATGCACGAAAGTCAATTTTTTTAAATGGAATGCCCTGCATATTATTACTGATTCGGAAAGGCGATACATTTACCTCTTTAAAAAGGTAATATACTCTATACCTAATGCACACCGTTTTCGATTTATGGGCACTTTTCTGTAACCTTACCAAGAATATTAGTCTTCTGGTATATCATAACGGGTGGGCCATGAAATTTTTGTTTTATCATTTTGTAATGACAATAGATCTTATTTTTCTAAATAAATTTGACGTTAGTGATATTTGCACCTAATTTGAATAGCTATGTAGCACAAATATGGCAGAAAATAATTATACAAACACGGTTTTAATTGATTTGTTTATTATCCATGGACAGTGCAATAAGATTATCAGCAGAACTTGTAGAAGATTTAATGAGAAATATCCGAATTTGCCGCAGATCAGAGGAATTTTATAAATTTTGGTTCATCATTAAGAGAACAATAACAGTGTCAGTATTAGGAAAAAATAATTACTAAGCAGCAACAACAGTAACAAAGTCTAAGTAGCAATAACAAATAATACCAATAACAGTAATAAATATAAAAATCTTAAAAATATTGTTATAGTTATTCGAAATGTAGACCGTTAACTTCAAGACACTTTTGTATACGACGATGGATGACGTTTGTTGTAGCAGCTCTTATTTCAGCGGGGTACAAGTTTTCAATCTCTGGAATCACTCGACGTTCTAATTCTTCCCTGTTGTGGACTGGAGTTTTATAAACTTCAACTTTAAGAGTACCCCAAAGATAAAAATCTAACGGGGTAAGGTCAGGGGACCTCGGAGGCCAATTCCACGGTCCCAAACGTCTAATCCAACGATCATCGAAAAAGCGGTCCAACTCCATACTAATTTCGTGTGTACAATGTGCAGGAGCCCCGTCGAGTTGATACCAACAAGTTATATATTTTTCAATTGACATAATATCAAGGAAGTCTTCCACAATTGTTCTAATTATATCTAAATATTTTGTGGAATTCAATTTTTCGTCGTAAATGTAATATTTTATTTTGTCATCCATTAACATACAAAACACATTGAAACTAAATTTGACTTGAAAGCCAGCCTCTCTAGTAACGTGGGGTTGTCTGTGGCCCAATGGTGACGATTTCGTGTGTTACAAATCCCTTCCCTAGAAAATTTTGATTCATCAGTCCATATAATTTTCTTTAAAAAAATTGGAGTCCTCTTGCATACGTACAAGTAACATTTCATAAAATTCTATTCTCTGTAGATAATCCTGAGGCATGAGAAATTGGACTCTTGTAATTATGCATTTTATGGTTTGCTAGTATTCTTCGAATGGATGAATATGGCAATGCTAAATCCCGCTCAGCACAACGTATGGAATACTGGGGATTTGCATGAAAATATGCTTCTCTTAATGACGAACCAAAATTTATAAAATTCCTCTGAATTCGTAAAAACTTTCTGTTGTTCATCTGCGGCAAATTCGGATATTTCTCATTAAATCTTCTGCTGAAGTTCTGCTGATAATCTTATTGCACTCTCCATGGATAATAAACAAATCAATTAAAACCGTGTTTGTATAATTATTTTCTGCCATATTTGTGCTACATAGCTATTCAAATTAGGTGCAAATATCACTAACGTCAAATTTATTTAGAAAAATAACATCTGTTGTCATTACAAAATGACAAAACAAAAATTTCATGGCCCACCCGTTATGATATACCAAAAGACTAATATTCTTGGTAAGGTTACAGAAAAGTGCCCATAAATCGAAAACGGTGTGCATTAGATATAGAGTATATTACCTTTTTAAATAAGTAAATGTATCGCCTTTCCGAATCAGTAATAATATTCAGGGCATTCCATTTAAAAAAATTGACTTTCGTGCATTTTTCTAAGTCACTTATAGAAAGCGTTCTCTAACTCACCCTGTATGATATTCAAAACATGTGATTAATGGAGGAGATGCCCCCAGGCCTTGCCTAGCCGCAACTAAAAAATTATCTTTTAATTGTTGCATAGGTAGGAGAAAACACGATTTACTGAAAGTCAAATTTTTGGCAATAAATTCAGAAAAGAATTATTATCTCGAAAACGGCTTGAGATAGGTATAGGGAAATATTAACAAAAGTTACTCAGAAAGAGACGACGATCCAAAAAATGCAAAAATATACAGGGCATTCCATTTAAAATAACAAAGATGTTGCCAGTTTTACGTATAAGTGGCAACACCGCACTTTTGAAAATATTTTAGTTGGAGAGATCATACTCGATTATCTTGGTAACCAAAATTTCAAAGCATTCGGTTGATCCAATCTCCATATACTTCTAATACTCCACCCACCGTGGCTCACCCTGTATATCTGTTAAAAAGATACCTACCATTTCCCATAAAGAAGAAACTCAGAGTTACAAGTGCTATATAAAAAACGCACAAAAAGTCCAACCAAAACCCGAATGTCCTGTTACAACTTAAAAACATATAAAATGCTGCGCTATGAAGGTCTTGGTGCTTATCAAATTCTTGCCTCAATATTTCTTGTGCACCAAATGCTCTAATAGTTGTTAACCCTTGCAGCGAGGCGTTGATATGAGAAAAAACTGGACTCCTAGCTGAAATTAATACAATCACATTATGCTGAAAATAAACTGAAATCTAAAACTTACTTGTAGCTTCCATTCGTTTGATATTCCTACTTGACGCCAAGTAAACAATTCTATATAAGTAAAATATAATTACCATAATGGAAGTTGGAATAAGAAACCATGGTTTAACTGTTGCAATAACCAGATTTATTGCAACCACATTTAGAGCTATCTGAAAAACATTGTCTAATATTTCTGTCACCATGTAAATTTACAAGTTTTACCTGTACTGTGTCTATTAAAACATGTGGCAGAGATTCATCAATGGACCCCATATCTTTTGAAAACCTGTTGAGTATCCTTCCTGATGAATTGGTGTTAAAAAAATGCATAGTGGCGTTGCAAATTTTTGAAAACATATTATTATGTAATTTCCTCGAGGCCAACATGCACATTCTGTAAAATGAAATTGATCTCGCAATTGTAAGAACTATAACACATGAAATTATGAAACTATACACGTAAACACAATTGTCAGTGATAAAAAATTTGTCTATGCTGTTCTTCTCAGTATTTGGGAGAGCACTTAAAATAATCTTGTCGTATTTCTCCTCCAGCAAAACTTCATCACGATATGAATTATAGAAAGTGTCATTTATATAATCTTTTTCTGCTCTGTTTTGCTCAAGATTCACCCTAAAAATAATGTTAATTATACCGAGTGTTTAAATAACCTGGTCGACAATTGAAATGATCAATTCTATAAGAGTGGAAAGCCTTTGGCTACGTGGAAAACGAAAATAATCAGTTCATGTTTAACTATTAAGCACTTTCACGGGAACTAGAATTCATAAAGCTCAAAAACTCAACGGGAACTAGAATTTATAAAGCTCAAAAACTCATCAGATATATTATGCTTAATATCGATTCAATAGATTTTTTGGTCTGTTTGATGTGTATAATATATAGAAATTGGAAGGTAGCGATAAATGACGTTAATTCCAGGGTTGCTTCTAGGTGTTTTGTCACCACGTAAATATGTTCATGCATATTATGACACAATAATTTTACGTTGTGGTTATTTTGTCTATTTCGGTAACATTCAAAGTTAATTCAGAAGGCTGAAAGTATTGATGGATTGGTGTTAACACAAATGAATTTTTAACTAGCGATCACAAAAGTAAAAGTATGTTAGTAATATTTGTTGTAAATGTTTCGGAGTTAATCTCTAGTACGTCTCATTAAAAATTCGTTTGTATATATCGAAAAAAATAAATGAAAAACATCTCCACACATCCTGTCACTTTAGAACCATACTATGCTGTGCTTTGCTTGATTTGGCAGACTACCATGTGCAAAAGTCTCAAGCCCTTTGAACGAAAAAAGAACGTTTTGATAAAATTATTAGGAGATTGATTTAAAAAAAAACATACGAACACATGCACTAGTGGGTTATCTGTTTGGAAATATTTCATTAGGTGTTTACAATATTATATCTACGTAAAAGTCGTCTCTGGAATTTATCGCTGCCTCCCGATGTCTAAAATATGTTAAACTCTTAACTTTCTACATATCAAACGATTCAAACTTTTATGGTACATAGAATTTACAAAGAGAACCAAGAAAGGCACAGCAACTTTTACAGAGGGATAAGCAGATAGTGCAAGGTAGAGAAAAAAATATTGTTAGAATCATGCAAATAAAAGGAATACTCCTCGATCCCACCTCCGATAAAAGAATATGAATTATATTTCTTTCAAAGATTAATGAAAATATAATTTTAAGGCAAAAAGTCGATCTTTCTTTTAGAACATTATCGATTAATTTCAATTGTTGATCAGTTTCTTTTAGTTTAACAATATAGCTCTTTACGCAAAATGGCGGAAATAATTACAAGAGACGTGATATTTTAGTACAGATATTTAAAATAGCACCTATGCTTATTAATATACTAAAAGTGTTCAATGATTCGAGTGGACTTATGGCAATTATTTTCAAAAATGAGTTTTCGCAAATAACTCAGAAATTGCTATTTTTACGAATAAGGTTGTTGAGCCTGAAACTTTTCAAATGATGTACTTTTCTGACGACATTTAATAATATATATATAAGGTGTTTCAATAAGAGCGCAAGATTTTAATTACGCGCCAGTTTGGCTGTCATGATGTCACAAGATTATGACATGACAGATCGATAGGAAACAGACGGAAGTTAGTAAACATGGAGCATTACACGATAAAACAACGCGTCCTGATTGTTCAACATTATTATCAAAATGGTGAAAGTTTGATTGCCACGATTCGTAAAGTGCGTCAAATTTTCGGTCGAAATAATGTTCCTCATTCATCTACTGTGAAAAGAATAATCGAAAAATTCGAAAGTACTAGTTCGGTTAGTGATGCGAAACACACGACACGAGCTTGTAGAGGTCGTTCAGAACAAAACGTCACGGTAGTTCGTGAGAGCGTGGCTGAGAATCCAGGGACGTCGATTCATCATAGTGCACAAGAATTGGACATTACAACAGCCACTCTTCAGCGTATTCTCACTAAAGATTTGCATCTCCATGTGTACAAAGTCCTATTGACTCAACAACTTCTGCCAACAGACCATGCACAGCGAAGAGAGTTCACCAATTGGCTCCTTGAACAACAAGAAGTGAATGCCGATTTTGCGGACAAAACCATTTTCAGTGATGAGGCCCATTTTCATCTTGATAGCTTCGTTAATAGGCAAAACTGACGCGTTTGGGGCTCAGAAAATCCACGAATGATTCATGAGAAAGCAATGTATCCAAAACATGTTACTGTTTGTGTGCATTGTGGTCTAAAGGAACCATTGGGCCGTTTTTCTTCGAACACGAGTCAAGTAATGCAATAACGATGAACGGCAAACGTTATCGTGCTAAGATAACCCAGTTTTTTGTGCCTCAATTGGAAGATATTGCTCTCGACGACATGTGGAGAGCAGGACAGCAGGACGGTGCCACTTGCCATACCGCCCGTGAAACATTGACAGTTTTGCACGAGTATTTTCCTGGCCGTGTCATGTCTTGGTCTGGTGGCCAGAATTGGCCGCCACGCTCTTGCGATTTAACACCTTTAGACTTTTGGCTGTGGGGTTGTCTGAAGTTAAGGTTTATGCCAAAAAAGCCCACGACCACCGAAGCATTGAAGGCCGAAATTAGACGATTTATCAACGAAATATCGCCACATATATGCAACACCGTTATTCAAAATTTCGCCAAAAGAGTGCGCATATGCTAGCAAAGCCGTGGTGGTCATTTACCAGATGTATTGTTCCATACATAACTCCCAAATGTCTACATTATAACTCAATAAATATTTCAATACTTTGCTACAGAAAACCATGTCTTATTGAACCTATTCGAAGCATTGCACTCTCATTGAAACACCCTTTAGAAATGGGTCCATCATTATTAAAAAAAATTTTTATGTATATTTACAAGCAGATAATAATTTTTACTTAATATCCAACTTACAAATATATTCTGCGTTCTTGCTTAAATCAAAATAATGAATTTACGAAAAATTTTCGAATCAGATGTACTATTAGTAAATATGTAATAAAATATTTTTGTTAAAAATTGATTTTTATATTACTAAAATAACGTAATAATTTGTCGTTGTCATTTTCTAAGATGATGGATATGGAGTATTTCGAAGACTTTTAATATGTTGCTAACCATATTCTAATCATCAACCAAAAATCATTTTAATTATTTCATCCATTTGCGAAATAATGTTATCAAGAAGTGTCTAAACTATTAATATTTCATATTGAAACGAAAGCTTACCAAAATTTTATAAAAAAGTCAGCTCCACTTGATGCCAGTTGTGTTAATACAAACAAAACTAAAACAAAAAAGGAGCAACACCAACCTCCTCCAGCGATTAAATATATTTTGTAAACTTTTGAGGAAATTTTACCAGTATTTCTATATTCTCTTATTTCTGACGGTTCATCAGATATTTCCTCAAATGATTTTACCTTTGCACATGCTTCATCAGTTTTATCACATTCCTCCTCCTCTATTTGGTGTTTAAACAACTTCGCAAAATCTCTTCCAGAACTTTGAATTTCCTCATAGGTCCCAGTAGTAACGATTTTCCCATTTTCCATGAGATATATTTTGTTAACTGACTTTAAATATTGCAATTGGTGGGTTACTAATATTGTACATTTGTTTTTAAGAAAACCTGATATACAGTCTTCAAAAAGTTGTTTTCCTACTTGGGTGTCTACTGCGGACAGTGGGTCGTCAAGAATATATATATCAGCATCTTTATATACTGCTCTTGCCAAATTTATCCTAGCCTTTTGACCACCACTTAAACTGACTCCTCTATCACCTACCATACTTTTGTCTCCATAAGGCAAAAGATTTAAATCTCTTTCTAACGCACATACCTGTATAACTTTTTCGTATTTCTTACTGTTCCATTTCTCTCCAAATAAGATGTTTTGTTTAATTGTGCCCGCAAACAACCAAGGTTCTTGTGAGGCATAGGAAACTTTGCCAACTACATCTTTGAAACCTGCAGTAATTGGCAGCTCCTTCATAACAGATTGAAGCAATGAAGTTTTACCAGATCCTACAGGCCCCACAATTGCCACTAGTTGTTTAGGTCCTACGTTAAAATTTACATTACACAAAGCATATTCCTGTTGGTTATCTACCCATTTAGCAAAAACGCCTTGGAGGTATATACCAATAGACTTTTTATTGGAATTATGGATAAGTGGAGTAGATGTAGTAATTTTTTTCGTATCAATTGTATGTGCAAATCTCAAAGTGTCTAGATGTACTTCATCAAATAAGAGGAAGGTCTCAATCCGCTTCATGGAAACTAGGGATTCTGCAAGATTTGAGATGCCTTGTGGAAAGTCTGTGATCATGACAGATTTTAATATGTTGTAGAAAGATGATACTACGTATACGAATTCTGCGTTTGGCCTATGTCCTGTAAATGCGTATGTAAGAATACACAAAAAGACTGATGTTCTCGTGATAAATTTGTTAAAAGATATGTGTAGTGCTCGTATGTAAGTTGTTGCACGAATTTGTTTAATTTCTAACCTAAAATTAAAAAAATATATATTGTATAGAGAGGTAGATTGTGTTAAAGCTTTTCGTTTATATTTTAAAGCAGTCCTGAAATGATCAGATGTTTTTTAAATTTAATGCTTTTATATCGAAGGTGATAAACTGAAACATAAGTGAAATAAGTTTAGAACAAGAATTGCTTATGTACGTTCTTCATTCTTCTTTGTTACATAGAATTTTGCCTTGGTAACAAATAAGTGTATTAAATTTTAAGTATACCAATAGTTGTAAAGTCAGAGTTCTAAGTAACAAGGAACTTATATTATTTCGATTGTTAAGATCAACCCTTAGTTAATTTACAGCATTTACATAGTGCCCATTGGAACTTTATACCAACTGTTTCAGTTGGCTGACATATAAAATTCAGACGGATTCAAATTAGGATATATTGGTGGCATTGCGCGACAAGTAGAGGGATTTTTAAAAAATAAATGAATAAATGAGGCAGTAAAGGTTCACTATGAGAGGAATATGTCCATCTAGAATCTGTTAATGCTGATAGGCTTTATAGTTTTGTTTTAAAGGATATTGAATACCTTACTGAAAAAGATTTCATCACATTCAGTTCTTTAAAGGCATCAAACGATAATTTCATCACTTACGGTTTGTTCCAGCAGAACATCACAAACGGTTTGATGAATTTTTTGAATGCGCATGTCTAAAAATCAAATATCGGAAATTAGTTAGCAATTTATACTGCTAGAACGAGGTTTTTGCTTCTCTTATGCTTTTTCGCACTTTCTTAGTTCTCCGCATGACATTCGATTGAAAGTTATAAATAACATAACCTATAGCTCTGTCTTTGCAATTATTTTGAATCAACTGTGTTTAAATTTCTCAAAAAAATAGTTTTATAAGATGGAGCAAATTATTTTTATCTTTATGAAAACTAGAGAATTCTACGATAGAGTTTTAGGTTATGCACAAATAGATTTATAATTCAAATAATTTTAAACGACATTTTATATTTGAACTGCGCATAACTAAGTTAAAATTCGTGGAGAATCCGCGAATTCTTCAAGCCTTTTGAAATCGGTTAGAAACTAATCAGTTAACTTGCCGGAACACTAAACTAGTAGTTAGAATCCCCGAATGTTGTCTGCTGGAACGCCGATTTCGTTTTGCGCATGTCGAGGACAGTTTTAAAACGTTTCTGACTACCGCTGGAACAAACCTAATATGATCTCTTATTAATTAATGCCGATTTGCAAATGATGGTAACAAGATAAATCAAAGCGGCAAGGCATATGTCTTTTTGCAGAAAAAGAAAATATTTACTTAAAAAATATAAAAACTTGTGTTATTGTCGATAACCCTTCGTAATATCATAAATGCAAATAAATTTACAAAAAACTATTTAACACCATTATTGTACCTAAATATCTCTGAAACTATAAAATCAAAACTCAAGAAACTATACCTACTTTCTGATTTGTTCAACTAACGCAGAGAATGCTTTTTCCCAAGTATACATTTTGATAACTTGTATACCAGATATGATTTCACTCATTATTCTAACCCTTTCATCTGTTTTTACGGCAGTTCTTAATCGAAAAATAGATGTCAGCTTACCCATTAACACTGAAAACGAGAATTATTTTAATGTTTCAATTTTGTGGGAATGCATAAAACTAGAAAGCAAACGGTATTCAAAATAAAATACGACAAACACTACATTACAAAATTACCAATTTGGCAGCAAAAACAATATGATGGAGAGAGAAATAACGAACAGTATCGTAATATTATGCTTCATTGCATATATACACTTTCTCAGTTATTGTTATATTTATTTAAGTATATTATTATTATAATCGGACAAAAACGTTTACTGAATTTAAAACATTTCTTGCATCCAAATTCACTTCAAAACAGTCTAAACTGAGATATAGAAAAGTTGTTTTACTTATACGAGGTGGTTAAAAAAAATCAAATTTGTAGCGAAATTTTCTGATTTATGTATGCAAATTTACTTATTACAGAACTGATGTATATTTTTTTCAGTTTTAATGGCATCAACAGAATTTTTCTTGTCTGTTGTCAAAATATAATGAATGTGACATAAAATTGATTTAATTTTTATGGACTACCTTTAATTTTTTATATATCAATAATAATAATTATAATAATTCTTTATTTCTCAGTCAAAATGTACTTATTATACACAAATAACTGTAGAGAGCGTCAAACATATTAAAAAAAAAAATAGAAAATATATTTATACATACAGTAAATAAACCTGAGATCAAGATAATACATAAAAATACAAAAGGCATTGTACAAAAATATAAAAGATCAATAAAAAACAATGTATAAGATGATTATGAAGACAATAAAATAAGGAAGGAGGAAGGTTAAAATTGATTAGTCAGTTTGTAGAAAAAAAATCAAGAGAATAAGAGTTCTTATCAACAAGCAGTTTTTTATGTCTTTTTTTTTAAATAGAGATGTTTTTGGACGTCTTAATGTCGGTAGGTAAGCATTAAACATTTTGCACCTATTAAAATAAAGGCCTTTTTGATATCGCGTAGTGGAATGTCGGTCTGGGCAAAGGTTATATTTAAATCTGGTTTCGTTATCATGGTCATTTCGATTTTGTTGAAAAATGGTCAGGATTTTGAAAACAAAAGCACAAAGTTCATAAATATATGTACCAGTTAATGTCAGAATTTTTAACTTTTTGATTACCGGTCTGCATGATTTTCTTTTTAATAGTCGAGCTATTATTCTTAAAGCATACTATTGGAGAAAAAAAACTCGTTGACAATGACTACATGTGGCCCAGTCAATGATATCATATCGCATTTGAGAATGAAAATTAGCATAATACAGGCTGATAACAATATTTTGGCTACAGTGGTTTACCATTGTCCGTAATGCATAACAACTGGTTCGCAACTTTTCACAAAATTTGTCAATGTGGATATCCCATTTTAAGGTGCAGTCAAAAGTGAATATTTCACTTAATCTTTTCGATATTAAACTGACTAGAGTTTAGGCTATTTAAATCATCTTGTACATTACGCTGCTTAAAAATTATTGAAGCGGTCTTGTCCTTATTTATATTTAGAACAATATTTTCTAACCAGAGTGTGCATTTTCTGTAAACCTCTTCTACAGAATTTATTGCTGCCGTCGCGTCGCATCGTGTTGGATTCTATAATTAAAAATTTTTTAGCATCTGCATAATAAACAGTATAAAAGTTATTAAAATCTTTCAAAAATGAGATTAAGTCATTGGCACAAATAATTTATAAAAGATGACCTAAAATAGAACCCTTATTATTCAAATAGATATTTCTAAAAGTCTTTTACAAAAGCTATTTTCTCAATATTTATACGGACGTGTGGCGAATTTCTTGTTTGAACCATTCAAATGTCAATGTTTTATTTACTTCTTTTAAAATAATTAAATTGCTCTCTTATGTTATTTCAATCGAAATAAATAAAACATGATATTTCTATAATTTTTTTACCTATTTACACGTAACAATTTGTTTCATACTGCGCACTAATTATTTTACAAATATTTCACAACAAAAATAAATGTGTAAATCAGGGGCGTGCGGTGAGTTTTGATACAGGGGAAGCAGTTTGTGATATAGGGTGATGGGTAGTGCGAAACCCCGAGCGAAGCGAGGCAAAAATTTTTTTTAAGAAAAGGGGCGTGGCTTCCGTATACTCATTTTAAAGCAAATGTCGAAAGCTGCAAAGTTATGATATCTAGAAAAAAAGTACACTTGTACGACCGCCACTCCTCAATAAACATGAAACATAAAAACACCACAATAATTAGACAACCCCCCGATTCCAAAGCCGAAGCTGCACGGGCGAGGGTTACACTTATGAAAAAAACGCACACACACAACCATACCCACCGACATTGCCAGCGCCGGTGGCGGGGATTGAACCCGCAGCGAAATAGAGAGTTTGTTCAGTCACACTAGCCATCGTGCACTCTCTAGCCAACTATAAATTGAGTCGGCTAGTTAATTAAGTACTTAACATGCACATACCTACCTATTTATAATGTAGTTTAATCCGCCTCTCCTTTTTTACGATGTCGGAAATAACTTTGTCGTAAAAGTTTGAATTCTGGGACATCTCCTTCACAAAGTTACTTTCTATTGTCAACAGGGACAATTTTGAAAGCCGCTCTTTACTGGTTGAATTTCTTGAAAAAGTTTTTATTCTTTTTAAGGTCGAAAAACTGCGTTCAACCGAAGTACTAGTTGCAGGTATCGTCAACACTAATTCACACAATTTCAACACTTCAGAGTAGACCTGATCCAAACTATTTTCTTTTATAAAGATAATCAGTTCGTTGGCGTTATGTTTCTGACTAATATCTTCTGTAGCATAAATAACTGAAAGTTCCGATCGTAACCCAATTATACCAAAAAAATTTCCGTAGTTATCACCCTACGACTGAAGTGCTTTTTGTGGAAACTGTTTATTTTTAAATTCATTAAAATTACACAATTCTAAAAATTGTATATCATTAAAATTTTTAAATCTATTATTTAGTTGCCCAGTGATATTGTCCAAAATTTCGATAAAATGTCTTCGATATAAAGTTCTATGATCCACTATAAATTCAGTTCATATTCTATTTCTTTGGGGTTCTAAATTGTCATTACTAATTATCTCCCAGAACTTTTCAAATTCATTTCTTTTGTTACAAATCAAATTTTTGAATTCTTCAATTTTCTTTACACAAAATCCAACGTCATTTGATTTAGTTTGCAAAATATTGAATAAATTGTCAGTAAATGGGAATATTTCGGAGAAAATATTTAACAAAAAATTAAAATCAAAGTCTCTTTTCAATGAATCTAAGTAACCTCTGGATCCATTCAAAGTCTCAGTGTCCCAATCATTTTTGCTTTGTAAAATATTTTCAAATAAATCAATTAGAGGCTGTCGATATTCAGATACAGTTTGTACTAGCCTCCCATTGTAATTCCATCGTGTTGGAGCAACTCTGGGTAGTCTCTTTTGTAATTCCAAATCTAAAGCTCGTGTCCGTTTTGATGATTTTGAAAAAAAGGCAGCCATTCCACTAATACTTGAAAAAAATACTTTGCACTCTTTAAGACACGCTGCAGATTGAGCAAGAACTAAATTTAATCGATGCGCAAAACAATGTACAAATATTGCATTCTGAAAAGTCTCTTTTACTTTGGCCTGCAGGCCCCCCGATTCACCAGCCATTACAGCGGCCCCATCATAACTTTGGGCGATAAGTTTAGCACCACACTGTAGATCATCGACTATCTGACAAAATATAGCCGTTCTCTGCGTTGTTACGTCTAAAAATCCTAAAAAGCGCTCTTGGACTTTCCCATTTGGATTTATGTAGCGATTGACAACTGACTAATATTCGTAATATCGGTTGTTTCATCTAACATAATTACAACAAAAGGAGCTTTTTTATTTCTTGCTTGATCTTTTCTAAAACAATATTGCTTATCGACTGAATCAAATCATTTTGAATATGATTTGATGTACCGCGAAATATCGTGGAGTGTTCCAGATGGTTACTTAAAATTGTATAGTATTTTGTTAATAAATCAACTAAATTGATAAAATTGCCCCTATTAGCAACGCTCCGAGATTCAGTATAACCTCTAAAACTAAATTCATTTTCGCCGAGAAAACAAACAATGTCAATAAGTCTTTTTAACACTTCTCGATTTTTTTTAATAAGTTCATTATGCTTACGGTCATTTTCTTTCAACTGCTGATCTAATGAATGCTCAATTCGTCATTTTCCAAATGTTTGTTTTTTTAGCACCGCTCGCAAATGAGTTTCACACTTACCATGTTTTTTGTCACTTTGTGAATGTTGTTTAAATCTGAAAAGCCATTTTTATTCCAAACACCTTTTTCATTTGTGAAAAGTACACATGACCAACAAAACAATTTACACAAATTTTCGCAACCCCTTAACCACTGATTAGCACTGTACACTTCAGTATTAAAGTACCTATAGCATGATTTAAGTTTCGTTATTAAGAGTTTTAAATCAGGTGTTGGTCTCCCGTTTCTAATAATATCCAGTTTATCTTGAAACGAATATGTTGAAAATCCCCTTTTCAACAAACTGCACACCACACAAACGCAAATAATATTTTCCACAGTGCTAGGACCAGCTTCCAAATTTAATAAGCAATTCTAAAACTGCTTACACGCGCACTAATGTTCAACGTTTTAAAAATCACTTGTCGCCGCACCACAGGTTTAGAAACACCAAAAAAGTTTTTACAAATATAGCACAAAAACTGAGAATAATACTAGGAAGATTAATATTAAGTATAATTTTAAAATCGAAATTAAAATCTATAAAACAAAACGCATTACGATGCGCTACGGCTCAGATATCAAGATTATGAAGTGGGGATGGGATGCATTTCAAGAAGTTGCTTACATATATCGAAGTCGCGCGAGTTCGTGTTGGCTCGATTAATTGAGTGCGTCATCGTTACGGTTTTATCATGCAATGTTATCTCAGCTGTTGAAAAGCAGGGAAGTGTCTATTGAAATTGGGTAAAAGTAAATTTTAATGATTAATATATGTGATAAATAATAATTAGGTTCTAATTATGTGTGTTTTTTTTAATAATCCCAGGGGAAGCACTGCTTCCCTTGCTTCCATGGACCGACCGCCACTGGTGTAAACAGTTTGGTGAAAGTTACTCCGGTACCTAAAATTTCACTAACAATTTTTAAACGGAAGTAGGTTTTGTTCAACTGTAGGGATCTATAGGCATTTCGTGAGGCATAAAATATCTTTCAGTTGTTTACCTCAAAAATGTTTTCTTAGCCACTTCCCAAGTCATTGAAGTAACCCCTTGAAAATCTAGGATTTTGTATTAGGTAAAGGGAAGATGAGGTACTACAGTTTATTGTGGAGTACGAATCACAATTAGGTCATCGACTATCTTCTCTTAGTGGGAAACAAATTTCAAATGAATTTATAATTAGTTCATTCAGCTATCTTTGCCCTGTTAATAAAATAAATGAAAAAAATACTTACATTGAAGAGGTATGAATACAATAAGTAGACAGAATCCTGCAAGACCTGTTGCTCCAACTACACCATATAGCAAGTACATGATCAGAACAGTTTCTATGGGTGCTGCCCATAGGTAATGAAAATACCTGAAGCAATTATCAAACCGGTTGACATCATTAGACAACAAGTTTATCATTTGCCCAATGGTGGTTTTCACTAAAGCTTTCTTACTCAGTTTCAAAGTTTTTCTGTAAATTACCGAACAACAAGCTATTCTTATTTTCATGCCAAGATGTTGTAGAGATAGGTTGAAAGAATGGTATGTTACTACATATAATAAAGATGTCAGAACTATCATACTTGCGTATATATAAGCTTCTTCCAGCGTAACAGTGGTTTGATTTGGTGTATAATAGTTCATTAACTTTCCCAGTAGTAACGGCTGGGATAATCTAAAAGATATGAAAAGAAATGTTATTTCTTAAATGTTAAAGGCATTTAAACATAAGTAATTGTTTTTGTGAGAAAGTGCGTATGCAAGGCATACGTATGATCCTCGATAAATTTAAAAACAGAATCAATGGATCCAAAAGAAAATATCGACAAGAAATACTAGTCTTACTAAATAGTTTGGTGGGAAGATGTCTAATAATGGGTCCTGTGTCAAATTTCTTGTTAAAAGTTGGAAAACCAATGGCATCGAATAATATTAGCCCAATGAGGATGTTTTGATTTGTTGTCATGCAATACAAAAACACAACTGAGGGTATTTTCTTATCGCAAATGGTTTTAGCAGTGATGTTATGTAAAAGAAAATCTTAGATGTTAGAAAAATTGCCACAGAAAACTTTTGGAGACGAGACACCATTAACAATTCTTTGCAAATAAAGTTTTAATTATTTATAATAGCACATGTTTAATCCTTGACAAAAACGACATCAGTGAAGACATGCCAAGATTTTACAAATCTTTTCGTAAACTATTTGGTATAGGTTACTTCAACGTATAATAAGATTGACAGATATTTACATGCCTCATTAAAGCAAGAATTGCGTGAAAAACGAAATTCAAAGGACTGTACTTATTGTCATTATACCGCCACCAACAGCACATGACGTTAAGAAAATTATTGACTGATTCTAAAACCAAGCAAGAATTAACAGTATATTTAAGCCATAAGACTCTCGAATATTTTTGTAATTAAGATGTTCACTTCTTGGTTATTTGTGAAAAACATATTTAAGGTAATGTTGCGGTACTTGCATCATTGGTCCATCAGAATCATGAAGATGCTGACGCCCTCATAATACAAACATCGGTAATTGTCTATTACGCTTATTTCCAAAGCATTCTGCAGTACGGAATCAAGTTCTGGAGAGATTCTACCGATGTAGCCACTACATTTAGGATTCAAAAAAGGCTATCAGATCAATATGTCATATAAGACCTAGAGATTCGTGTAGAGAACATTTTAAAAAATTACGAATAATGCCATTGGTTAATCTATATATATTCAGAGTATCTATAATTATATTCCGAAATAAAACCAGTTTAATTAAACGCTCGGATATCCACAATTATGACACGCGACAAGTACCACAATATAATTATATTGTAACAAGAAAAAGCACATTCTACAACGGCATTAAAATATTTAATCACCTACCATCTGATGTTAAAACATCACTAGCCTAAATCAATTTAAGCGTAAGTTGAGACACCTCCTGTCAAATAAAGTTTTTTATACTTTAGAGGAATATTTCACCTTTTGTTTTTAAATTTGCTAATAATTAATAACAACTACCTATCCTTATCTAAATTCTGTATTTTATGATTGTATATTATTTAAAATTAATTGTACTATTTTATTGTATAATTATTGCATGTATTTTATTTTGTTTTTGTGTTTCTCAATATTTTCAAATATTTTAATTCAATTAATTCATGTACTTTCCTTACACATCTATGTATGTTTCTGAGGAAATAAATTACTTACTTACTTAATTACTTACTTACTTACTTACTATGTTGCAATACCGAGATTGCAAAAAGTGGTGGATGACACGATGCAAACATTGTAGTAGAGACACCCGATACAGATGTATTATTAACATCTTTGTACACTTACCACCCTGTACCCATGTCAGTTTTAAAAGGAAAGGACAAAAAAAAACAATTTCCATTAAACTTATTACAACAAATTGGGGCTGGAGAAATTATAGGCTTTGTTAGGTTTTCATGTCTTTACAGGAATAGATCAAAGGGGGCCTATTTTAAAGTGTTCATCAATTGTAATAATCGAATATAAACGGTTTCAAACGAGTAGGGGAATCAAATCAACCAGACGAATCTATTTTGTTGGCCCTTGAGAGATATACAGCAGTCCCAAAAATTTAACTCTTAAGCAACTGCGGTAGCAATTATTTTCTGCAAAAAGTCAACAAGAACAAAAACCTATCCTCAACAAAAAAGGTATTAGAAGAGCATATCAACAAACCAAATTATTCGTCTTTATTATGGAAGCAGTCTATAAAAAATTTTCAGAATTTACCATAACCAACGGTACAGTTACCGGCTCCAGAAACAATATTATATTTAGTCAAATGTCACTGTAATAATGGATGTTCTGGTAACTGCAATTGTCGAAAAAATAGGCTTCCCTTGCACGGAATCGTGCACATGTACTGATTTCGAATGTAAAAATATCTGTCCTAAACTGTCCTTTTAGGGCACCAACAGTGCGAATAATTTTTATTACCACATTTTAAACGAGAATATTCTTTTTGTTATTTTTTGATTCAATTTTATTTTTATGCTTCAAAAATCCTTACATACACGTACGTACAGCCATCTTGCCACTCCACTGCATAAATTCTGGCCACTCAATGATAAGATTATCTGTAAAGTCACTCCGAATTATGGTGCAATTGTATTATTGGTCAACATATATATGTGTTAACTAATAATAAATGATTTTATGCTATTAGTAACAAAGTGACCCCAAAATATGTGTAAACAGAATAAAAACCTACAAATTATTTATAACGACTTCACGCCATTTTGACCTTGCTTCAAAAATTATTATTAGGGAATTTCTAGGATGACAACAAGTCAAAAGCAATTTTTTGAACCTTTTTTGAAAGGTTCTACACTTTTTCGCACTTTTAACAATTCGTTTGACAGAACGCAATTTCCAACCAGACTAAAAGACAATTCACATATATTCTAAAAATATGAGTGAATCTGTAACATTAATATCAGAGCATATGCAAAGCACTCCTAAAGTGCTTCCAAAAGTACATTTTAAAAGTGCTTCAGGTTTAACTATAAGGAATTAAAAGCTCTTTGAAAATGCTCCCAAACACAGAAATGATTTTCAATTGCATTTCTCCAAGCACTTTACGAGTGCATTACCCAGCTCTGGTTAGTATCACTAATGATTCCTATGGCCTGTATTTAGAGTAGGTATTGTGTTTTCCCTAACTACATAAATGCAACAGTGCTGTTGTTTTGAAAACTGACCACTTCATCTTTTTACAAAAATTCAGGCAATCAATGAACTCATTGTGACGTACACAGTTCATGTGTCAGAAAAATTTGCAATAAAGAACCTGTTACCATGAAGTAACTTGTAATTTTCTGAACTACTTACAAAAAAATTTAATTTGTACGGCTACGTTTCAAATACTCTAAACCAATCGGCGACCCTGCGTAAAATATATATGAATAACTATGTTTTCTACTTTGAAATTCAATCATTATAACTAGCGACCGTATCTTAGGTAGTGATACCAGTTATGGACTTACATACAACTCTCGTACAACTAATAAAATGAGAATAAATATTGTGAAATGGTACACGATTTTTTAGGAATTAATTAATAACCTTCTCATGTTATTTTATTGTATATTGCTAATTCCTTGCAAAACGCAACATATTTATATACTTATGTAATTAATTCAGTGCAGAAATAAAAACTATGTTTGATATGTGGGTGCCATCATGTTACAAATAAGCTGTATTGTCATCTCTTAAATTAGTACTTACTTACTGAAAAACAAAGCACTAAATTAAATATAGGTTTTGTACGATCGTAAAAGGTCTGTTATAAATTGATAATGCCTATAATATGTCGCAGTGTAGTTGATGCAATGGATGTCGTGTACGATCTACGCCATTTGGCTGCCATTTCGTAGTAGATGTACATTGGCGTGCGGAGGACGATTCTTAAATCATAAATCATGCCATACTATAATCTTGTCAAAATGATAAAATGTTAAATCTATGGGAGATACTGGGTTAATTTTTTCCCTAGAACCACACTACCCCACAGGATTTTTCTCGGTGTAACGAATAAAACAAGTGTTGACCTCCTACATGCAATAGAGGATGAGATATTCAATTTGTATTTCTTCCAAGAGGGTTGATTTTCCCGGGAGCCCAACGCTCCATAAAATAAAAGAAGTTCGAATACCCTATCTGCAATAGAGTTTGAAATATTGAATTTCATCAGTCATTCTCAATACAAAATGCTAAATATCTTAGCTCCTATGACGTGTTGCTAACAAAACTTTTAATACATTGTCCAGTATTTCAGAGACCAATTTAAATTTGCAAGTAGATATCGAACGGTCATTTCTTCAGCGCAGCGGACATCATTCACAGAAACGACATTGCTGTAGACGTAAACATCTGTCGCGCTCATCCATATCTTTAATACTTATCGGGTAAGTGTTTCACAATATTGTATAAACAAGTATTACAACCTTTAAGTCTAACCTCCGTATCCACCTCTGATATGTGCATAAGTTAAGCGTGCGCTACGCGCACCCTCGGCGCGTTGCAAGGCATCTTCCTCTGTCGAGGAAAAAATTTGTATATTATTGGCCGTCACGCCGTTACGTTGCGTCGGATCGATTTCGGCCATAAGACTTTTTTTACATCTTTCGCGACGTAGAATGACGCGCCCTCCGCGATTTTGCCGAAAAGACGCATTCCGAAATTAGCCCCTATCCCCGACCCCCTTCCAATTTTTTCGCGGAAATCCCCCCTCGAGTAACGCCCGCCCATGGGAGCGCGTTCCTTAATCTGCCGACTAAGTATTCTTTTCGGAAGATCGAAAATTTTCGGCGCGTCGACGGCCGCCACGCCGTTACGATGCGTCGGATCGAATTCGGTCATAAGACTTTTTTGCGTCGATCGTGACGTAGAACGACACGCCGCCCGCTAATTTTCCGAATAGGTTTCAAAAATTAGGCCCCCCTCCCCGACCAATCCCCCCTCGTTTTTTTCCGAAAACCTCTCGTCGAATAATACCCGCCTACGGGAGCGCTGTCCTTAATCTGCCGACGAAGTATTTTTTTCGGACGATAGAAAATTTTCGACGCGTCGAAAGCCGCCACGCCGTTACGACGCGTCGGATCGAATTCGGTCATAAGACTTTTTTGCGTCTTTCGCGACGTAGAACGACACGCCGTACGCGATTTTGCAGAAAAAGCGCGTTCCGAAATTAGTACCCCTATACTTTTTTTGTAGGCCTAAGGGCAAAATGTGCGCAAAAGCACCCCTTTTACGTAAAAAATTCGTCGCGCCCCCCGGAGCACTTTAGACCCGACTCGTGTTCCTCATTAGCGGTATATAATAATTATAACTTATATTCAGTTGCTTATTTACAGCGTGTTTTTTGCTAAATGTTCAGCGGTCATATAATTTTGGACATTACAAAAATCATCCGTCAAAGGTATATTGTAGGATATTATCAATTTTGTATTATATATTATTTTTACACACATGAAAATATTGATTGTGTTCGTACACGAGCTGATTTCACCCCTGATATTCACGAAATGACTACCCGAGCTGTGGTCTCTAAATTATAACTATGGTATTGTGATGAAAATTGCCATTGCATTTATTTGTGTTGTGACATAAATATATTGATTGTATTGAAATCAAAGCAAATTTCATCTAAATTAAAATCAACTTGATTATTTGTCTGATTCAGTTCAAGTTACCTTGACTAATCAAAGACTTTGAAGAAAATCTTTGCATTTTGCACAGGACTTTAGACTCTATATCCCTGTCTGAAAAAAGGTATTCCAATAGAAGTTGCAACAGATATTAAAAATAAAATTAAAAATAAAAACTCCAAACGCTAACTCAAAATCTTTGGTATATCTTATCATAAAATCTTGAAACAAATCAATTCAAATAATGAATAATGCGAAGTTCTCCCATGAGCCCACAATCCAACTGTAGTGGAAACTTTTTTAAATAAAAATAAAGTTAATACTAATGATATTGTATAACGGTCACTTGTATAATCGAATTTCATTCACATCATTTAATGAGCTGCTACAGAAGCATTCTTAAGAGAGGACTTTAATGTTGCCATTGATGGTAGTATAGATGAGTAGCTTATGTAGCTAAACCAGGGTAGTAT
The DNA here is from genome assembly GCA_029963845.1 of Rhamnusium bicolor. Classification (NCBI taxonomy): domain Eukaryota; kingdom Metazoa; phylum Arthropoda; class Insecta; order Coleoptera; family Cerambycidae; genus Rhamnusium; species Rhamnusium bicolor. Next base: position 817,729 of record JANEYF010002643.1, read on the forward strand.
GGATACCAAGTAAGCATAATAGGGATACACAGACACACGAGATTAGCATCCTCTTTAATTATTGGATGCAAAATAATTTTATTTTTTGTAGTAGTACGAGAAAATACATTATTTTTTCTGTATGTTTGAATATGGAGATAAATGTACAAAATTAAATTTTAAATAGTCAGGATAATTGGTCTTGATACTTACTTTAAAATAAATTCAAGAAAAAACAAAACAATCATATGACCTAAGATATCTTTACGGAACATCATCCATAAGGCCCTCCAAAGGGCAGGTTCTGTATTATTTAGTTTTTCCAGTTTCCATAGTTCTTCTAGCTTATCTCCTAATCTATGAGATTCATGTTCATTCAATGGTTTATACAAGTCATCTTCATCCAGCTCTTTCTTCCAACCTTTATAAAATATTGGTAGACCCCAACTAAAAAGGATAATAAAATTATACTATTAAATGCTACAGTTAATACAACACAGAACTGGGAATTGCTCTTAAATAAAATGCTTTCAAATTATTATAAGCGATATAAATGCTGATTGCTTCTTACTTGAAGCATTTTATACCATAAGCAATTTGTATTTGCAAGTTCACTTCGGTTTTAACTTTTTATTTGTTAATGTATTATTGTAAAAGTTTTGAAGCAGTCAAAAAGTACTTCAAATACTTTTAAATTGCTTTAAGCAATTATAATTATTTAAAGCGTTTTTAAATATATACATATGTCGATCTGTATTATGGTAAAAGGTATGAAAATTTACGTTGAATGGATCGACGGAAATTTAGAAAATGATTTTCAAATCTGTAACTTACATATTTATAAAAAATCAAACAAGGAACAAGTTTTCTTAATTCATAAATAAGAAAAATTGGGTACATAAATTTTAAAACAAAACTTTGTGAATGTTGTCACTATTCTCAGTTTCTTGAAAGTAAGTTGTAAAATTTTATTTCACGGTTTTAAAGTATAACCAATTGACAACTAATCAAATCGTCTAAAGGTATACACTAAACTTATTAATTAGTACGTGTTGAAAATTACAATGTAAGATAGATACTTACCAAAAAAAATAAATTACACAAAAAATTTGATCTCAACTGTGGATGCACATTTTTATTCTTAAATTCATCGGAATTACTATCATCCATTATTATACTTGGACGTGATTAGTTTTTCTTGTACTTGTGCTTGTCCTAAAATAAATAAACAAAATATTAAACAAACATTACATGTTTAATTTATTAAAAATGCGGTGATTTATTATTGTGCGTAAATATATGCGATAACATGATTTTTTTATATAAAAACAAATTATTTAAATAGAACAATATATGAACATATTTAGTAGAAAGTTTCATTTGTAAAAAAAGGTATTGTGACGTAAAATATAGTGTAACGCACCGCAAAATTAACATTTGCTACGCCTATTTGACGAAACAAGGTATACTGTAATCGATTGGTGATTTCTTTATGATCAGCATAAAAAATTATATTCCGAAATTTGTGTCAGATAATTGTATATCTATTTATAATGAAGGCTGTGCATATATGTCACGAATTTCTAAAATTTAGATTTTTTTGGCATTAGTCATGCGTAAATGAATACTTCTGACTACATCATAATTATACAAGATCTTTAAAAAATACAGCAAGACAGATATTGTCTATAACTATTTATTTATCTTGATACAAAACGCTACAAACGCGGAATTTTAAACGGTGTAGGTACAATTTTTAAATCAATTTCCGGAAACTTAGACGCCGAAGATGGTGAATATTACTCTAACTGCATCAATAAATTAAATAGAGACAAACATGAATTAGAAAACTTGTTGAAAAATCAAATTTCAGTAACAACGTCAGTCATTGGAAAGTTCAACTTGACCATTCAGAAATTACAGATTGACGAAGAAACATTTAACGATGATATCAAAGAAATTGAGGACGCTGTCTTAAATACGAAACATGATATACAGTCAGAACAAAATTAAATTGGCTAGAAATTTGTGAACAATTAATGGTTAGTTAATTGTACGTTGAAAACGATCTGAACGATATTCTAAATTGAATAACATTTGCATGATGCTTAAAAATTAATCATACCACTATCATTACTCTGGATCACTTAATAAATTTATTACAGGATATTTCACAAAATTTGCAGAAAAAGAATTTGCCACTTCCGATAAAGTTATCAAAAGTTGCTCAATACTTGGATATTATCGAACTCCGAGCATTTCAAACTGATTCTAGTTTAATTTTTGTTTTAAACATACAATTGGTAGATTCCCAAACTTATACAGCCCATGAATTATATCCCATTCCGATCCTGGATAACAGAACTGAGTTGCACCATATTTTGTCAGTTTTTCAAAAATATATCGCGAGAGATGATGATTCTTTGATGTTCCTACCTATTCCGGACCTGAAATAATGTCAACAACTTAACATTGGAACCAAATTATGTTCAAACTTGTTCACATACCCGATAGATAACACTGCCATCTACGAAGCTAGGCTTTTCAAAAATCTTAGGGTCCTACCTGAAAACTGCCAACCTCTTTCATTATAAGTCAAGGTTACAATGTCCAAAAACTTTAGGAAAACACCAGGTTAGTCATCAATGCAAAACCCCTGCATGTTACCATTAACTGTCAAGAGAAAAATTCAAAAACTGAAATCATTACCAAAAACTCCATTATAAAATTACAACCCAATTGTTACGCCTTCGTTGGTACAACCAAAATTCAGGCAAGTACAAACGAAGTATTAGATGTTAAGGTTGACACCCATCCTATTCAAATCCCATGTGAGTGCTGTAACGAACTTCCAGCCAAAATGCAGTTACCAAAATTAAAGCCACTGAAACTAATCAATCTAAACACAGACGATCTCGAGATTGCCAAACGTAAACTGGATCAATACTCGAAGGACTTGGACGACCTAATCAACGAACCGTTTACTTCCAAACATCTCCTGGTTCACATATTTCATAATCACACTAATCTTTGGACTACTATTCCTCTATGTATGTTGTAAGTAAAAAACAAAAGAAGACACAGATTCTCCATCAACACAACTACATCACCTCCACCTCCACCGGAACCTAGTAAAATCTTCAGGAGTTTCACTAACATACTCCCTGCAAGAAAGCGACCTCCGATTCGTGAAGAAGAGGAAAATGAAGCAATATAACTCACCTAAAGAGACTTTGGTGTATTCTGTGCCTTACTGTGGAACTCAATAATTCATTGTGAATCTTATTGATTTCAGTGAATTTTAATTCATTTAAAAAAAAATTATTTGCATCCGCAACTTTACTGCTCACTGGGAGAGATATTATATTCCTAGTATATGATTTCGCAAAAAGCTGGTGACTCATCGGCAATACTCTCCCTTACTCAGAGCGCCTTCTCTCGTCGATTGGACATTACTGCTCCTATGTCATCGTGTACAAGGATGCTGGATCGTCTCCGAACTGGATATCTAAGGCGGACGAAGTGTTTTGTTTTATTTTAGTTATTTAATAAAATTGTTTTATTATTATTTTGTTCGAATTATAGAATTATTAGAATGGATAAATAGCCTAAAGTGTCTTTATTATAATGCCGCAAGTCGATTATTGTCATTTGCCGCCAACAAGCAATTTCTGTTTATAGCTTGTCAAGCAAATAACATTCAGTTTTCAGTTTTATAAAATACTGTTTATTTTACTACAAAAAATTATAACTAAGTTATCTTCTGAAAAATAATTTAGGATGAAAGATATTAATTGACAAACCACACAATTTGCAGGATTATTATGACGACAAATTGTAATAAGTGTTAATTGCTTATATCAGTTATCCAAATATGTACTTTGTTTTGTTTGTTGTGGAGGTTGTACTTTATTTGACCAAAATTGTTTGTATTTTTGTATTGTATGTTCTCATATTATTAATTCAGTCGATAAGAATGATTGCTTTGGATAATATCTCAGTGAAACAAATACTGATGTATATATTTTAAGATAATAAAATATACAGAACGCCTCTAAATGATTAAGATGAAAGGGCATATTAAAATAACGTTATGGACATACAAGATCTGAGATAATCTAAAAATAATTTATGTTTTCAATTCAATTTGACCAGTTTGTCAAATTGAATTCATAAATTAGTTAATTTATCTGTAGAAAACGTATGTTTGGTTTACCTCTGTGTTAAATCTTCATATTATTTTTATATTCCAATGCATTTGGACAAAAACTACCTATGTCGTTTAAGGAAAAAGTCCAAGAAAGCTGAATTTTGTTTTACACTTTAATTTCGTCTTTATGAACAATGTCTCAAAAATCCCCAGTGATATGTTGTACGCACAATTTTCTATGGTGTATATGAGGATTAAAAATGCGATTTTTCGAGAATATCATCTCCATTCCTTTTAATTTTACGAATATGAATGTTAATCGAAGATCGAAAGATTAAAAAATTATCCACAGAAAAAGCCATTACACATTTTATCATACGATTATAGATTTCGAAAAAACTTGATGTGAAAGTTTTTACTTAAGCAAATATTTCGATTTTGCTCTATTCTATAATATAATAATAATAATATGTTTGTTGGCATGATTCAAAATTTACATTATGTTAATAGATTTTTACTACAAAATATAAAAGAAATGATATCTACTAATGTAAATGTATAAAAATAATCCAATAACAAAAAGTAAGTTTTACAAAAGTTTAAAACTGCGCGTGCGTGTCGATTAAATATATATATATATATATATACTGATGAGAGGTATGAAACTTCTCATATGGTCTGAATGTTACTTACTATCCGACCGACATCCTAGATGTCTCTGTGGCGGATAGCGACTTGCATCGCAGCAAGTACCGAGAGCGGCGACCCCTAGCCCAGGTGGACTAAACTAATGTGTTATTAAATATGATTTGAAGGAAACAACTACTCAGCGGGCAAATACCCCGACCTGCATTGAATTACACCTTCAAATCATGATAGATCGATAGCCAATATCATTTATCAATTCCTAACCAGACATAGATCGATTTCGAACTTATTTGTTCTCTTCAGTATGCCATAGGTTATGGAACAGACAAATGATAGTGGCCAACCTGCTAGTTGAAATTGAAATTTTGCAATTACAAAAGTAGTGTAAACCGCAGAGGAATATTTACATATTCGATTAGTTTACCGACTTAAACACAAAGAGGCCAAGGACAATTCAAGTTGCACAAACTGCTTTATGAATTAAAAAAATAACAAAAAAAAACTTTATTTATATATAAGCAAGATACGCCTATTTTAACTATTTAGAAGTTGAGCTATGGCCAACACGACTTTTTCTTACTTGTTTCAGAAAAGTCTTTAATTATATAAAATATTTTTAAAATTTAGGGCATTTAAAGTTTGACAACGCAAAAATATGATAATTATTTATAATAGTTTTTCTCTTTTTATACTTTCATCAAACCATACAACTTTAATATTTGCAAAAACCTGAAGAATGCATTAATAAACCATCACAAGAACAAGCTCTCATGGCCATATGAACCTCAACGCAAAGAGAGACAAGAAAATACATCACCTCTAAATCATGGGTACAGCCTGCTTAACGAATGGAAACCGTGGACCCGTGTTTCGGTTTTCATCGGCCCGGTGCAGCCAGGTTGAAAATGGGCACAACATAGGTAAAATACACATATTATGGACACCACTAGCATGCGACAATCACACCTCTCTGGCTTCAACTGGAAGACCCTGTGTTTACAGGAACAACAAACATCTCCATGGAGGCAACTGTAGCTAGCTGCATATAAATTTCTATCCGATAATGCAAACAATACAAGAACAAACTCTCGCAGGTCATGAACATCATCATAAAGATTTATGCATAAAAAGAAATTATGAGTAAGACTAGCTTGTTCTTGGATTTGCATTCTTGGGTGGGAATTTCTATGCAGATAACTACGGTTATCTCCTTAGCTATGTTAGTTGTAGCCCTGGAAACATGGGGTCTTCCAGTTGAGGACACAAATGTGCAATCAGCGCCTGTCAGCGCTTTCATTTGTGTTTTTTACCTAAGTTGTGTCCATCCTTTCAATTTACCTACACTGTGTTGATGAGGACCAACAAATCGCAAACACGTGTCCGCGGTTTGCATTCTTTATGCGGTGGCCGAGGGGCTGAATAGTTTGAACTGGTGTATACAAACGTGTGAAATATTTGTTTGGTTTTAGAGCATAATTATACTGAAATCGGTGTTATTAAAGTGTCCAACATTTGTAATTTGAAATTGATTTCATGAATTAAAATTGCAAATGTGTCATTTTTATTTGCCACATTTTTTTTTATTTGTTGACCATTGCTCACTCATTAGCCTGCAATAATTTAATTTTATTATTTGTTAAATTTATGTTAATGTAATATTTTGCACTTCGTCTATTTGGATCGTCTTTACTTTACACTATACCGGGTGATATTCGTTTCATTTTAACTTAAAATGACTTTCAGTAGTTAACAGAGGTTTACATTTACTACAAATAATGTGTAATTGTAAACCTGGTAGTGGTATTCATACTGTGACACTTTCCATTTGACCAGAAATGATGTAAATTTATTTTTTTAAATATAATGGTATATCTTTCACGGCCTATTCTGAAAGTCCATTATGTCTCTTTTCCAACAGTATATCACATATGGTTACTTGCACAAGACATTCACTTACATTTTTACGTAAACAAAATTTTTAATGAAACAAATGGAATCCACTTCAATTATTTAATGATACTATAGATAGAAAACGAATAAAGAAAACCAATCAAAATGTTTGAAAGATTTATCAAATCTATCGAGTGCCACTGGTTGCCTAAATCTTCAGCTACTCTGTTTGCAGATACAAGGGCTGATATTAACACTATAAAACGTCACGGTGGTTGGAAATCAACGGCTGTGGCTAAGGGTATACATCAGACTCCGTCCAAGTAAAACAGATAGTGCAAGCCAGGTACTGCAAGGTACTAAAGGCCAAAAAACTCTAAACATCCAACGAAAAACTTTTGTGTGATTTTTCTGATAATACTAATATCAATAATTGTTCTTCTGTATCATTTACTGTGAATATAAATAAATAAGTTCTTTGGTTCTTATCTGTCTGATTGTACTTTATTATATTTTATTTTAGATAAATGTCATAAATTTAGTGAAAACTGTCAAAATATAAATAAAAACTCGCTACGGAGTTTTTATTAATTTTTCTCTCCCTAGAGAGAAAATGCTTTACTTTATTACATCTTAAAAGTCGGTAAAAGAATATTTGTCTCCTACCTTGAATTGGAGAACGTACTACCACTCACTTGCAATGTCCAAATTCCAAAGATCTAGTAATTTTAACGTTGTTGAATTGGTGGTAATGACGTCAGTCGTGTTATTTTTTTGTTGGCCTCGTTGGCCTTAAATAGTCAGCGAGTTTCGAAAGAGTGCCTTTTTTTCTGTCAAGAAATTAATAGAATACAACAATTGGTATTGTCTGTTAAAACACATTTGGTTTTTGGTTGCTTCGAAAATAGTTTCGAACAAAATTGCCTATTACTTCATTGGTAATTAATACAGAAGTATTGATTGCATTCGATTTGTAAATCGGATTTTTTGGCAAACCAGATTTACTGGATAAGTTGTAATTTATGATTTCTTTTATTAACGACCACGTGTTTGAAGGTTAACTGTATATAAATTTAGTTCTTAATTTATTTTAGACGTTTCTGATACTGTGGGTTATTGGCACCGTATGTAAGTAAGTAATTTATTTCCTCAAAAACATACATATATGTGTAAGGAAGATACATGAATTGAATTAAAATATTTGAAAATAATAAGAAACACAAAAACAAAATAAGATACATGCAATAATTATACAATAAAAATATAGAATTTAGGTAAGTATAGGTAGTTCTTATTAATTATTAGCAAATTTAAAAACAAAAGGTGAAATATTCCTCTATGGTATAAAAAACTTTATTTAACAGATGTCTCAACTTACGCTTAAACTGATTAGACTAGTGATGTTTTTAACATAATAATAATAATAATAATAATAATCGTCTTTATTTTGTGTATGCATGTAGGTATATTACACAATATACACATATATAAATTGATAATGATGTTGGGGTGTGCGCGGCGAAGTTTAGCCAGTGGGCTACTCTTACACTTAACCGCCACAGCTTAATATATTATTACATATATATATATATATATATATATATATATATATATATATATATATATATATATATATATATATATATATATATATATATATATATATAAAACAAAAAAAAGAAAACTTAACTAAACACACAAACTATAAATTAACCTAAAACCTATAGCTAGACATGTACTAGACTACACAAAAGATTGGTCTAGTTTTGAAAATATTTAAAATAAATAAAATAAGTATTCACCTAAAAAAAAAAAAAGAACTAAATAACTAAATTTCATATTTGTCTGTTCCAAAAAAGAAACAACTAAAGAAAGTAACATAATAAATACATCAATAACAATCATATAACCAATATTACTAATTTGATAAAAGATGTGATTTGATTTTTTTCCTGAACTGATTCACAGAAAGATCTTTGAAGTTATTGGGTGTAGCGTTGTAAATTTGTACTGCGTTGAAACTAAATGATCTGGTGAACATAGCCGTCCTGTGTAAGGGCATTGTAAGTGTGTTGGGAAATCTGATATTTAAATTGTGTATGGCAGTTCTGAAAACAAGCTTTTCTTTAAGGTAGGCAGGTGACGAATTTTTTAGAAGCTTTTGAATAAAAACATGATAGTGGTATCTAACAAGTTTTTCCATATTTAGCCAGTTAAGATTTGCAAAAGCAGCGGAAATGTGATCAATTTTCTTAAGTTGCAAATGAAACGGCAACATATATTTTGTACTTTTTGTATACGATTCTTTGTCATTTGATCCAAGCATGGAAAATATACTAAATCACAATAACTGAAAATAGGCAACACGAGTGACTCGCAGAGTTTTTTACTAAATTTGTAATTTATTAAATGCCTGTTAGCAAATAAAACTTTCATTTTTACGAAGGACTTTTGAAGCAGCTTACCAACATGAGATTTAAATCTGAGACCATCGTCGAAAATGACACCCAGTATTTTTGCTTCATGTGACAGAATTAAAGGTACGTTATTTATATTAAGGCGTAATAATTGATTTATACCTTCCCGTTTAGTCTTTGAGCAAAATAGAAGCATACTGGTTTTGCTTGGATTTAACTTCAAATTATGCTTTGTTGCATAGGAAAAAACAGACTCAAGTTCTTCATTAATTTGTAATGAAATCGTTTGTACTTCCATTGCCTCGAAATTATATTGAAGAAGTATATCATCTGCGTACGCTTGAAGATTTGCAGTTTGCACAGATTTTATAAAATCCGACGTATAAATTAAAAACAAGAGTGGGCCCAATATTGACCCCTGCGGCACTCCAGCAACAACGATTTTTGATGAAGATATTTGATCGCAGATAGATACTCTCTGATATCGATGAAATAAATAGGATTTAAAAAACATAATTTCTCTTTTCCCAAAGCCATAAAAGTTTAATTTGGCACAAAGTAAATCGTGATCAATGGTATCAAAGGCCTTTGAAAAGTCCAAAGAGATTAACACTGTAGCAAGCTTTTTATCATAATTTCTTAGTATATTGTCAGATAAATTGAGAAGTGATGTGGTTGTACTATGTTCTTTGCGAAAACTGTCCACTGAAGACAAAAAGGGATAATAGAGGCACGTCTTGGTGGAACAAAAATTTGGATAAAATGAGAAAGGAAGTTCGACGCCTCTTTAATCGAGCTAAAGCTTCGGGCGACTGGGACCAATATAGATCCGCTCTAACGGACTATAACAAAGAAATAAGGAAAGCAAAAAGGGGATCTTGGAGGAAATTTTGTGAGAGTATAACTGACGTACCTCACAGTACTAGAATCCACAAGATTCTTTCCAGAGAGCCGACAAGGGAATTCGGTTCGTTAAGGCGGCCGGATGGCTCATATACGGACTCTGGAAAGGAAACCTTACAGCTCCTAGCACAAAACCACTTCCCAGGGTGCTTGAATGCGGATGACCAACAGCCGTCACCATCAGAAGGCCGATTAAAACGACCTGAAAAAAATGATTGGCTGACGGCTAAAAAGGTGATCACAATACCGGCAATTGAGTGGGCCATCGGATCATTCCAACCATTCAAATCGCCAGGAGAGGATGGAGTTTTTCCAGCTCTACTACAAAATGGACTGGAAATATTGCTCCCACTCCTCATTAAACTATTCAGAGCTAGTCTGGTATGGAACTATATCCCATCCAGTTGGTCGGCGGTCAAGGTTGTATATATACCAAAAATGGGTAGGAAAGAACCAAGCCCTAAATCGCTTAGACCAATTAGCCTGACATCTTTTCTGTTGAAAGGCCTGGAGAAGGTGCTGGACGGATATATCAGGGGGAACATCCTGAATCATCACCCCCCCTCAATATCCATCAGTACGCCTATCAAACAGGAAAATCAACAGAACTAGCACTCAATAACCTAGTCGAGAAGATTACCCAATCCCTTCAAATGAAGGAAATTGCGGTGGAAGCCTTTCTCGACATTGAAGGAGCATTTAATAATGCACTGCCCGACTCCTTATATGCAGCAGTGGCTGCCAGAGGAATTGAGCCTACTATAGGCGACTGGATTCGTGCTATGCTATCAAACAGAACCATAACAACGTCTCTACAGGGAGAAACAGTTAGGTTTAGAGCCACGAGAGGGTGCCCGCAGGGTGGGGTTCTCTCCCCCTTTTTTGTGGTCACTTCTTTTGGACGACCTACTGGCTATTCTCACACTGTGGGAGGTTGAGGTTCTAGCATATGCAGATGATCTAGTCATACTAGTCAGAGGAAACTCTGAAGGAGTAATATCAAATACCCTTCAAGAGACTCTGGATGCAGTGAGTAACTGGTGCGACGGGGAACAGATGTCTGTAAACCCTCAAAAAACAGTAATAGTACCATTCACCCGGAAAAGGAAGCTGGAGGACTTAAGACCTCCCACTTTAATGGGTGAAACTGTTCCATTTGCGGAGGAGGTGAAATATCTAGGAATCACTCTGGATAAATCACTTAATTGGAACTCCCATCTGGAAAAGGTAATCCACAAAGCAAAGCTGTCCCTATGGACATGCCGTCGTATTTGTGGCAAATCCTGGGGCATGGGTCCCAACAAATTTACTGGATCTATATCACGGTCATTAGACCAATGATAACATACGGATCCATTGTTTGGTGGCCGAAAGGATTACAACGGACGGCCAAATCCAAACTCTCTGGACTGCAGAGATTAGCATGCATGACCGTAACGGGAGCAATTAGCACCACACCGTCAGCTGCAATGGAAATCCTCCTGGATTTACCCCCTCTTCATATATATCTGGAGAGAGAGGCCAGGTGGGCAACCTACAGACTGCAACAAGCGGCCATTAATATGCCGCAGACTAGTATCATGGAGCGGAACAGGTTGTTGGATGACATAGAGAATCACAGCATCCTGGGAATGCCCTCGGATACTATGCCTACTATGACCAACTACGAGCTGACCTTCAACATCCTTTCTCCAGAAAGAGATGAGTGGGATTGGAATAAAGCCGACCTACTGAAGGCAGACAGTTGTTGGTTTACAGACGGTTCCAAAACTCCCGAGGGAACAGGAGCCGGAGTACACAGCTACAGACCAAGGGTGAGGATAGTCTCAAACCTAGGTACTCATGCAACTGTTTTTCAGGCTGAGGTTCATGCCATTGAACTGTGTGTACGAAGGCTGGAATATATGCATCTTACACGCAGATCAATAAAAATTTTCTCAGATAGCCAAGCAGCTATAAAAGCTCTTGGCTCCTACCGGTGCAACTCCAAAACGGTATGGAATTGTCAGAAAGCTCTAAATCATTTGGGCAAGAGCTACAAAGTGACTCTGGTCTGGATACCCGGCCACTCTGGTATGGAAGGTAACGAAATAGCGGACTCCTTAGCCAGAGAAGGAGCGGGATCACGATTCATCGGACCAGAACCAATACTTGGCATATCTTCAAGTACGGCCAAGATGGCTATCTCAACCTGGGCTGAAAGGCAAACTCTCCAGTATTGGCAAGAGTTACCAGGATTAGTTCATTCGAAGGCGTTCATAAAATACCCTTTGAAATCGAGAACTAAGAAACTTTAGAGTTAAACAGGATAAACCTGAAAACTCTAACAGGCCTATATACCGGGCACTGCCGACTAAACTATCATCTGCATAAACTCTGCCTAGCGGAAAACGCCGAGTGCCGTCTATACCTGGAGGATGATGAGAAGGCAGACCACATCTTATGCACCTGTCCCGCTGTGGAGAGGATCCGATTCGCAATATTTGGCAAAGGGCAACTGCTGCCAGAGGATCTGGACACATTCTCACCCAATAAAGTTATCAGTTTCATTAAGAGACTGAACTTATTGGGTGAAATATAATTAGGCGTGAGCCACAATAGGCCTGCTGATGGCCGCAGTGGAGGGTCTACTGAGACCCACTCACAACAAACCTATCACCTATCTATCACCTATGTTCTTTGCGAAAGCCAGATTGGTGAGCAGGAAGTATGTTATTTGCTGATAAATATTCATTTATCTGAATGTGTACTATTCTTTCTAATATTTTGGATAGAACTGGCAACAGACTAATGGGACGTAGATCGGAAACGGTTTGTGGATCATTTATTTTAGGCAGAGGACAGATCAGCGCCTGTTTCCAGTGTATTGGAAAATAACCTAACTCCAGGCAACAGTTTATGATGTTTGTAATGTAGGGCGTTATTATTGGAAGACACAATTTTACCATATGTAAGAATATTTTATCTAGTCCACAAGCATTCGATTTTAAAGATAGGATAACTTTATTTACATCTTCAACTGTAACTAATCTAAAATGAAAATATATGTTCGCATCATATTTTGTATTGTTATAATAATCAATATTTTCCGTGCAGTTGTTAGATTTTACAAAAACAGATGCATAAAAATCATTTGCTTCTTCAGGATTTTCTAAGTGTTGTGGTATAGAAGGGTTGGTTTTAAAACGAATATTTAGGGTTTTCAAACCTTTCCATAAATCTTTATCAGAGTTTTTATTTTCTAAAAAGAAATTTAAATATGCTGCTTTTTCTCGCCTAAGTGAAGCCAATGCGAAATTACGCAAATGTTTATAGTTATTTAAGTTCTCACTAGATTTATTTCTTTTATAAACATTAAGGGCCTTATCACGTTCATTGAAAATTAATTTTAAATTGTCGATTAACCAAGGTGCATGAGGTTTACTAACCTGAACGGTTTTTAATGGTGCATGAATGGAAAAGAGATCTGTAATGTTATTTGTCAAAATTAATACTTTTACGTCTATATCGGGGCTATAAATAATATTATCCCACTGAAAATTTGATAAATCTTCTTTGAATTCTTCTAAATTGAATTGCTTAAAATCACGAAATGTAACCATTTTTTGAACAACTTTTATAGAAGCAACTTTTATTTTACAGTATACTAATCTGTGATCTGATATTAAATCTGCATTGACTGTACCAGCCTCTGTTATTAAATTAGGATCACTTATAAAAATAGGATCTATCAGAGATGCGGTGTCTTGAGCTATCCGTGTGGGGTCATTTATGACTTGTATGAAACCTAAATTGTCAAAATAAGTAGCAAGTGGGTTACCCATTATAAATTGATTAATATTTACATCACCAACAAGTATCACTTTATCATTGGTAGTTATGATTTGTGGCAATATATTGTCTAAGACCTCGATACATTTTGTAACAGTAGTTGTTGCATGGCGACGATATATCACTCCTAAAGCTAAGTTAATTTTTTGGATTTTAATTTGAAGCCAAAAATATTCAAGATCACTATCATTCACAAAATCTACATCAATAACATGGCAAATAAACTCATTTTTAATAAAAAAGCCCAATCCTCCGGCACTCCTATCACGATCTTTTCGGAAAAGCCTGTACCCAAGTATGCTAACAACATCAGACGGTATATCCTCAGATAATCGATAGTTGATTAAATATTTTAATGCTGTTGTAGAATATGATTTTTCTTATAATTATATTGTGGTAAGAGGTGTAGATTATTTTGTCGTGTGTCATAATTGTGGATTTCTGAATGTTTAATTAAACTAGTTTTATTTCGGAATATAATTATAGATACTCTGAATATATATAGATTAACCAATGTCATTATTCGTAATTTTTTAAAATGTTCTCTACATGAATCTCTTACATATTAACATATTGATCGGATAGCCTTTTTTTGAATACAAAATATTTTGGCACTGTAGGTTTTAGTACTTATGTTTTGATACCTACAATTTTTTTTTGTATATTATAAAAACTTATACTTTATTTTTGGATTGAAATTTGGATATTGGGTATTAGATTTTAGAGATTATATGATTCTGATTGTCCCTACTACTACTACTATTGTCTTGGAAACTTTTATATGATATTCACTTATTTGAACATGCACGAGGAAATCATAATGAAGGTTATCGTACTCCACCATAGTTGGGTTTTGTCAGGCCAGCTCGAGCAGAATTCTTTGGTTCCTGGAGCTGCCTGCGCTGCTACATTTTAGGATGAGTGCTATAAATTGTTTATTTGAAAGATCATTTGTGATCTTTATATTGTGTATTTTATAGTTTATAATTAAAGTTTGCCTACTTGATATTTTATTAATAAATTTTATTTACATTTTAATTTTCTTGGCTATATATTTGTTTTTCATACAGCAAGAAGGATCTGTAAGACCTTCGGGACCATATCAGAGTATTAGATCTTATTCTACAATTTAACATCGTAAAAATTTCTGTCACGATTTTGACACTAAAGAAATCAATTTCTACGTGCAAAAAGCGCATTATGTTTTAAACATTTTCTTTTTATGAAATGAAAAAAAAAGGTGAAAGAAAACTAAACTGAATTTTGGCAACAACTGTAGATACATTTTATACTACCTAATGAGAAAGTTTCTAACTAAAATCAAATGACAAATAGGCCAAGGTCACTTCACATCCCTATTTTTAATATAATTATTATGCTTCTTATTTTCAAAACCAGAGGCTAAAATTTGCATTTATTAGACTTTAGAAGAAAAGAATATAAAGCAAATAAATATGTCTGCTGTACTTGCGTAGACAGTGTAAAACCTATTCTCTTCATTAATTTAACCGTAAATAAAACAAAAAAACTTGGCTTTGTCTGTACGAACTGAACTACTTTACTCAATTTCTCTTTCATAATATTGTTTGTTATATTTTTTAAGAATGTCTAGAAGTAATAGGAATTATACACGGTGTTACTTTTTCTTTTCGCATTACAAAATTATTACATTAAATATTGTTAAATACCTACTGTTGCAATGCGAATTATAAGCCAGTTTGATTTAAAAAAGGTATGTATTTAATTTTAATTAATTTTAAATTGGAGTTTTCCTCTAAACATTCAGGTTAGAAATCTTCAGTGGAATCTTATAACGGGTGTCAAAAGTTTCTATCCCAATTATCTTGGGAACAGAAAGAGATATTAAGGAGCGGTTTTAATCATGTTAAATGGAATCGAGGGAAAGTAATTGCTGCAGTATGAAGATAAAGAAAGAGCAACCCTCTCATTTCCAACTACCCCTACTTTAAAATCATATATGACACCCTACCTACACCTTACGATATCTCGAATAAAATGCTATCTTTCTGTGAAATGTCTCTTTCTGTGAAAATTAAATTAAATTTCACCAAGCACTATTTGTGTAGGTAATCTAATAAAAACAATATTTTTCGGAATTTGAAACTAAATTTCCTATAAAAACGTGCTTATTTTGTTTTTTTAATCCTTAGAAATCGAAAATGCATACCAAGTTTAAACTTCAATACACCCATCGCATTATTATAGAGCAATCCACAAAACTAGATTTATATTAATTTAATTCATAAGAAATGCCCTATCCCTCACCACACTTAAAAAACTTAATTAACACTATTGACAGTAATGTTGTGTCGTTATCAAACTCTTTATGGCATGTAAATGAAATTTTATTTTTACAGTTTCTAAATATTAGATTTTTTAAGGAACCAGCAAGTAGGTAGTAAGTAGCTTATAAAAACAGACTGAAAAACTTTATACAACTCATTGAACTCTGCATGAAACAAAATTGCATTTGATTTCATGATAATTTCTTCTTCGTCGAACAACATGAAGAAATAGTCACCATTTATTGCCAGTCTCCCCATGAACAGTTTAGAAAGAGAAGCAAAAGAAGAACTCGAGTATTTTTTCAGAGTTTGGCTTAAGTATGTGGATGATATTTTTGCAGTGTTTGATACAAAAGTCACAACTTTGTTTCTAAATTAAACAGTTGTTTTGCGAAATTAAAGAAGAACCGAGCCTAAGATCTTGAACGAAGGAGTTCAGATTGAAGGGTTAGAGAATTTTGCTGTAAATCTCAAGAGTTCACCACGCGAGGTGTCTGAAGTAAATCTCATTCCTCAAGAGATTGTTTGCAAGATCCTAAAAGTTCATCCCTATAAAATTCTAGTCATTCATGAACTAGCTAAAGACGATTTTGATACAGGAATTTGGTTCTAGAAAGAATAAACAATAGCTCGCTTCTGTTACTAAATATTTGTTTTAGCATCGATTCAACATTCTTTTTGAATGGTTTTGTCATAGACACAATTCTTGATAATGATATGACCAAAATCCACATGTTTTTGTTGAAGAATGTACTCAGTGGCTACAGAAAATAATCGTTTGGTCCGGTATAGTGAGGGATAGTATTATAAGTCCTTTATTTAATGAAGATAATCTCAGTGGCAATATATATTTGGACGTGTTTAGAAACTAAAATTAACTCTCTTATAAACAATGATTAGAGAATTCATTTGATGAGGATGATAATCTTATTTTAGATGAAGACATGCTTCACTTCAAGCAAGATGGTGTTCCTTTGTATTATGTTTTACCAATCCCGGAAAGAGTGGATAATGCATTTCCCGGTAAGTGGATTAGCAACAGGATCTCCGGATTTGACGCCACTCAACTTTTATCTGTGTAGCCATCTCAAATCTGTCGTTTACAGAAGTCCATCACAGATCATACAAGAATTTTAGCAAAGAATTGCTGCAGTGTCGCTCTGTTCCAAGAGAGGTTTTCCAAAATGTGAGAATAGAGTTTGGGAATAAGCTATATTACTGTTTGGAAAATAATGGAGGCCATTTTGGGTATTTGTTATGAATTAAAATAAAAAGTAAAATGGTTTCGTTTTCTGATTTTTTTTTTTTCAAAAATTAATTGTGAACTTGGTAATGGTTACTCAAATTGCAATTAAAATAATAAGATTAAAAAGCTTTTGCAGTGATTTTTTTTACAACTATCGGAAAAGCAGTATCTGCTAAACTGCACAGATGATGATCAAATTAAATTTAATTTTTGCAGAAATATAGCCTTTCAACAGGGCCTTACTTAATTTAAGATATCACAATATGTAGGGTGTTATTTAAGATTCGAAAGTACAACTGGCTGGGGATGAGAAGATTGCTGTTTGTTGATCTTCATACCACACATTAAAACTGCCCTTCAGTATTTTTCTCTCCATGGAGTTGTCATCTACTTATTGTTATTCTGCTTTCATGTAGAGACTTGTGATTCTGAGGATACCCTTGCTGATGTTGTATCTATCTACTTCACACTGATGAAGGCAAAACTAGAAACCGGTCTGCGAATGGTGGGCATGACGGCATCAAGAAGGATTTCCATTTATTTGGTAAAAATCTTTTACTAGTGGGCAATTAAAGCTTAATCATGTCTTTTAGTATGATACAAATTAATAAATCATTAAGAAGCGTATATTGCAAATTTATTTAAATTTCAATTAAATAAATTGAATTTTGAGAATTTTGACTTTGGTACCTATTTAAAGTATTACTTTTAGTATTTATTACTATTTTGTAAAATTATTTAAAATATTCATTGCAGAAAACGAACCACACCACAGACCACTATAAGTAGTTAGCTGGTAGGTTTCATGTATTTTAGCCAGGAACAAATATTCAGTATTTTTTTATTTAACCCAAAAGAATCGAACCATTCATTACACAAAAAAATAATGCTCCCATCTTATTACAATTTTATTATATAACCTGTAATGTTTTTACGAATCTATTCAAAATATTTGTAAGTTTATATTTATAAGAAATGGATTCTTAGTAAAACAATTCTTATTAGTATTATTTATTTATTTTTAATCATTTTTTGAGCATGGCTACAGTTAAAATAAAAAGATATTCAACAAAACTTAAAAAATAATGAAATAAAAACATAGTCTGGGTATTTCCACCTCGAGCATTGATGCACATCTTAAACGATTCGGCATACTTTCTACTATGCTGACGAAGACATTTTAAGAAATGGTTTTACTTTCTTTTTTCACAATGGTTTTCAATTGTAGAGGTGTGGGTGGATAATTTATTTTCCTGATAAAGTTTTTAAACGTATTTAAGTATTGTAATACCCATTCCTTCACAATGATAGATCGGCTAATGACGACGGCGGCGGTGGGCGGTGCGGTGGTGAGCATTATTATCATCCATGAACAGGAAACGCATCCCCACGGTAACAGGTGCACAACTGAATCTAGAACACTTGAAATTACAAATATAATTGTGATTCTGTGCTTTAGACGTAATAGTGTTTTCTATTTGTCATTCAGAGTATACCGAGTGCAACTTTACATTTATTTTCACTCAGTTGCACTTCCATAATATCGAAAGTGAAAACTCACTGATGTCAACTTGTGTTCATCACATGAAAGATGATGATTTATGACTAGACTGGGCCAAGTTCCTTAGTAATAATAATAACAGTAATAATAATATCTTTAGCACAGCCTGCTGATAGGCCGCTGTATTACACAGGATTCTGTTCAATACAAGCAGAATCTATCGATGGCTTGGATTAATTACCGCAAGGCATTTGACACAACATCACATGAGCTATTGTTGCTTAAATGTCTTGCGGTACCAGCAACACTAGTGAGATGCATGGAACAGCTGCTACCACTCTGGAAGACTCGCATCACCATAACATCAGGTGCACAGGGATCACGACAGAGCAAGTGGTATTCAGTAGAGGAGGATTCCAAGGTGGTTCCTTGAGTCCTCCCCTTTTCTGCATCTCACTGCTACCGTTATTTGTTGGGCTCTGTCAAATCCGCAGATATCAATGTGGACCACATAGCGACCGGAGGCAAAAGGTCATCCATATTATATGGATAATCTTAAACTTGCCTCCAGAGAGCACGACCTACAAAACGCTCTTAGGATGGCCGAAGAATACACGCGGACAATTGGTATGGAGTTCGGGTTGGGCAAATTTGCAGTCCTCCACCTCAAGAGAGGACGATCCGGGGAATTCTCTGAAAATACGCAGATTGCAGACTGAACCATTCTAAGATATCTAGATGCCTTAAAAAATATGCCTATACATATTTGGGTATGCAACAAAGGCACATCCAAGATATGAAACAAATAAAAAAATTTTTCGTAGGCAAGACCCGAAAGATTTGGTTTTCCGAACTTTCGGGAAAGAACAAAGTATCTGCGACTAACATGCTAGCCGTTGCGGTTCTGTTCTACTCATTCGAAGCAGTGAAGTGGAGGTAGACGAGCTGCAACAACTAAACATGGATACCCGCAAAATGATGAATATTCGTAGAAGTATTCATCCTAGATTGTCCGTTTCTCGTGAGTATCTCCCACGCCAACGGGTGGGCCAGGACTCTTGAACTTGGAGTGTACGCATAGCAAAGTAGTACTGAGAATGACATCCCAGGAGCCCAGATCCCATTTTGTAGTTTGTAAAACATCACGAAACTGTAGGAGTGGAAGCAGGATTGTTCAAGGCAACAAAAAGAGCCGCAGATGAACTCGGTCTTGCATTTGGTACCGGGTGAGGTGACCTCGCCAAGTGCAGATGTACAGTCAGTCACTGAGCTTCAGCCATATCTCTTGAAAGCCCGAATTAGAACTTCCGAATAGAAAAATCTGTTTTGTAGCACGTCGATAAAACCCAGTATGGTGTCTTCTATAAGAACATGGAAACACTGGGTTTATCGACCAGGCTGACATTCGCCTTCCTAAGGTCAGCAGGGCTTAAGTCGGAGACCGAGAGATTCACTATGGCCTGCCAAGATGTTCCTGGTATCAGATGCAGGACCTGCCGTCAAACGTCGGAATCGCTCATACACATACTGTCTGCATGTCCCATATACGCAGTTTTGGCCTACATCCACTGACTTAAATTATGAGTGCTATATTACCATGTAAGGAACTCGTACGAGGTAGACACCAGTGATGCTTTACGTGCCTGGAGATATTCAGTCCGTTGTCGAAAACAAGATATAACGGATTTCCTAGAACTACTCGTTTCCGATGGTCAGCTAATCTAAGCCAACCAGCCTGATATAGTCCTCCTCGACTACCAACTCAAGGTGATGTATGTCATTGAGTTCTCGGCATCTACTGAGAACAACATCAGCTTAAAAGAGGAGGAAAAACGGTATAAATATCATGATCTCCGGTACTCAGTCTACTAGGTCAAAATGGTCGTCCAAATATTCGGTGTACTTGGAGGGATAAAGCCTACAATGTTGATCTTGTCGTTGAAAACCATATCGGCCTACCAAAAAATTAGTCAAGTGACTGGCAAGACAAATGCAGAAGGCGGTAATTCTAGGTTCTTTCCGTCTACTTAGGGCACATTATTCTGAGATCTACAGGCACTACTCCTACGGGATGTAAGGAGTGGCTGTAGATAATTTGCTGGCACTTCTCCCATAAGGTTGAAAGGCCACAGGAAGACTGCCCAGCATTGGGTAAAACCAAAAAAAAGGAAAAATCTTTATTGTCCATTAGACCAATGTAAAAACATTGGTATCGGAATCGTCAAAATACAAAGCACTTAATAAATACAACTGACACGACACTAAATATAAACTGATATGATGTATAGCAATAAATTTAAATATAAATGTAAACTAACATAAACACATTTGTGCGATCCGCGGGTTTGCTCTGGTCTCTTATCGCAAAATTCCGCTGAATCCCTTTGTAATAGCTGGTTCTACCATAAACTGTTGAAATGAGTAAAGGGCAAACGCCTGGAGTGATGTTTGGAGTGCACGAGCACTTGTTTATTTACTAAACTGGATGAAAACAAACTTATTTCACACATAATCTGGACAACAGTGATGGAGGCTAATAGCCCTAACACGTAAAATAAACAAATGAACATAAATCTTGGTGTTAAACAATGAAAACTATTTAAAATATAAAACTAACAAATATGTCTGACTTAATATATGACAGTTCTGTCACACACTGTTCAAGTTCTCAACTCTCAGCTCCTGCGCCATCTGGTTTACAGAACGAATAAGCACATTTCTGGGTAGAGGTGCGTTCCAATAATAATTCGGGGTACACCGAACAACATTAAAATAAATATAATAGGTACGTCTTCTACGATATAAAATTTAGTCAAAATTCATGAACACAGAAACACACTAAAACACAATTTCTAAAAATTCCTTGATACAGTAAAAAATATGTTTTAATAGTCAAGTACGATTTATTTTCAAATTTTTTGCTTTGTTAATAATCCTCAGATGATCCGGAATCCTGTTGAAAAGTTTTATTCAGATATAATGGGAGCTTTTCACATAAAGTGATGAAGAATGAGCAGGTGTTAATAAATCATGTCCTTTTGTTTTATAATGTGAAAAGTGAATAACCCTTGTAAAAGTTTAAGTACTAGGGGCATTAGAGCAAACTCACTAAATATACCTTAATCATATTTACAAAATAGACATCAAGTGTAATTCTACGATCAAGTGAATCACCAAGTAATTATCTGTGAATATTAGAATTCCACAGGGATCAATATTGAGGCAAGTATTCTCTAAAAAAATTTTTTTAATGACGTTTTATTCAGATGATACTTAGAACAATGTGGCATGCTGGGAGGATGGAAAGATTTGAGAGGGTACCAATTGCATGGTTATTTGGACTTGTTGAGTTTTGATTAAATATTATCCAAACAACCGGCGGTACAAGAAAATGTTTGCATATTCTACGCTGCTATTTCAAATCCCATCTTCCATATGTCACCATAATATGGTAGTGAACCTAATATAAAGCAATACTATGTTTCACTACTGGTGAATAGACGGCGGAAATTGTATTAAACGCCAAATTTAAAAACAATACTACATGCGCTAGGACTTGTTCAGTTTTTCTACAAAACTGTATTTTCCAGAATTAAGATTCCATAGGACTTGTTTACTATTGCCGTGAAAAATGTTATATTTTAGCTTATTTTTAACGGAGTGACTTGTTTAGTTTTGATGCAAATTATCGATTTTCTCATTGAATTTCTAAACTATTGATGAAGTTTTGATATAAATCTGCTGAGAACTTGTTTCTACTCAAGATTTGAACTAAATTTTGATACAAACTCATTTTTCTCGTACGTGGACTTGAGTTGAGTTTTGCAGAAATGCTCTATAATTAACCCCGACCTTAAAGTCCCAAGGAGCATGGGACCCAAGAAAAATATGAATGTGCAACGTGTTCTATAGCCTTGTTGTTTGCAGTAAAAAAGAAAGTCTGAAAAAAATTACCCAATCTTAAACCTGTGCTGTGGAAGGACAAAAAGAATTTATGATAATCATCTTTAAAAACTAAATAGGCGTATAGTAACCTAACCACTGCCTTCAATATTTTTTCCAAACTTTGCGCAATTGTTATTTATTTATTGATAACCATGTGGCAAGGTAAATTCAAATGTCTCAAACCAGGTAGAAAATGAAAAAATATTTATTATTATTTTTATTAATTTAAGATGTTACAAAATAGCAATAAATACTAGAAATAATACCTAAGTAGGTACTAAAGTCGAAATCCTCTGAATGTATTTAATTGAGGATTAAATAAATTTGCCAACACACGTTTCTTAATGATTTATAACTTTGGCTCATATTAAGAGAAGCGATTAAGCTTTATTTGCGATTGCCCACTAGTAAAGAACTTTTACCAAATAAATGAAAATCCCTCCTGAGGCCGTTATGCATACCATTCGCAGACCGGTTTTTGGTTTTTGTCTTCATCAGTGCGAAGTAGGTATATACACAATGACAGCAAGAGAAATTATAGAATCACTTGTCTCTACATGAAAGCAAATTACCAATGAATTCTAGTCCATCTACCTGTCGGGCGTTTTTTCAATTTATATTACATTGCCATTGACACTGGTAGATACTGCTAAATCTCAACTAACAGAGAACATAACACATGCTAGAAGATACGACGCTGTGCCGCTTAAACACAAATATCTACATGAGCGCCTACCTTTGTACGACGAACAACGGTAACGAGATGCACACAGACAATCTACACTACGTACATATCCCTTTAATCCAACGTTAACAATTACACATAACCTACGTCCTCCAGTAATATATGAGTTGAACAAAACATATGGATAAATTAAATAAAACAAATACAGCACAATCGAAATATCGAGCAGGTTTTTGTCTCTATTTTTCCTGTATATGCAAGTGTACCCAAGTCTCCTTGTTTAATTCGAATTATTTTAAATTAATTTATTCATAAAATAAATGCACTACCGAACGGGAGAGCGGCTTGTTTACCGATTAATTGAAAGGTGAGTTGGTCTATGTTGCGGAACATCTGCGACTGGTGTCACCGCGCCAGCGGATCATGGCCCCAGCAAGAGAACAGTGTACACAATTCTCATGTATTTGTTGTTATTGCTAAATAATATATATCTACATAACATAGATCAAATACTATACCATGTAAATAGCTGATGTAATAATAAGAAAATAAAGTTATTAAATTGGAAAAAAATTGGTAGATGGAGTGGACTTCATCTCATTGGTAATCTGCTTTCAAGCAGAGACTAGTAATTTTGAATCTTCTCTTGCTATCGTTGTGTATATATCTACAGACCACTGATGAAATCAAAAACCAGACACGGGTCTGCAAATGGTATGCACGACAGAGTCAAGAGGGATTTCCAATTATTTGGTAAAAATCCTTTACTAGTGGGCAATCGCATTTAAAGCTTTATCGCTTCTCTTAGTAAGATACAAATTTATAAATCATTAAGAAATGTGTTGGTAAATTTATATAATTTTTAATTAAATAAATTGAGAGAATTTCTACTTTAGAAATAATACCTATTTAAGTATTATTTCTAGTATTTATATTAACTTTTACGCTTTCTGTTAGAATACTTTGGTAATATAATTTTTATTATACCTCTATTAGTAATTTAAGATGGTGTACCATGTATCTGCGAAGAGGTGCATCTTTTACTAGAAAATGAAAACCTACACAAAAAAGATGTAGTCATAAAATGTTTAAAATATATTTTATACCTAGAAAAATATGCTTAGACTGGCATAACGATAAAAAATGTGTGAGGGGTAAAAGGGGTCACACGCCTCTAATTTAAACTGTAAGAGTAGAGGTAACAACCTGCAACTTTTCCAAAATATTGGACAAAACAAAACGGTGTCTAAATATCATCAAAATATCTCAAAATTTAAAGAAGATATAGAACTGTATCATTTTTGTATTGCAGTTAAATTGAGTTAAATCAACTTTATTGTATATCTAGAATTGTTGGTTGGTTAATATATTGATATATCTCTTAGAAACACGCTGTATACAGTTGTTACCTGTATAATTCTGTAATAAGTAATAACATATTTCAAAAATATAAACATAATTTTACAAACACGTCATACAGATAAAAAATAAAAATGACAAATTACTTACAATTCCAACCGAGGCAACAGATAGGTAAGTAAATACAGTGATATACATATGTATACTAAAAACTAATTATTACATTTCATAGATGTATGCTAAAAATTGTACAATAATATTTATTAACAAAACATAACACGACATTATTGTTATGGCAAAGGTAAGAAGTGTAACTTAATTTTCTTGTGAAAACTGTTGGAGTAATTTATAATTTTTAATTTATTGTTATTTATTTATTATATGTGATAATTGAGTTATATGAGTAATATCGACAAAACGTGGTTTTATGATATTTTGGAGTTAATAAATTTGTAAATATTTTTATATTATGAAGGTTGTACCTATATATTTTTTAATGTGAATTAAGTAAGGTAAGTTTATTTATCATTAAAAAAAATAGTATACTATAAGAAAGCAATTCAAACAGGGATTCCCACAAGTTTTTCCTATTTTATTATTATTTATTATTAATTATGTGCGTATTAATATACTTATAAAAATTTCAAGGCAAGATATGTCATTCTTATTAAATAGAGAACATGGGTGTCGCACTGTGGGGCCCGATTCACACTATCGTCTCAAAATACCAAATATGAGAACCTCAATTACTATCTGAAATACTAATTTTTTAATAGTCAATGAACCAAACTTTTATAATTCAATCAAATTATTTATTTTAATGTTCATTGGGTTAAGTTAGAGGACTGCGAACGGATTTGGGTGAGATTCAGATAAAGGCTATTATGAAGTCCATTTTGAATAAACGATAACGTACCTAAGACACAACTAAAGTGCAAAGTTTTATATATCTTTGGAAAGGATATTCCTCGTTATTGCATAAATATTAGAATAGTCGCCCTCATAGCTTTAGTATTAATCTGTAATGCTCTTGAGAAAAGCCTAACAAGCCGAAACATATGTAGAGTGTATCGAGATACATTTTGAAACATCTAAAGCAGTGTTTTTCTTCAAAATAATTATTTCCAAGATATTTCACAAGGAACCTACCACATATTCAATCCAGTGTATTAAAAATGCTAGCAAAGCAAAACTAGTGGTGTTTTACCAAAGGTATTTATTAAAGCCAAAGAAGTGATCGAGTCATATCTGCTTTATCAAACAGTGTCTAGTGAACGACGTGATCATATAAAATTTCAGTGCAACCATAAGTCATATTTATCACAACAGGCCGTTAATTCAGTATACAAGACTTGGCGGCAGTTGGCAGAAACATATTGGCATGCTAGGAGAGACAACATTGGTTTTCACTTAAAACTAATACATACCGAGTTACTCCAGAAAGAAAGTTACTTTGTTTTTCAATGTTTGGACCGTCAAATTAGGGAATCTATAGAAGAAAAAATACGACATCTACATCAAAGACAAGCAACTAAATTTAATAGTTTATTAAGGGCCAAAAACATAACAGTAACCAGGGTCACTCCACAAATTGATCAAAATTTTACATTTTATGCTAGAGTAAGTAATTTCACTAATGTCAATTTTTCGGACCAAGAGTTAAACCTCCTGCAAAAAGGTATAAAGTATTCTCCACATAACGTCAACAAAAAAAGAATTTGAATTTCTCGCTGTCAACACTAGCTCAATAGAAAATATTTCAGATTTTGAAAATCCTAGTTTAGCTAACGTATTTAACTTAATAAAATGTAACTCTAACAAGGGAGAAAGCAACGTATTAAAAATCATAAAACAAAAATTGGATGACAATAATTTGGTATTCTGTAAAGCGGAAAAAGATAACACAATAACAATTTTAACTAAGTTAGAATATAATAAAAAGTTACAAGTAATGTTAAATTGTGATGATTTTGAAAAATCAACAAAAATCTTACCAATAAATACCAATCAAAAATTGTTTCTAATATAAAAAAATGCACTACAATTTTTCAAAATAACGAGTTGTATAGATTAAAAATCATGAACCCCTCACCACTCTATGGCCTTCCGAAAATTTACAAAGAGAATATTCCTATACGACCAGTAGTGTCATATATTAATGCATCTTCTTATAAGGTTTTCAAAGAAATAAATTACATCGTACCGAAGTTAACCAATTTCAAATCTATATATTTGATAAAAAACTCCTTTGAATTTATTGAAAATACAAAAAATCTTATCCTACCGAATAATGCAAATTATTCTCATTTGATGTTAAAAGTTTATTTACATCTATTCCGCTTACGGAATTAAAATTAATTCTAAATAATTTAATAGATAAATCACAAATTGATTTAATTGAAAAAAATATAATTAAAAACCTTTTAAAAATTTGCATTGAACAGAATTATTTTCAATTTAATGGTGAATTTTATAGACAAAAAGACGGCTTACCAATGGGCTCCCCTATTTCTCCTTTGTTAACAGAGATATTTGTGGCAAATTTTGAAAATGTAATTTTTAATAGTAATAGCACATATTTTCTATTGGATTAGTTATGTAGATGATATTTTTTGTATATGGACCGGTACAAAAAGAAATTTAAGTAGTTAACTTAATTTATTGAATTCCTTTAATAGGAAAATTCAGTTCACATGGAGACCGAGGAAAATTGTCAATTAAACTTTTTAGATATTAATGTTAAAAAACATTGTAATCTTTAAAATTTAGCATATATTGAAAACCCACTACCACAGACACAATCATTCATTACAATTCACAACAATCGTGGCAAATTAAACTCTCTCCCTTTTATAGTTAAATACATAGACTTACAAATTTTCCCTTAGATGAAGATGATTTTAATACAGAATTAAATATATTCAAACAAATTGCAAGAAATAATGGATATAATGAGTCGTTAATAGATAATATGGTTAAAATCAAACAGCGAAAAATGATTCAAAAGGAATTTTTTACTGAACCTAATAAAACGACAAAGTACAATTTCATTAATTATATTTCGGAGTATAGTGATAAAATTAGTAGAAAATTAAATAATTTAGGTATCTCCACAATAAGCGTAAACAAAACAAACTTAGGAGGCATTTTTGTCAACATTACAGAAAAAAATAAGTAATAACTTAACAAATCGGGTTTTTTTATGAAATTAAATGTAAGGATTGCAACACGGTCTATATTGGCCAGAGTGGTAGAAGTATAGCAAATAGGGTAAATGAACACAAAAATTCAATTTTAAATAACAATACAAATACAGAAATGTCAACTCATTGCATTGAAAATAATCATTTTATCGACACAGAAAATATAAATTTGATTCATACAGAAAGAAAAGGAAAACGATTAAACCTTCTTGAACAACTAGAAATAAAAAAAATCCTTTAAAAGCAATTCTTGTACCACCAATGACCAACTAAATTTCAAAAACATACCTATAATATATAAGGTATTAAGAATTCTCCATTGAATTATATCCCGAATAGGTAGGTACTTACAAGGAGACCCTACGGCTTTGGGGAAACGGATTTTTATGATTTTTAGTAGAAAAGGTAGTACACCATGTGAGTGTACTACCTGTAAAATAGTAAAGTGCCATACTCAACTAAAGCCGAGAAAAATGGACTTAAAGTTTTTAGTGCACGTTATATATCAGTTTTGTGGATCATCGACTGAGTGTGCTGTGGCGTAGTGGTAACGCTCATGTTTCATAGGCAACCGTGCTTCGGTTCGAGTCTCGTGTTTTGTATAATTTTTTTTTCTTTTTTTTTAAATTGTTATTTAAATTATTCATTAGAAAAATAAATAAATTATTTATTCGTACATTTATTTTAAATTTAAATTGTTATTTTATAAATAATAATTTAAAAAAAAAAAGAAAAAAATTATACACAACACGAGACTCGAACCGAAGCACGGATGCCTATGAAACATGAGCGTTACCACTACGCCACAGCACACTCAGTCGATGATCCACAAAACTGATATATAACGTGCACTAAAAACTTTAAGTCCATTTTTCTCGGCTTTAGTTGAGTATGGCACTACTATTTTACAGGTAGTACACTCACACGGTATACTACCTTTCTACTAAAAAAGCGTGTTAAAAATCAAAAAACCCGTTTCCCCAAAGCCGTAGGGTCTCCTTGTTAGTTTTATTACCCTAAAAATGCCTGTAATTTAACCTGATTAGGTGTTATTGCATAAATATTAAAATAATCGCCCTCATAGCTTTAGTATTAATCTGTAATGCTCTTAAGAAAGGCCTAACAAGCCGAAATATATGTAGAGTGTATCGAAATACATTTTTGAAACATCTAAAAGCAGTATTTTCCTTCAAAATAAGTATTTCTTCTAGTTTTAAAATGATATTTCTTAAATGCATACTGGTTTGTTCGATAAAGGACCTAAACTCAGTTATGCTCAATTTGCCAATTTTAAAACTTTGCTTAAAGATTCAGCTGTCATCACCGTTTATCGCTGTGAAGTTTTTTGTTGGATATAATAGAGAATACTGTCCCCTAAGAGGCACAAAAAAAATGTGCACGTATGTGCGCCTTTTTTTCAAAAAACAGAACATTATATCTTAAGATCTGCCAAGTTAAAACTCAGCTTTCACTATTTTGTCGAGGTTTTGGTTTTGGCTTTTGAGAGAACTTTGAAAACTGGTGAAAACAAAAAGGCATATGTAGGAGTATTTTCGATTTGTTCATTTGTTGGCGGATATTGCAACGTTTTGATTATTTTCAGAATAATCAATCATTGAGATTCATATGTAATAATGCTTTTTCGGAATTTTTCATCATTTATTTACCGTGGACCTATTTCCGCTACCTGGGCCAATCACCGACGCCAGGAGATGAGCTACCCCCAACCTGGAAATTTTGTCGAACCTCTTCTCTGTCGAAGAGTAGAGATTTTTTACTTGCCTACCATTTAACAAATAAGAAATCAACTGCTTTACATCCCTTCCGAAGGATGGTACATCATCTACACAACCCTCGCCTAAGATTGCATAGTCTCTGTCACATATGTGACCAAGGCTTAGTTTGTGTTTTTGAAGACCTGTGTTTTTATTTCTCCCTATCTGGGTTATTATTATTTTATTAAGTTGGGCGCCACGTGACTTGCTGCCACGAAAATAGTTTTGATTTTGTTGCCTTGGTTCTTAAGGTCGGTTTTGATTATGTGGGTAGGTAAGGTATCCTGTTCTTATCCTCGTTGAAATGTCTGTGTGCCATTGGCTACGCTAGCAGAGCTGAGCACTGAGTAGGACTTCAGCAACTCCTCTTCAGCGGTCCTGGCTTGAGGGACTTGTTTCTACCTAAGAATTTGTAGCTGAAGGATTTAATCAAGCGGTGTATCTTTTATTTATTTATTAGGGTTATACAAAATTTACACAGGGGCTCTCTAGCAATTTGGCTTTTTTCTAGCCTGAAAATTATTTTTTTGGAATACTGAAAATATTTTTTTCAGTAAAAATAGAATGTCTTTTACTTCCCTGCAAATGCTTTTGGAATTATGAAATTTATTCTTTCAAAGTCGCTGAAGGCCAAAAATATTTTGAACAGAGAGTTTCTTACAAAATTGAATTTTACTAACGAGATCAGGAATTCTTTGACTAAGTCGTTAAGACCAAAAATAAAATCGGACCCAGGGGTTCTTTAGATGAACGTAAAATTCACAGTCACAAAACACTTTCAAAAATGTCTTGAAATTCAGCAGACTGGACAGCAAGTTGACCTACAACTCGGATACTACTAGCCTGTCTAAAAGGTCGTGCAAGACTCACAACTTTTCTTAATAATGACGATTTGTAAAACCAAAAAAAAAAAAAAATTCGGATTCGGAAAAAAATTTGTTCGAGCAGTGTGTATTTTTATGCTTAATGTTATTTTATCAAAATGAAAATAAATTTAAAAATTTGTTTTCAAAGTCGAACGTTATTAAAAATTTAAAAATGAATTTTTCTGTCTTGGTAGACTAACAAAATGATTTGGATGAAATTTATTTTTTTGTAAAAATTTTGGCTGTCGATCCTTAAAACACAAAAAAATTTCAATAAATCCTAAAACTTTTATGGCAGCCTAGTAAACACCGGGGAAACTTAGAACTAACCAAATTTTGTTGAATAAATGAATTTTAAGTCGAGTAAATCTTTAATTCTAACAAGTTAAATTTTTTTATATAAAAATGAGGTTCGAGAATTTTAAAGCCTCGCGAAAAAAATAATTTTGAAAAATAATTCTAAGTCTCTAAGTATGCAAGTCACTTTCTTACCTTGTCCTCGGAGATCTCAGACGATGATATTCTTTTGCAATAATGTTTAATTTTTTATTAGTAGACAGCATACGTCCGTAGGAGCCTGCTTGTGGTTTTCGAAATTTAATAAATCAAAAACAACGTAGAGTAAAACCTGATGACGGAAGACTCCTCAAGCCAAAATCCACGAATGATAAAAGCGGTCGAAGAAATGCTGTTGGTTTTCTGCGGTAAAAATATTTTATAGGTGGTGGACGCCGTCTTCGTGTTTTGAGTACCAAAAAATAACATGGACTGGCGCGTGGAGAAATTTCTTAGTGCCTGTCTTACGACTTCTGGGGCCCGAGGAGATCTATTTACCTGTGAAACAGTCAACGAAAGACTGTCCTGAGGGCTGTAGATCAGTTGTTGTTTATTAATGGGGTTCACAACCGATTTTAAATTAATTATTTATCGTTCACGAAGGGACATCAAGTCTGTGTTAATGCAAAAGTGAAAAATTTATACTTTTAAAATGAATTTAGTATTACAACGTTCTCACGTGGTTGTTAGGAAAGTAATTGTCTTAAACTTGTCTGAAATTTTATATTTATAGGGGTTGTGTCGTCACCTATTGCGATATTAGCATGGTGTCATGTTTTTACAAACGCATAATAAGAACAAAAGCTACCCAGTTCTAAAAGCTCCCGATTTGATGAAAGCCCCGACACGGTCTACACGGTGTCTTAAAGTACAATTTTACAATTTTAAGCCTCGTATAGATAAATGTGGCGGTTGATTAGTCGCTGTGGAGACAATGATTATTGCCTGAAATTATTATTATTAATTTGTCTTAAACAAATTGATTTTAATGTTAATATTTGTTTAATTGATTTTGGTAAAAATAAATTTTTTGGTGTGTGCGGCTAACTTCTTTTAAAATTTATATTGAAATACAGAAGATTAGCGTTGCGGCGCAGGCCGTCGCGCTTATGCTGCGGAGCGGTTTTTTTTAATGAAAATTAATTTTACTATTTCGGCTTTTAAAAATCGGAGAATTGAGATAAAAAATTGCGGTTTGAAGTTTTGAATATGGTTTTTTTTTATTTATCTAATTTGCTAAAAAAAAGTGATGTGACATGTGATACTTTGAACCCGTGTAGTTTCGGTCTCGAGCACTTTTTAAATGTTTCTAAAGGCCTTCTATGTGATCTGGGTGATTTTTTGGTAAAATTATTTTTTCGAGTATATTAAATTTTTCGTAGAATTTATGTTTTACAATATTTCACTTGAGTTACCATGAAATTACTGACTGCGACTACTGGTGCTTATCTTTCATATCGAATATGAGTACAGTTAAGGCAGATTTGCGCTTGCCCCGACTTACTTGACTTAAAACGGACGTTATACTAAGTAGTGTTTTAAATGTTGACTGCAAAAAAAAATAAAATTTTACTTATAATAACGGATTCACTAAACATAGGGAAAACTTGCGACATGACAGAGACGAAGTTAACCCTCTTATTGTGTTTCATATTACGCATATCGCGCGTAGAATAGAAATAAAAAGAAACTGTAATTTCTGACAATGACCTTACACATTAAGTTTTTTCATGACGAATTCAGTTTGACAAATTATTTAGTTATATTGTTGTAGTATAGGGAGGGATTGCTGATGGGTGTTATTTACGATATAGACTAGACTTTATGGTTAAAGTTTTTATTTACTATATAGTCATTATTTTCTGTATCAAACAGGAATTATTTTATATGTGGCACTTTTCTGCGGCCTTAAATCTTTTTCAAAGATATTTACAAAGTAAAGTAAGATACTGTTTCATTATAACTGGGAAATTTTATGACGCAAAATCTATATATCCCTCCTCAGTGCGACTCTGTCATTTACATCATATCATAAGTTAGTTGTCTAAATTAATCAAATATCTATGACTATTAATTTTTCCAAAATCTCTAACAATGTTAGAATTATTATGGCAGGTCTTAATTTACTGAGTATTGAATGAAGTCAAACCAGGTTTCCACCCTTGCAGGTCAGGCATTGCAACGAATTCCAGCATGTGTGTTATGTATTCGGCAGCATTAAAAGTTATCCTGAATGAAGACTAACGGTGATCTACTCCCATAGCGTATCTCATTCCAAACCATCACATCTTGGGTAAGGGCTGTCCGACGTTCAACAGCGAATTCCAAATTTTGACGTTCTCCGTGTGGGCGTCTCGCCCTTCTACGTTCATCATGGATCCACAAACAAAATCAAGACTCATCAGCACGAATTTCTTATATAATATAATGGGGATTTCTGATTCAATACTATTAAAATGTCCCCTATATGTAAGCTGCCATACTGTGAACAATTTATATTGGCTACATATTAACCAATTATAAAAGGTTCGGAGACCGCGGATATTTAAATCGTGTGTACCACACACGTTAGTCTATTTCCGTTGATTATTTTTATTTTTATTTTCCAATCGTTTAGCAGTATCTTTGATCAAGTGTTTAATTTTTTCCAATTATATTGTTATTATAGTGAAAATAATCTAATTATATTATACTACTGAAAATATTTTGTAGTAATTTGCTTTTGTACATAGACGTGTTTTCTGGTTTTGACATCTGTCACCAGTCTTGTCTTGTCAATTTTAAAAAAAATGAACAAAAAACGATTTAGTTCAGCGGCAGGGGAAAAAATTGTCATACAAGCTAAAACAAATGCATGTAAAAATACTACGGTAAGTAATAATTCGATACTGAAACATTTCCCAGTCATTTTGTGGTGAAAGGGCTTACAAATTAAAAGAAAACATACCCGTCATGGATGAAACATTTACAATAATTGTGTTTTCATGCTCAAAACTTTAGCAGAGTTTAATTTTGATGCACTATAAATTTACTTTATTTAGTTTAAATTGAGACAATTGTTGGAAAAAATATGTTAAAAAGTTATATTTTCTCTTTCTTTCATATTTTTTCGACTTACTACCACATGAATAAGTCTTCGTTATCTAAAAAATATAGTTAGTTACCCAGTCTGTTAGTGGAAAAATAAACCTCTGCGCTTATGACTTTATGTCAAAAGATTACTCAGAGGGTGTTTTTTGACAACTAATATGAGACACAATAGCTATTTGTGTATTAAGAGCGCAAAGTGATATATTGTCGCTCTGAGCGAGAATTGACGCGCGACGCGTAGCGGAGCGCTGCTATCACCCGAGAGTGGTAATGTCACTTTGCGCTCGAATTACACACATGATTTTTTCTACAACCGGTGTTTTTATAATGTTTGGTAAAAATTAATAATTATTGATAACCTCAAATTTGACAGTTCAGATTTCAAAACGTGAGCATCAATTTGCGCTACACATGTTTTTGTAGAAATGTTTGTTAAAATGGTATTTACTGCAAAATAAAATAAAAAATTGCTTTAGTACCTATTAATTATTTATTTAAATACTGTCATCTTATGATTTATATCTATGCATAACAAAATCTGAATGTTTTTGGAATTCTTCTAACACTTCCTCCTTCTTTAGTGGTGAAAAGCAAGGAGAAAAATTAAAGAGTATTAAATGTCTGTTTGATGACATATATGTAATACTTTATGCTTACTTTTGTGTC
This sequence comes from Rhamnusium bicolor, assembly GCA_029963845.1. Classification (NCBI taxonomy): domain Eukaryota; kingdom Metazoa; phylum Arthropoda; class Insecta; order Coleoptera; family Cerambycidae; genus Rhamnusium; species Rhamnusium bicolor. The sequence continues at coordinate 852,525 of JANEYF010002643.1, forward strand.
AAAAGTCGCAGATACACTAGACGTTTCTTTATTATGATTTCCATGGTAACTAAGCGTTTACTATGTACTTTTTTTTTTTTTTGGCATTGGATTTACTCGTAATTCATTAGCCAACTATGTACATTGTTGTCTAAGTTATTTAATTAAATACAAAAATTTATTTCCCACTGTTTTCCATAACTATGAAACTAGATCGTTAGCAAATGAATCAATAGCAATTCCTTTATTTACAAAATCTCATAATCAAAGATACATCACTTATTTCGCCCCAAAATTCTTCAATGTTCTTCCAGCAAAAACAAAATCAATAATTAACAAACCTCACAAATTTAAAAATGAAACTAAACATTACATTATTGATAATTTCTCGCAATTTCATAAAATATTGTATGGATCTCAAATGTATCACGATTCTCTAATGAATTAATTACCTCTGCCCTCTGCCAATGAAATTTCCCACATCTACACCGCATATAACGTAGTGTCTTGACTCTATGCTCCCTTTACTTCTTTTACTTTATTTTACTTCCTTAGTACTTATTGTCATAATGGATTATTAATAACATTACTATGTCCAGCGTTCATGGTGGATTTAGGGAAGAGATGTTCACAACACAGGCCGGATATCCTTGGATATACCAAAGCCTAGCGTGGCACCCCTTTCCTGTTTACATTACTTTTGTAAAGAAAACTGAATTGTTGATTAACTTTATTATTAAATTGATTTGATTTGATTTGAAATTGATTTGACTTTGTCGTTCGGCGAGCGACAAAGTAAAAAAATGCACGCTTTTCGGAAAAGTGCAACTTTGCGCTTTCTTTTGGAAGCGCAAAGTTGCATTTTCCGCTCGGTTGTAGAAAAAAAAATTCCCTAACGTGTCGAAAAGTGAATCTGTTTCCTTTTTCAAAGTTATTTATTTATGTAAGGTGAGCATAAAAGTTATGTTTGAAAGGGTGAAATTTAAAAAATCGAAAATTTGTGAAAATTCTTGGGAAAATGGACATAGAATAAACTGGGACTTGGTGAAAATTTAAATAAAAGAAGCGGACAGCAAAAAAAGAAAAATTAAGGAATCGGCAAAAATGTTATTGAATGAAGAAAAATATGTATCCCCTGTAGATTTTGGTACAACGTGTTTACCGATGTTAAAATAAGAAATGAACAAAATTAATATTGTATAATTTTTAAGTATCAACAGTTCTATGTAAATATCTATGGATATTACATAAACAAATATTATATGTGTCGAGTTTCACGCTTGACATATTCTAAAAAAAGACAAGTAACTTTGAAAAAGGATACAGATTCGTTTTCTGAAACGTTATGGAATTATATTATTTTGTGTCTCATATTAGTTGTCAAAAAGCACCCTCTGACTAATTTTTTGACCTAAAATCACAAGCGCAGAAGTTTATTTTTCCAGTAACATACTGGGTAACTAACTATATTTTTTAGATAGCGAAGAGTTATTCATGTGGTAGTAAGTCCCAAAAAAAGAGAAAGAGAAACTTAGAGAATGCCACAAATAACGTTCAGACAATATTTATATTTTGTATATAAACATAAAAAAAATAATCTTTCGAATACCATTCGAGAGTGTGAATAAATTAGAAAACAATTCTCCGGTTCTTTTCTCAAAATTGTTGCCATTCAGCAATAGACACTTGAGGCCTACGGGCTCTCGTGTCTATTGCTAAGCAACAGGTTCTCGAAAAATTATCGAATTATTTTCAATTTATTTTCACTCTTTTGTGATATTTCTACTGAATATTGGCAACTAGCAGAAAAGTTGTGTTATTATCACAATCGTGTATTATAAATTAGTTAAATACTATTTGAGGAAACAAATATTTCACATTTGAGAAGAGAACAACTCGATTTAAAAATGTCTTATTATAAAAAATTACAAACTATCCAGGTTTTAAAAAACCTATTAGTGTTTGAATACTACCAGACTTACGAATGAACGTAACACCTTTTTCTTTTTTTTTCCTGGTGGAACTTTTGCAACCAGGAACCAAACAATGCATCTTTAATTAAGCGCACAAAGAAGTTCTCCACTAAACAATAACCACAGAATGCCACTCAGAAACCAATAAATACAGAACAAATCTAATAAAACTGACAAATCAGGCAAAAAGTACAATATTTAATAAATCCAGTCACAGCACATCACACACAAATCGCCCGAAGATGACAATTGACAAATCGGAACCCAGTGTGACCAACGCAAAATCACCAATTTTTACCAATAATGAATTGAAATGTAACTAGATTGCCCACAGTATGGCGGTCCCCTATACGGGGACATTTTTTCAAGGTCGAGTCGTATCAAATGGAGATTCAGATTATGTTGAGAAATTCGTGCTCATCAGTTATCACTGAACACTGTTTGAGACCTTTCCTGTCTCCAATTTACTCTCTTATTACACTATGCCAACCTGGCGCGATGATGTGAAGTAAGAGGTAGGCACAATAACGATCAGGAATGAAGTCTTACTTACTTTTAATTCGGCAATATAGTGACTTTATTGACATTCTTCGATATAAAATTCTATTCGCCGATTTCCCACAGCTCGCATCATAGAAAAGTTATCTCGTAGGGCATAGTTCGGAGATGGCGTTCTTCTAGATGCGTGCTTGTTCTGTGGCGTTCGGATCCGCGTTGTGGCTCATGTCGATTTTCCTCAGATTACCTTGCAAATATCTTAATACTGTTGCTACATTACGGCCCACATATCCATTAAAAAAAGCCCGGCCTCCCGCATACCGATTATTCGACCTCGTAAAAGCCATTTAGCTGAGGAATATTGGCTCACACTATAAATTCTAGGCATTTTTGAAGTGTATAAAACTAAAATAATGACATTAAATTTGCTATTGTATATTGCTTTTTTTGAAGCAGCATTTGTTCTCAGCTAAAACAGTTTTTAATCAACTATTTTTGTAAGTAATATGTCATAGAGGTTTTTTTTAAGTATAAAAAATACGACATATGAAATTTTATTACCATATAATATTTGTACATAATTATTAAATTATTCAACGATAATGATACACATTTTTAAACCGTTTAATTGCTTGGATATATTTAGGGCGTCCTTCAAAATTTTATGAAAAATTGTAATTATTATTTCATTAACTTTGATTCTGAGTGCAAAAGTTTCCATAGTATATTGTTCATAGCTTCTTAATCTTAATGAGTTATGGGTTAAAAACCGATAAAAAGTAAAGTTTCCACAATACTTGGAAACCTACTAATCTTCTAGAGAAAATTATTTTAAATTGTTTTTAGTAGTATAAACGATTCCTCCCTCCCAAATAGTAAAGCAAAACTGCCCACCATATTAGGCAGTAACATAATAATATTTTTTCTAGAAGACAACATTGTTAAATAAATCCATTCGTATGGCCGAACTCGGTAGCGCAGTGGGCTAGAGCGTTGAGTGACGAACGAAGCTGGTTTTACTGTCTGCCGACTTATGAGTTCAACTACCGGCCTCGACCGTGACAAAGTTTAAGGGAGTGGTTGTTTGTACGCGTTATTTCAACAGTGTAACCTACGCCTGTGCAGCTCCGACTTTGGATTTGGGGGTCGTCTAATTTATGTGGTTTTTTTCGAAGACATTATATGCAAATAACCACAAACAACTGATTGTATTTGTTTTTATTTTTGTCAAAATTCATTTAACGACAAAAGTGGAAACTAAACAAAAGTGAAAGGAAAATTCGGTTCCGAAAATTGTTTATTATCTTATTTGCAGGTTGCTCTATGATCGAGTCTTTCAATGGGGATGACCCAGTAGGGAGAAAGTTATTTTATTTAATATATATGATTCTGCATTAAAATCGATAAATGGCAACTTGCATTTTGAACTCTTTACCGTTACAAAAATCAAATTACAAAGTTTCAGAGTAATTTATAGTTGCCACCTAACCAATGGTATAATGTGCGATACTCTTTGGCCAAGCCGGTGTTGTCTTGTTTCCTGTTTATTATGTTGTGAAGTAGTATATGAAACATATTTGCGATTTTTAACTATTTTGCAAATTTGTACATTTATTTTGTGTTGTATATACTTTGTCAAAACTATATTAACTTATATACATACATTATAAAATGTACATACTTATGTATTTTGCAACTTAACCTATTGATAACTAAATTTAATTATCAAGGCGACAGTAATAATTAATAACATTTTCTTGCGTGTTTTATAGATTTATAGATTTCTAAAAGTTGTATTAAAAAATACTTCATGATTTTTGAATGTAAAACGTTAAAGTTTAGTAATGAATGAAATTATTACGCAATAACTAGAGACACACTCATGAGTAAATTTTACAACACAGCAGTAGGTAATGTCTTCCATATCATTGGCTACATGTGTTTCAGTGACAACCTAGTCGGATGACGGCATAGAACAAATGTTCAAAACTTTGATATTGTTTTTTACTCTTTTCTCAGCCTACCAGAACATGTAACGGTTGCATCATTATAAAAAAACCCGAATCTCTCCTGAATAGGGATGAGCGATGTTAAAAAATCATCTATATTGATATCGATGTTGATATCGCCAACTAAATATCGATAATGGATTATCAATACATCGATGTTCGACAACATCGATTCTCTTACAATTGCTTGAAATGAATAGAACTGAATAGACATACAAAAGATACGTTCACTTAAAAACAAACATCACACAAAAATATAACAATAAAATTATCTAGAATCTAAATACAAAAGTAATATATGTATATTTCAAAATTTTTGTATTGCTGATGCATCGTAAATCAATAATTGCAGGCCAAGTTGTGCCACCACTTATACGGAATAACATTATACAGTTTATTTTAAACTTATTTGAAACATGAAAAAACGTCTGCTTCTTTGATCCCTTTATCGCCGTCAAAGAAGCTGACGTTTTTAATGTTGTAATTAAGTTTTAAATAAACTTATAATCTACTGCCCTGTAATAGTTACGATTATCGGTTCTTATAATCAATGTTCCTATAATTAATATAGTTTCATCATCGATGTTTGGTTCCCTATCATCGATGAACATCGCTCATCCCTACTCCTAATGAACTGTTATGTCACCAGGAGAGTCCTTATTTAGTTCTGGCGCTCAGTAATGTCCGCCTCAAGGCAGGTTGCATCATCTTTACGGAACTTTGTTGCATCTTTTTCGCAAAACAAATATTAAACAGATGCATAGAAGTGACACACAAATTACTTAATGTTTTCTATCTGCAAACTACGTTTCATAAAACTAACATAGAAATTGTCTTTTATATATGAAATCATTTCATATTTTACATACGGTAGTGATTTCTTTTAATTCTTTGTATATATGTGATATTTTATGGGATTTTGGTGCGATTTCGAGGGGGCGGTCGATCAGATAAATCACTTACGATATATGCATATACGTTGGATCCGAACGACGCACGGATCGAAACGATATATCGTTTTGTGTATGGGGCCCTTAAGCCCCATGTTTTTACTGCTTGTTATATACATGCAAAAATAATGTTCTTTCTGACAAGACAATTTTTGATTTTAAGAAATAAGGAATGGGAAACCTGCACATTTTGTGCTCCATAAAATTGGTTTGTCCAGTTGCTAAAATTTTAAAATGATTGACAGACATTACTTTTGAGAATAGCATGTACATAATGAGTTTTATTAAGTGAAACCCCCATAATTTTCTTCATATTTGAAGCACAAGACGCCTTGAATACCATATCGTCGGCTTAAAGTGTTAACCTGCTAAGTCCACTTTTTTAGGTAAAATGAGATTTTAGCATCTTCATACGGATTTTAATTTCTCTTTTGATTCGTTAAACAGTCAAGTCTTTGTATTTACTAGAACCTAAAATATTGCATGATGCGAATACCAGCTAAATCCAGTCGACTAATTTTTACCGCGAAACACAGTCAAGTCCACGACACCATGGGGCATTTATATTAACGAGCGTGTCGAGACAGGACTGTAGTTAGACACTGTGCTAAATTTGGTTAGTTTATACCAGTTTTTTGCAATTGTTTAAGTGATTTAATAAAGGTAAGTACTTTTTAGAAACTAATAACATTATTTTTGTTTTTACGGCCGATTTACAAGCTGTTTTGATGGCCCCTAAATCAACAGTTTCCACACTGTACTACAAAACAAAGCTTCAAGTACACAATGTTTGTTTCTACAATTTAATAAGTTCTGATGCTTATCGTTTTGTGTGGAATGAATGTGAGGGAGGGCTTGGTGCTGAAGAATTTGCAAATATTTGGATGTATTTTATAGAACAGAATGTACTGCCCAACATCTCTCCTTTAGAAGAAACTGATGAAAGAAACACCCTCATAATATACACAGATGATTGCGGGAATCAAAACAGAAATTCTGTTATGGCAAATGTTCTATTAAATGTAGCAATTGCTCATAATTTAATAATAGAACACAAATAGCTTGAAGTTGGCCATACACAGATGGAGGTGGATCGCTTCACACCATAATCGAAAAAAAACTCAAAGATAAAATAATTAACGTCCCAGCAGATTATATATCTGTCTGTCAGAAGGCAAGAAAAAAACTTGCCCCCTACCATGTCAAATATTTAACGTATAATTTTTTTTTAAATTTTGATTTAATACAGTATTACAAAACTATCCGTCCAGGAAGAGCTAAAGGATGTTTGAAAGTCACAGACATTCGTGCTTTAAGATACACTCCTTAAGTTGAAATTTATTATAAAACTAGGTTTGTTGATGAATGGAAAACTATTCCTCAACGAAAAAACACCAAAATTACCACACACTCTTGGGAACAATTGAAACAGCTCTACTTAGAAAGACGAAAAATAACCGCTAAAAAATATGAACACCTTCAAGCTATTAAAAAAACTTTGCCTGTGGACTACCACAAATTTTATGATGACCTTCCTCATAAGTAAAGCAGTAGGTATTGTGGTATTTGTTCCTAAGTTTCAGTTTGTATAAAGGATAATAAAATTACTTCGTATAAAATATTATTGTTTGATTTAATAAACCCGTTAAGTCCATTATTTATCTAATCTAAAAAAAACGATAACCAGCTATCTCCAAAAAATTACTGAAATTATATAAGTAATATAATAATTCTTACATATTTCAGTATATAAAATACTTTTGTATACTGTTTAAAGCATTTTAAAATTTATTTAAGTATTTTTTTCAACAATAATCGTTAAAAGTCGTTTTTTACCTCTCCTGTAAAATTGGTCAAAATGGACTTAGCAGGTTAACACTTTAAGCCGACGATATTCTACGAAAATTTTAATTTGAATTTTGAATCTGTGGTTAAATTTAACATAAAGCATAAAATACATAGGGTGTTAAAAACGTTTTTTAATTGAAACATGACGATTTAGATTCTCCTAGCTTTTCTAATTCCAAATATATATATATATATATATATATATATATATATATATATATATATATATATATATATATATATATATATATATATATATATATGAATAAATATGATTTGAAGGAAACAACTACTCAGCGGGCAAATACCCCGACCTGCATTGAATTACACCTTCAAATCATGTTAGATCGGTAGCCAATATCATTTGTCAATTCCTAACCAGACATAGATCGATTTCGAACTTATTTGTTCTCTTCAGTATGCCATAGGTTATGGAACAGACAAATAATAGTGGCCAACCGGCTAGTTATATACCAACTAAGGTGAAGTGAATAGTGGTGAGAGGTATGAAACTTCTCATATGGTCTGAATGCTACTATCCGACCGACATCCTAGATGTCTCTGTGGCGGATAGCGACTTGCATCACAGCAATATATATATATATATATATATATATATATATATATATATATATATATATATATATATATATATATATATATATATATATAACTTTCATAATTTTTTGACAAATAAAATATTCATGCGCAACAATAAACATTTGAAATCTGTCAAATTGATTGTTGAAACTGATTCCAAAACGGCCCACTTCTTTAAAAAGATACACTTGGTAGATTTTTCAAACATGTCAAAAAAGTGATATTTGTATTTTTCTCTTAAGAGTCTATATCAGATGCAAGTGAAATATAGTCTCGATTTTACCACACCCCGCGCAGGCCACGGTGCATATATACAGCCAAACCGAAATTATCGCGGCGAATGTCGAAGGTGGCCGATGTTCTAGTTACAGAACGGCATAGTGGAACATTTCAGATCGGGAGATGTTGAATTATCAGAGGCGGAGTACTAGAGGTTTCGTACGACATAAACCGACGAAAAAGTTGTATTGCGTCAAGCTTATAAGCTAAACAGTAGCTAACCTTACCCTTCATGCGTCCTTGTCCTGCAATTAATATGTAAAAATAATAAAAAAAAACCGAAATTATTTTATTTACTTTGTTTAAAAATAGCTAAAGAACTGAACAACAAAACAATTAAATCGTTAATCTACAAAAAAAATTTCCATTTTACCGTTTCTTATTAATGCATAGTATTATTTTAAAATTAATGTGTGTCACATCATTCAACTCAGAATGGAAAAGGCGATGAAATAATATGAAAAATATATTTGTGTTATTTTAAATTTAAACTCCAATATTTTTAGCAAATATGAAAGATTATGATGATGTTACATATATTGTTGAATTCAGAAAGAAATTTTTTAAATTGAGCCGAATATACAGGATATATCATTTAGAATAAAAAAAATTAAGGCGATTTCCGGTCAAACCGGAAGTAAAAGATATGTATGCGACGCGCATATTTAATCAGTATTCGGAATATCATATGTCCATTTCCGCATATTAATGCGGGGTGAAATTTTTTTATTTTTCAGTTTTTCGGCGTTTTTTTTATTTGACATTCAATTGTTTTTAATTTTCGGATTCCTTAGAAAAAACCACATAAGTATAATTTTTTGAAGTTTTTTCCTAGGTTAAAAATACAGCAGGAAAATCGAGTAAGGTGCACTTAAAATGATCACCCTGTACATGAGGTTACTGCGCTTAAAATAAATCAAAAATAAAAATTATCATATTCACCTTTCATTGAGCCTTTCATTCTCCATATCAATATTTAGAGATGACAAAATGGGAAAACTTTCATTTATATTAGTCTCTCTACAGAAATTACCGGAAATAAAAGAAAATTATTACTTTTATTAATTTACGAAAAAATTCAATTTTCACTAGTACTTACTTTTTATATTTTCTCTTTTGGGCTAATGTTCGATTTTTCGGTTTTCTCTAGGGTATTTACGCTTATGATATGTTTTTATTTTTCCCATTGTTCTTTTACTGCATTAATAATCACTTTCAATAACACGTCTACTTAGGTGTACACTTGATTTCAAAAAAAACTGGTACAACTCTTGTAATCGAAAATCTTAATAGTTTAGTTGTGTGCATATGTCTGTAAATAGGGCTGGCCAGACATGTCGAGAGGGGGGTGGAGAAGAAGTGATTTACACCGGACCTGGGTTTTTTGGAGGAGATCGGTTTTCTTTGTGTTTTTAAACTTATTAAACCTTTCTCTTTTATTTTATTCAAATGGAATTTTAAAAAATAATTAGAAAATAACTTTTTCAAAACATTTTCAAGCCTGCCATATTATTGTTTAAAAAAATAATATTTGTTACGGATAATTCTACTAATGGTTGTAATTAAAATACTAACTGAATAATGATAATTCTATTTTTAAAATAAGAACACAAAAATACCACTTGAGATTAAAAAAAAGGGAACAATGCAAACTGAACATAAAAATACAATAAAAAAATAAAATAAATGAACTTCAATTACGTAATACAGAATTAACTAATATTTTGTCATTGCTCCATTAGCGTCTAAAACTGCCTGAAGTCTTGCAGGCATGGACAAAATCAGATTTCTTGCAAGGTCAACTTCTTGCGACAAGTTCTCCCAAGCGTCTTCAATTATCTCTTCCAATTCTTGGGCATTATTTGGATGGTTATTTAATTTTCTTATATGTTTCACCATTGGTCCCCATACATTTTCAATTGGATTTAAATCCGGACTTTTAGATGGCCACGGTAACAACTCTATATTTTTATTAAGAAACCATTGCCTGACACGATGGGCCGTATGTATGGAGCAGTTGTCTTGTTGGAAAATAAAATTATTTTCCGGAAATACCTCTATTACTGACGGCAACATAATGTTGTCTAATATTTCAATATATTTAATGGAATTGAGATGACCACCAATGTTCCAACACACACCTAACCCATTTAGGCTCATCCAAGCCCAGACATTAACTGAAAACCTTCCTAATATTTGTGGATCGAAAGTATATTTTTCGTCGTATCTAGTGGAAGGAGGCCTATATACGCGAACATGTCCATCGTTACAGGATTTAAAAACCTTTTCGTCAGAAAAGACAACTTGTCCCCAGAAGTTTTCATCATTGATTATATAGTTGAGTGCAAAAATAATCCTACCCTGCTTCTTTTCTTCTGAAAGTTTGTATTTTTTAGCCGCTGAACAACTCTTCAAGTCGCTTTGTAGTTTTATTCTTCTGCAAGCAGTAGATACCGAAGCATGGAAATTTGTCTCTGAAATTGCATTTACTGCAGACTGAAAAAGGTTTTCTATTAGGTAATTTATAAGATTTTCATCTTCTTGATTATTGCTATTTCTGGGCCTACCGGAACCAACTTTACGGGATATCGTTTGGTTGGTTTCCCATGGTTTTTTAACACTCATTATCGTGGTTTTACTCACATTGTATTCAGCAGCAAGTCTTCTTATGGACCAGCCATCTTCAATTTTACAAAACAGTTCGAAATTTTTTGAATATCTGTTAAATGTCGAACCATTTTTAATAATGACGCCACTGATTAACGTCAAAGTGACATTTGTAAGATTATTAATATCAATCAAAGAACGAATGATTTACATAGCTAAAAGAAAGTGTACCAGTTTTTATTAAAATCAAGTGTACCCACTTTATAACAAATAAGTAAATTTGAGATATCTCTAGAATACACACGCCACTGTTGTTTACGTAAATCGCAACGTGGTTCCTAAGTGCCCGATTCCCCCTCCCGCAAACGAGTCCAGTGTATGCAAGTGCATCCGTGTTTCCGAAATATCATGCGAGATGGCAGCTATTATCGGAATACAGATATGCAGTTTTTAGTTTTCTAATAAATTTATTTTCAACTAATCCAAGAGTTGGGTCACATGAATATAAACGTTACAAACAGTGACTAATGTCGGAATGTAAAAAAATTTGGATACAAACTATTTAAAATGCATGCGAAAATTTTTTGACGACTCTAAAAAAAAAAAATTACATTCCGAGATTTTATAAATATTTTTGAAAAATCTTGTAAAAATCGCACTCAAATCGGATAAGTTTTAACCGAGATATTCGAGAATTATGATTTAATAGGGTATATAAGACTCTTAATAACAAATTTTCTTTAGTTTTTTTTTTAACAATAACTTTAATTTTTGTGAAGCTGAATTAAAATTTATATTAATGTTTATAATAAGAGAACTAGGTGTTCTATACAGGGTTAGTCAAATTCAAGGCTCATCATTAGGATCTCGTAAACCGTAAGAGATATAGACAAGGTTAATTAGCGCACAGTTGCGGGAATGTATGCTAAGTAATATGACGAAAAAAAATGCCCGCATTACATTTTTCTTCTCTATCCGCAGAAACACCAATTTTCTGTACGACGTTTAGTTGTTTCAGAACCATCTCCATTTTTTTTTTTATACACGGACCTGAATATTTCTTTTTCTTATTTATCAGCTTTTCACCTCCAGAACACAATGACATACGAAATTTTTTGATTTTCTCACACTTTGTCATTCAAAATCCATTTGTTATAAAAATTTTCCAAATACGGACCTGAATTGTAGTTATTTTTATAAAAATGTGTAATTGAATAAGAATAAGTTTACGGCCTTTCGTAAATCTTTAATGATTGCCTAAATTACTTGCTTGCCCTGCTGATAAATAAATAATAAAAACTAAAACCTGTTTATTTTTATGAAATGCATGTATTTAACAATAATAATTCACAAAAATATAAGAAATTAAAATAAGCAGTTATTTATTTGTTAAAATTATTTTCAGGAGGTAAAAAGCTGTTAAATAAGAAAAATAAATATCCAGGTCCGTATTTAAAAAAAAACAACTTGGTGATAGTTCTGAAGCAACGAAACGTCATACAGAAAATTGATGATCATCTGCGGATATAGGAAAAAAATGTGCTGTGGAGAAGTGCCTTTCCATTAGTCTGTTCATAACCGAATAATCAAAGAAAAACAAAAAACCAAAATTTTTAGTCTCGGAAACGAAACAATATACGTATTTTTTTTTCATATTACTCAGCATAAAATTCCGCAACTTTGCCCTAATTTAACCTTGTTTGTATCTCTTACAGTTTATGAGATGCTAATGATGAGGCTCGAATTTGACTAACCCTGTATATTAAAAAAAAAAAAACTTCTTAGCACCCTATATATTTAGCGTTTCAAGTCAAATTCGAGCAAGGATTCGAATTTTATATTAAAAATTCTAGAGTACAGGATATTTGATGTCCCATCAACTTTAAAAATGAAGGAAACTATGGGAGGAATCAATTAATAAAACGGATCCTATATAGATACATAAAATTATAATAATAATACTCAATACTCATATTAGCAGACAAACAAGTTTTTGATATAATGAAATAAAAAATAACCTTTTGTTCTACATCTTAAAAATGTCCAAATACTCTGCAATTACACTGAAAATGAAACATTGTAGAAGATTACGCTTACTATTTGTATCTGTTGTCTATGGAAATGGAGGACATGAAATGATTCTTTAGCGTGTTGTCTAAAGAATAAAAACGTGAAATCGTTTTCGAGAAAATCATGAATAATTAAAATTTAAAAAATGTGTTTTTATTATAACTACTTAATTTTTGTGATAATATGAAAAGTAAAAAAAACTTTCTAAGAATAATTTTTTATCACTTTACGAGGTCACGGAAATGTTGTCATTTCAATATTTTGAAACCGTCAACACTCCCTTTTTTAGTATACTAATATAAGGCTGAAAATAGGGAATAGAAGAATAGAAGAAAAAATTAATAATGTTTTAAAATTTTGGTGATAATTTCAAAATGTAGGTAAGAGTTGGTAACTAAAAAGTTCCCACCCCTAAAGGGCAAAGATGCATTTGTGCAGCTTTTCGAGTTTTTTAGCAAAACGGTTTCCTATACGAAAAAAGGTGTAGAAAGAGAAAATGAAGTCGCGCTAGATTTTCTTGAAAACGGTTTTGTCTAAGCTTACAATGCATAGAGCGAAATTTATAGAGCAAAGTTTTTTTCTGTAAGACGGTGGTACCCATTTATATTATTTTTAATTAATTGGTCTCTTAATGTGTAGCGAACGCAAGTGCATCTTTTTTAATTCTATAATTTCCACTTCAAAAAATTAAAATTCTTTTAAAACTTTAATGACATATTTGTAAAATGAGTAAATCCTAAAAGGTAAAAGATTTTTCACCTATCCTCTAAAAAAAGAGTATTTTTTCTGTTTTTTGAATTGAGTGTAGTATACGTGAGGAAGTGCAAAAAGAGAACATAACAGACTTTCCATAAACAAGGTCCTTATCATATTTTATTACATTCCAGTTACAGCCTGCTGAAGTAGGAGTATGTTTAAAAATTAATTTGCCCAGTACTTAGTATCAAAAGCAAGCGTATTTCAATTCTCTTATTTATACAACTGAAGCGGCACCTCATCTGTGATCTTAAAATTAATATCTTACAATTGTAAACAAATTTGTAGTAGAAGATGTGGGTGTGTCATAACCTGTCTGCGATGTTCCACCATATGCAAAAATTGCCTCGAACATAGTTGCAGCAACACAAAAGTCGCAGACACAGATAGTACAGGCCTTCTGGGGAAACTTTAAAAAAAACGCACTAAAAACTCTCACAATGGTGGTGAAATGAACTTATACTGAGACAGAATGTACGTATCGAAAATAGAATAAAAATAAATTTGTATAGGACATTTTTTAAATCATATTTTTCTTTCAAAACTAGTTTTGCAATGGATAGAAGTCGCACATTACTTCACTTAAAAATTCGAAAAATATCAAAAATACCGTTTTTGTGTAAGGGTAGTCCTAAGGCTCGCCCCTTTCCTTAGGGGTGGGAACTCTATAATTTTTAAATTTTACTTGCGTTGTATCTCACTAAGGACTTAAAATTTAATTTTCTGAAATTGAAATTATAGAATTAAAAAATAAATATAGTTTAAAAAAAACTAAAAAACACGCTTTTAAAGCACATCAAACTAAAAAGTGAAAAATAATTATTAATATAAACTGAAAATAATAATGAACGAAAAATACTAGTATTATTGTGAAAAAAGCGTGGGGTGCTTTGTGCAATATTTTTCGTATATCGAGCACCCCACGCTTTTTTCACAATAATACTAGTATTTTTCGTTCATTATTATTTTCAGTTTATATTAATAATTATTTTTCACTTTTTAGTTTGATGTGCTTTAAAAGCGTGTTTTTTAGTTTTTTAAACTATATTTATTTTTAACTTTTTAGTTTGATGTGCTATGAAAGCGTGTTTTTTAGTTGTTTTAAACTATATTTATATTGCTTATTGATGCTGATATTATAACATATTACGATCCAACAGATATTTCTGAAAAAAAAAAAAAATTTTTTATTTCAGCCGTGAGGTTCGAACTCACGCCGGAGGAGTCTGTCGTTTCGCGTCGACTGCCTTAACCCACTCGACCACCGGGCTAATTAACAATTATGGAATCTACTGACATATTAAGCCTTTGCTTTCACGCAGGGATACGTGAGGAAAGGATTGGCGATCCTGATCAGGATAATGATATAAACTTATCAAACTATTGTATTGTTACCGGTTCTTAATAAGTGTACAAAGTTTCAATTAAATCTGTCCGTTTAAAGTGGGTCAAAATCGAGTCCAAAGAGTCGGTTACAAACAAACAAGCAAACAAGCAAACAAACAAACAAGCAAACATACAGGTGAAGCTAATAAAAGCGTGTTAAAAAGGAACCCGCATCACATTCCCAATTAATTAAAAACAAAGTAATAAAAATGCAAAGAAAGGGTACACCCGTTTTATAGAAAAAAAACTGCTCTATAAATTTATGTATTATGAGCGTAGGAAAATCGTTTTCGAGAAAATCCAGCGCGAATTATAAATTTTAGTTCTGTGCTGATACATCCCCTGCTTCAGCAGCCTCTAACTCGCAATTAGATCTATCATAAATATGACATGAACCTTTTTATGTAAAATTTTACGGGCAATATTTTTTATCTCCACACTCTTTTTCGTATAGGACGTCGCTTTCCGTTTTAAAAATTAAAAACTTTGAAATGCAGCAAAAATGCTCTATTTTTAGGGGGTAAGAGGTGAAGCTCCCCCTTCAGGGTTGGCAACTTTTTAATTTAAATTTTTATCTACATTATAAACATGTCATCAAAGTTTCAAAATATTATTAATTTTTTCTCCTAAAATGTCTAATTTCCACACACTATTTCGTAAATAATCTATAATCAGATCTACAGAAACAGACACTGTTTCGGAAACTTGTAAACAAATGAGATAGATACAAGGTGGTCTCTATAAAACTTCACCCATTATTCCATTCATTGAAAACTTTTATATTAATTTTTCTTGTAGCTTACGAATTTGCTTTTAAACTTTTCACTATCTTTAAACTGTGATAAGAGTAAGAAGAAGTATACTTTTTAAATGGAGCACCCTGTATGTTTTCAAATATTTAAATTATATTTGTCATTCTGAATACAATAATCTATTATGTATTTATAGTTTTGCTCTTAAAATAAATGAGATATTTAAAAAATAGATAAGAGAATTATTAACCTGTAAAAATAAAAAAACTACCCTAAGAAATTTCCAAGTGTTTCCATTGTTTACAACACAAATATTGCATCGTTTAATAATATTACGACGCACTTTCAAAAATAACTTGGTTATTATTTATATTATTAACATATCATTCAATGAGATTTCGTGGTTGTCTAAATTAAATTTATAAATTTTATCATGTAAAGTTTTCAAAGGAAAAATCCAACGAATTTAAATCCGGACTTCCTGAAGACCTCTTTTACTTATCCAAATAAGATAATGCTAATTTATGAAGGCGACTAATTTCCCTGGGTTTGATCCCTGGATTTTTTTTTTAAATTTGCTTTTAATCAAATAAAAGAATGATAGCTAGTTCTCGAGAGATTACAGATCAAACATTACATGGTAACCGATCGTGTGCTACTTAGGAACACCAGAGAAATAATCATATTCCTGAATCCACTGATTCAGTATGTAAAAACAACTTATTCCTCGGCCTCCAAATAGTCTTGACATAAATCCAGCTTGGACATTCATTCACAAAAAAGTTAAATATTAAATTCTTAGAAAAGGATCAGTTATTTTAATTTTCTCGTTTCAAAACTCTAAAAAATTATATATTATAGTTTTTTGAATATTTAACTTATTTTAGAGGAAATAATTTATTTTAAAGGAAATTTACAAGCATGGTATGTGGTATTCAGAATGACAAATATAATCTAAAGATTCGAAAAACATAGTGTTAAAAAATATACTTTTGTTGCCCCCTATAGTTAAAAAGTATTAAAACGTTTTATAACAAATTCGCAATTAATGAGAGCAATTGTATAAAATTCATTTATAAAAATATTAAAATATACTAACAATGAATTAAATGGAAGGGACATAGTTTTATAGGGATCATCCTGTATGTAGCGTTTGTCAACACGTGGAAAACTGATTTAAGCTTTTCATATTTTTGGAAAGTGTACCACAAAACGGTTTATTATACATAAAATAATATCCGAAAATTTAAAATTATGTTCTGTACATGAGAAATTAAAAATGATGAGATAAGTTACATAAAAAATGAGACACCTATAAATGAAAATTATAGTAAATATTCATTTAATAACAAAACTAACTAAACACTGGAAATAAGCACTAAATATAAGTTGTTTTTTAAAAATATAATTATAATATAATATTCTTTGATTTCTAAATATAAAAAAAATTAAACAATTTTCTTTATACAGTAATAATTAATAAGTTACCAATACTTAGTCAAATATTTTATTCTATACTAATAATTAACTCATGAACAAGCAACTATTTTTGGATAATAGTTTAAAATTTCTTTTTTAAATCAGTTAAAGTTTATTCAGGAGTCGAAATTTTTTTCAAACGTTTTCTAGGCACCATGTACATTTTTAAAAATAAAAATATTGCAATTTAAACCTTACTTAATTATATGTATTAAACATCTTAAATTATTTTATTATAAAATTGTATTATAAAGTTATTTAAACAATAATATTTGTTGCTGAAATATTTTGCAGTATGTTTTTAAAGTTAAAATTGAATTTGATTTGCAAATAAATGCATTAATTATGCAACGAATTAAACGTGTGATTTAAACGAAAAATAGAATCAAATTATTTATTATAATCCTGTGACAGGTTATGTTTAGTTTGTTTTTAGAAACTTTTTATGATCCCACTGTTTTTCAGAAATAACAAAACAAAAAGTATATTAGGTACTTACAGATAGGTATATAGGTACTAATCCAAGAATAACAAACCAACAATTAAACACAGTACTAGTTTCACAAAAGTTGTTAACCACTGTTACAAATTCCGCGTCCTTACTGATGGAAAGGTAAGCGAAGAGTGGTAAATATTTCGAAAAAAAAACTTTAATGTCTAGTAAACGACATGCGACTTTAGTTCATTCAGTTTTACTTATTTACTATAAGTAAATACCACAAGTAATTAAAAACGAGAAATAAATCAAATATTCATTTAATTTTTAAATATTATTTTAAATTATTTGATACACTTGATTACGTACAATGTATACAGAGCGGCAGTTTAAAATTGAATCAGTAAATTCAGTACTAATAAAGTAATAAATAATAAAATGACTGCCTCTTATTCTTTACACTATATAATGCACGAAAGTTATCGTTGTACAAAGTACAGTTGGTAGTAGATAAAAATATGTGTGAAGAGATAAATAGTGTTTAAAAGAATCGCAGACAAACGTCGAGGATATTCTCGATATCTTAATGTAACTCCAGTGACAAATACGAGTAATATTTCTAGACAATTCAAGATATTCTCAGAATATTCCTTCATGTGGTTGATGACATGCTATCCCTAATAGCATGTCTAGATATTATTTTCCAATATCAAAACACCATATACTGCACTCAACACGCGTTTTGTCAACCAAGTTGGCATCATCTGGAGATGATTAAAACTGAACTTATGCTAACAATCTATCCTATTTATACCTAAACTACTGTCACGGTTCGAGGACCGTGACTCACTAACCAATAAAGCGCGCTATTTGGGATTGGCCCTTTGTCACTATTCATCCTGTTTTTGCACTTTGTGATTTCCAAGCTTTTAAATGCATCCAGCTGTCTAATATTTGGTACATTTCTAATTAATCTTAAATTGTTAATATCTATTTTATGGTTGTTATCAAAACATGTAGGGAACACTAGACTTATTTGTTCTACCATATTTGAGATGAGCCATATGCTCTTTAAATCTTGTTTGAATTGATCGTCTAGTTTATCCAACATACTTTTGATTACAGTCCTTGCAACTAATTTCGTAAATCCCCGACTTTTCGTTTGTTTCAATTTTGTCTTTTGGATTGCCTAAAAGATATTTTTAAAAATCTTACCAATACCACAGATGAATATAGGATCGAATGGAATCGATACAAATTTCGGATTTTCTCCGGAAATGTCTCTTTAAATTTTTGTTTCCTAATTATTTTATCAATTAAACATACAGAATATACATTATTCGCTATATTCTTAATTAATGTCTTTTCTTTTTTCTTTTTCAAACTTCTCCTTATTGAAGGGGAAGTTAATAAGACGATGGACTAGAAAATTGAAACTCGTAATTTTGTGTTTTACACAATGATGAGAGTCCTTACGGATATATCTTAGAGTACTGGTATCTTTCGTGTATATGTCAAATTCTAACTTATTTTCACTATTTCTAACATTAATACATCTAAAAATGGTAGTTGTCTAGAGTTTTCAATTTCATATGTGAATTTAACTGACACGGAACGACTGTTTAATTTAGATACAAAGTTGTCAATATCAGCGATTTTTGTATCGAACACTGAAAAAAATATCCACATACCTAAGCCAAACCCTGAGGAAATACTCGAATTCTTATTTTGCTTCTATCTCGAATTTGTTCATGAAGAGGCTGGCAATGAATGTGACAAAGAGTTACCCATTGCTGTTCCTTCATGTTGTTCGAAGAAATTATTGTTGAATCGGAAGCAATTTTGTTTCGTGTAAAGTTTGGCAAGTTGAAGATATTCTTTTACTCCATCTTGATTTAGATTGTTTAATTCGAGTAGATTCTTAAGGTGGTTTAATGTCTGTGGTATCGAAACACTTGGAACCAATGAACAGACGTCAAAAGAGATCAAAATTTCACCTTCTTGCAACTGAATATTTTTTACCTTATTGATGAAATCATTGGAATTAATCACAGAGAAACTATGTAGGTGGTGCAATAGGTAAATTTTCGAACTCCTCTGTTAACCATTTTGGTAGGTGGTAAGTCGGCGATTCGATTGCTGAAACAATAGAACACACCGGTTTATGTATCTTAGGCAAGCAGTACAATCTAGGTACACTTGGGTTATATACATGTAACCTATTTAAAACTGGAGTAATAAAGTTGTTGCAGGATTTAAGCACATTCTTACTTCAGTAATTATTTTTGATAATGGATTTCTAGAAAGTTCTTTATAAGGACCATTACTAATCAGATTGTCTACCCCTTCATAATAGTCCTCTTTATCTAAGATAACAACCTTATTGCCTTTATCAGCTTTTAAATAAAAACAATCATTTTCTCGCATCCGGTTGATAATTTTTCTGTCCTTTGTGGATTTTGACTATTGCCAATATTTGTCAAGATTTGATTTCTGCAAGCTTCTCTGACATATCCTTTAGAGGAATCAGATAGGTATTGAATTGAACTTTCAACATTTGCAACAATATCATCTAAAATACATTTAGATACAGGTGTGAAGCAAAATTTAATCCATTGTTAAAAAGATCAATTCGTTTTTTATCAAACGACTGTGACGAATGATTTTCTACAATGCTAAGAACTTTTTGACGACATTTTCTTAATAAATTTCCCGTTAATTGATAAGAACATGTTCCTTCGAAGGCACACCATTGTTCATGTTTTAAATTATTTAACTTATAGGAAAGCTTTTTGTAAAGTCCATATGCTTGTAATTCAAGCGTACTTCGGTTCCTGTACAGATATTTAATTTCTAAATCCAGCCATTTCTGCTTTGCAAACATTGTAACTTTATCTGAAACATGTTTTTAGAAGCCAAATATCTGACCCTATAAACCTAATCTTAGCATTAACCTTATGATACAGACTCAGTTACGTTCACCGTAAAGTCATCGTAGTCCTGAAATGGGTTGGAACATTTGATGTGAAGATAACACTGACGTAGTTTACCACGAAACACCAAAACACCATACACTGCACTAGACGCGTGTTTCGCCAACGAAGTTGGCATCATCTGGAGATGATTAAAACTAAACTGTTGCTAACAATCTACTACCTAAACTATTCGGTTCATCAAATCGTGACAATAGTTTAGGTATAAATAAGGTAGATTGTTAGCATAAGTTTAGTTGTAATCATCTCCAGATGATGTAAACTTGTTTGACGTGCGTCGAGTGCAGTATATGATGTTTTGGTGTTTAGTGGAACACTACATCAGTGTTATCTTCACATCAAATGTTCCAACCCACTTCAGGACACTATTACAAAAGAGATACTCCACCCTCATGCTGTTCTCCATCACCTTCCCCTACAAGCATTGATGATCCCGACTTTGGAAATAGCACTCTTAAAAAAAAAAATTTTAAATAATGCTAATGCGTAATAAAATAGACCATTACAAATATTAGAAGGTGCTACGCAGCGCCACCGGTCGGCATTTTTTTGGGCGATTCTATGGCGTTTTTAAATTTTATATAATTCTGAAACGAATTGTACACATGGATATGTTGTTTGTTTTTATTTTCATCTGAATTCATTCTGAAGGTGATAATTTTAAATTAAATTGTGATGGTCTCTAGGGGCAACAACTCCAATAAGTGATTTTCGAAGACATGTTAATAAGCATTAATTAGTTTTTGTAACAACCTAGATTTTAAGTAGCATAACATTTTAAGTGGCTTATTTTTGGAAGAGATGCTTATGGTGTGGACCTAAATATCATAAATGATACAAAATGCCCTCATATACAACATGATTATAAATGAATGATGAGTTGATATAGTTGCTATAATTCATATAATTTAAAAATTACATCTTCAAATAGGCTATTTTGGACTTAAATAATTATGATTAGGGATGTCAAAAATGTTCCGTGGGACAGTGGCGTACGCGAAATTAACTAATACGAGAAACAATAAACTTACAATTTATAACAATGTATGTAAAACTTACCCTCTTAACTAGCTTGATGAACTAGCTTGCTTATCACAAACTGGAGAAGATGTGTAGCCATTTTGCAGCATCTGGTATGTTTCTATGGTTGCTTCCATGAGTGATGTTCGCTTTGGTGAAAATATATTCTTATATTTTGAAAACAACCGTTCGACATCTCCTGATGTAATACACGCATAGGTACGTAAAATAGTCTTTGAACGTACTTAATGGATCTGGGGCTGCACCTACACATATTTGTCTTAATTTAGTAAAACCGGTGTCTTTATTTAACACACTTGCAAACTTTTCTTTAACGCACTCATCTGTTTCGTCCCCTATAGCGTGTAGCAGTAGATTTACTTCGTTCACTATTTGCAGTGACTCCGCTAACGACAACGCACTGTTTTCTAATTTTTTTATGCTTTCATGTAATGGTGTATAGTTCTTCGCAATATTTTTTAAAGCTGTTTCAACGGAAATATCTTCGAATTTTGTCTGGCTTTCCTTAATAGCTGCAGCCTCATCTGGATTAAATTATAAATTGTAGTATCACAGCTTTAATTTGTTGGAAATATTCAGCATAATGAAATGCATGGAGACGTTTAGGAGACTTAAGAAACACTTTTTTTGTACTTGCTGTTAATGCATCCATCTCTGGAAAACATTTTCAAATAGTTTCTGCCACAAGATGTAAAGCATGCACTTTACACGTAACATGTATAAACGTACAACCTTGTTCTCGCAAAGAACGGCCTACCGAACGCATTGTCACGGCGCCATCAGTTACAAACATCAACACTTGACTCTTTGACAGTTCAAATTTTTCTAACGTCTCCAGCACCACCCTGGGAATTGTTTCGCTAGTACACTGACTTAGTCTTTTGCTAGCTAGTAACAGTGGAACTGTCGGTTTAAGAGGGTCCATTACTCGTACTATAACATTTAAAATAGAATTTTTTTACAATCTGTTGTCTCATCAACAGATAACCACAGCCGTGTATTTTTTAATTCACATTTCATCTTATTTACCATGTCTACGTGTACAGTTGGTAGATAGTTACATAACGTTGTGCGACTTGGTAACTTCACCTGGGCATTGTATTTATTCCAGAACTCTCGAAATGGTTGTTTATCGAGTATATGTAGCGGAGCATCACAGGCAATCAGCATTAATAGTAAATTAAACATAAACTGTGTTGTCGAAGGCACGCTATTTTTTTTATTTTTATGGTGTACACTATTTACGTGAAGTCCACAATCACACTTATCGCAGCACATCAAATCTTTCTCGCACACGTTACAAATTATTTTAGCACCATCATAGTATAAATCCGGGAATTCACCTATAAATTTATTCACCTTGTCAGCAAATGGCCGTTTTCTACCCCTGCGTACGTTTGCCATGCTTTATTACTAAATTAATATCAACAATACAGTACAACAAATAAAATAAAAACACAAAAGCAATATGCAATACGCCCAAGTGACTTAACGTGTACACAACTCGAAAGCTAACAATATACTGTACTGGAGAAAGTGTTTCGCGGTCGAGGTGAATGTCGGCGACAGTAAGTACATCTGTACTCTACGACCATGATACACAGAAACGATTTGCAGCTTTAATTATGATTAATAGACTGTGGCGATCTTGGAGACATGGCGTAAATAACACGAGCGGACTTGGTAGATACAAATTTTCGTTCACAAAATCTTGCCCCGTGCACTTCTTTGGGAACGGTTGGACAAAGGTGGAGGTGAACTCATTCCATGCTGCCTGAAGAGAGCTGAAAAACTGGTGGGTGGCACACTTAACACATTAATGTTTCAATATTATTTATAATAACAACAGTACGTAACTAATAAAATCTGTTCTGCATGGGCTGAAGTTAAAGTGCGTCTTTAAGTTTTACAGTAAATGCAGCTGTTTTGCAGATGACACCAAGGCCTCTATTATTTTATGTGCTTGTAAATATAAATGATAGTTAATGCTAATACGGAAAAAGTATATCTATACTTATAATAATAATAATTATTAACTTTAATTACAATCTAGACATGTTTACATGCCATATCTTACCAAACTAAATAAGTAAATGGATAAATAACAACAACAGATAAATAAATTTACGTCTAGCCACAGACACAGATATAATGTGAAAATTTCATTTTAACAAAATATCGTTATACAGAGTGATTCTTATGTACAACGGAAAAATTCAGGAAATGCTTCCTGAATCTATTTTAAGACGAAATGCTTAAATGAAGTTTTGTCCTTGACTGATTCGTTTTGGAAATACAGTTTCGATTTTTTCAAAAGTAAAGGTTGTACTTAACATCTTTGAAATGCGTGAGAATTTTTTTATGAAACTCGGTGTGCATAATGAGTAGAGTTGGCGTAGTGGTATTAATTGCAGTGTCGTTACCTTGAAGATGTAAAGTATATAGAAGAGTTAGAAAGAATTAACTGCACTTACTTTTTATTTCATCCAAGTCAAAGGTTCAATATCGGTCCGAGCAAATACTTGCAATATTAATATAGCTTCTATAGTACTCTCATTTAAATGCCTTCGCTTCGCTGTGAATGTCGCACTCTATTTTGAAAATAAACGTTTTAATCCAGAGATGTTATATTCGCCGGTTATTTTCATAATTTCCGTCACTTACGCACTGCTTAATGTGGCGTAGTTTCACAAAATCCGGATGTATCCTTAAAACGTCATTAAATTTCGCGGCACTAGAGTCATCCGGTAAATTTTATAAAGCCATATTTATATTATCTATTATAAAAGACGATCAAGAATAAATCATTAACTTGTAATTGCTCAATAGCATCTGCTGATACACTATAGTTGTCATGTATAGTGCGTAAATTTGTTTCAACTTGTGGATTTTCAAACTGTTGATGACTTTCCTCTGATAGATTTCGACTCTTTGGGGTCGAATTTGGAAACGGCAGATTTAACTTCGAGGTAATGTTTATTATAATAATAAGCAGCCTGCAACTATGTCCACCGTCGTGTTAATACCGGTTGTGGAAGTTCACTAATTCGTGGCAGGCTGTGTGAAAATTTTTAATACATTTTGGAGATTTTACAAAAATCATCGTTTTTTTGCTATTAATTTTTTAACATTCGGATAGCTACTGCAAATTTTTTCTACCACAAGGTGAAAGATATGAAGTAAACAGGTTATATGCAATATATTAACGCTAAACTTTTTTACTGATAAACTTGTTTTAAGCATATATGCAACTCTATCTGTCAAGAACATTAAAACGTTGTGCTTATATATGCGAAAGTGTCAAATTTTTTATTACCAGCTGTTTTACTGCTCCAGAATTTGCATTATCTAATATTGTAATTGCGATTAAATATGACGTCGATATGGTTTCAAAACGTGTACTAAAGTATTTTCCACTTGTTATTTCTTGCGTCTGTGGTTATATTATGAACGTGACGACGTAGTTATTCTTTCTTTGGTAATAGCCATTTTGGAACGTACTTTTTCCAAAACAACCGAAAATATTTTTTGTCAAGTAAATTTTTCGTAATATGTATTGCACACAATCAACGTATGCAGTTGGCGGTTTTTATTATGACTTTTACTATCAATGTATCTGTTACAATTACTTGAACTCAAATCAATTAAACTTGACTTTCAAACAAGGCGTCGTGTCGCCATTTCATTGTTAAATCGGGAAATCGTGATGCACAAGTAGCAAAGATCGCCGAGAAAGTGCCATTGCTAGCTAGAGCGGTGTAGGGGGTCCCCACGCTGGCTAACAATAAACTATCGCTAACCAATCGAGAGTATCGGTCCTTGACATGCTCTAGTCCCCGTTCAGCCATGTGCTACTGTGTTGAATCGCTTTGCACCAACGCAACTGTAAAAATGAGTATTATTTTGGCTTTAAAAGTTTTTATCGAACCGACAGGGACGTACAGGTGAGTTCCTAGGTGGTTTAAAAGAAGTTTATTGTTACCCAAGAAAAGTGCAGATAAACAGTTTGAATCTTTGACCACAATGTTGTTTTGATTATTTCTTCCTTTTTATGCTTAAATTATTATTATTAAGTTTAATAAAACGTTTAATGCTGTTTCCAGTGTGCTTTAAGCCTATTTACACCCAAAACGTATAAGAAAGCCTCAAGTAATCTTTTTTATGCAGTTTCAGACAATGATTCATAAAAAATTAAAATTCCGGAAACTCATTAGCGTATCACTTCTTTGAGAGGAACATCAACCAAGAAACTAACCTGGATGCCCCTATTGGGTTTGGGAAAAACTTTTAGAGTCAAAATAAATATCTTAAGTACGCCTTACGCACTCTGAGGTTCATAAAATATCTTCAAGCATTTCAAAGATATAAGAATTTTTCTTTTTTCTGAAAAATCAATACTAGATTCAGAAATCATATCCTGAATGTAGTTAAGGACCATTCTGTATAAAACCTTTTTTTTTTACTAATTTATATTTTGTTTTACAAAACACAGCATGCACAAACACACAATGATGGAAAGTAAGAATACGGAAGTCCATATATAACTCCCTACTTAACGTTTGGTTAAGCACTATCGAAATAGCTATAATTTTTTTTGCACAATTAATAATAGATCAGCAACAGTAATTTGATTTCCCTAGCATAGAATACAATAGTTTAGAATAGATTGTATAAATGCATAATAAAAAGATTATTTCCAAACTAACAAAACATCTTAAAAAGAAAATCAACGAAGAGAGTTTGCTGGGTCTCTTTCACCACAGGGGCTCTCAAGAAGATTGGAAACGGTATCCAAAATTTTCTCGTTAAATGCTTGAGAAAAATACAAAACATGATTGGTCAAAGGATTTATTAAAAGCTATCCAAAGCATTTGATCAACTCGATCATAATATACTCATCGATAAACTTAAGTTTGTAGGTATCTTTGACAAATTACCTACCTTATTCAAGTCTTACTTATTAATAGGTTTCAATGACAGAATTATCGCTCAAATAAGTTTGAAACTTTGCCAGGGTTGCCACAGGGTTCAATGCTGAGGCCCATTATTATTTAATATATAATGATGTAACTTTAGCGTTAAGTGTCAGTTATTTGCTTTATGCAGATGATATGAAAATCTACTATTCAATCATTAGTATTGAGGACTGTGAACATTTACAACGCAATCTTGAAATAGTACACAATTGGTGTAATTTAAATAATCTTACTCTAAATATTAAAAAATGTAATGTATTGTCTTTCTCTCATAAAAAAGAATCACTTATTTTTTCCTTTTAGCTTCAAGGGCACCTGTCTCCAGCGTCCTAGTTTGTTCAGTGATTTGGGTGTTATATTTGACCCTAATCTTTCGTTCAATGACGACATTTATACAATGGGCCTTTTCACTACTTCTGAAATCTCAAACCAAATATGTTTATTTGAAAGCTAACTGATAGATATTCACCTTGTGCAACTCTGTTTGAAATATAAGTCTCCCATTGTTTAATAAAGAAATAAACATTTATTATGGCAATTTGAACACTCATTTGACCTTGAAGCTGAGTGACGTCACACAAACCGGAATCATGTTGGTAGCATTTGCCAGAACGTCTAATACTACTAACGTCACAACACATCTGACACATTTTACATTGTTTACGGTTAGTTTTGTGGTTATGTTTTGTGTGTTCATTTACGAATCGTGTTTTGCTTTGTTTCTGCACATTATTGGAAGAAAATGGAGCCAGGATTTTCTAAAGAAAATGCAGAAAATCTGCCGAAAGTTGACTTTATTATGGTGGACGAGTTTTACATGCCAAATTTGGATTATTTATCAGCAGAAGTCAGGAATATTAAAACAAAACGGTAAGTCATTAGTAATCTTATTTTCGTGTAATTTATTTATAAATATATTGGAACTACCATTATTTTAACATGCAATTGTTGTTACAATATTTTTTCCTATTTCAATTATACTTACTAATGTCTAATAATTTCCAGGTCAACAAGAGCATCGTACGGTGACAACGCAGTTGCTTATGTGAATCTGCATCTTCTTTTAACTGTAAAACTTCAATAATTTAGCATCAATTTCTAAATACAACTACTTTTCTTGCATCAAAATGATCTTTACAACAGTAAATGTTTCTGGTTTTCGTCAACTGCTTCTCAACTTTGGCTATTTTAAACCATGCTTTTCATCTATTTTCATCTGGTGGAACGTAAACGAAAATTTTGATTGTACAATTAATGTTGTTATTGGTACATGTTGATACAAAGCACTTTTTAAACATGTTCCACACACAACAATCCAAACTAAAAAGAAACGACTGTCAAAGTCAATTTCGACGTCAACTGTCAAAGAGCAGAGAACCAACTTTGCAATACACCGATGTGTCATGTTCAAGGTCGTAGTCCCTTTGACGTCACTAAGGTGGGTTGCGTGACGTCACGTAAAAGCGCGCGCTTTATTTCCGCACTTTTGTTATTTCTTTTTCGATAGAAATCGTGCTCAAAAAAAAATTAAAAAAAAATACGGCAAGTTTTTTTTTATAAAACACTATCACATAAAGCAATAAAAAAAATCTGTGAAAAGGCCCATTGTTGCTAAAGTTATAAAGCACTGGTTTTATAATTCGCAATTTTAGAGAATTTCAAACAAGTAATGCATTTCAATCTCTATATTTCTGCTTTGTACGCTCACGACTTGAGTACTACTCAATTATATGGTATCCCAAATGAGATACAAATGATTATGCTTGAGAAAATTCAAGGAAAATACCTAAAGTATGTATCCTTCAGAATAAGTGGGAACTTATCCGCCGACAGGTTACACACAAGACCTCCTGTTAGCCGAGTTTAAGTTGGATAGCTTAAGTACACGTAAATTTTCTCATTCATTATCATTTTATTTAAAATTGTAAACTCACTCATAGATTTCGTCCAAATTTTAAAATAAAAATGAAATTAAATTAAAATAAAAGTTTGTAAAATCTATATTGTGTAAAGGGATGTAAGCTAGTTAGGTATGTAGTTTCCGTCTAAAATACGTAATTCTATTAAAGAATAAGAAGTCGAAAACTTTCGTCATTATGCATTCTTTACTTAGCAAAACAAGTAAATGCTCTAAAATTTTAACTTAATCTGTACCTAATACATTAAACAGTAAACTATGTAAATAATTCGTTAATCTTAATGAAAAGCAATGCATTATATTAACGTTAAAACTATTAATGAATTACCAAGTTAAATCTTTAATATTTAATTCAAGAAAATATTCGCAGAGTATTTATATTTCCTTATATAACAGCAGAGTTTGATTACAGATTATGTGGATTTTCCCAGAGAATTGGTCGTGGTTCATGTGATATAAGTAAATAGATAAATGTGTAAATAATTTAAAAATAATTTATTTCTGTTTTGTACACATCATTTGATAAGCAACATAAGTGAATATAAAAGAAATTATATTTAATTTTTTTTGGAAATAACTGATGCCGATGTCCTCCCGTGGCCTTCGATATCACACGGAAGTCGCGCCGGCGAATTAGCTACAGCCACTCCCCACATCTCTCAGGATTAATGACTGTAGATACCAGAATCGTGTGCTCTAAGTAGACGAAGATCTATTGATGTAAAATGACCGCTTTCTGCATTTGACCTGTCAGACATTCAGCTGTATTTGGCAGACCGGTATGATTTTCAATTCAGAGACCAACGTAGGCTTTATCCCTCCGAGTACATTGATTATTAGGAAGACCATCTTGACCGAGGCTTGAAGTTCATACCGGATATCGCGATATTTAGTCCCTTTTTCCTCCTCCTTCAAGGTGATATGGCATCATTTTGAGTTGATGGTCGAGAGGCTTGTTGGCTTGGATCAGCCTGACAGTCGGGAACGGATAGGTCTAATAAATCCGGCATTTCTTGGTCTCGACAAAGGATTCATTACTTTCGGGGATATAGGGTAGCACTGATGTCAGGTCTACCCCATACGAGTGCCTTAGATGATAATATAGCACTCGTAATGCCACGTTATGTCGGTGGGTGTGTCAAAATCACATATATGGGACATGCAGGGAGTAAGTGTATGAACGATTCCGGCAAGTCCTGCAGTTAATATCGGGAACCTTTACACGCCACACGCGACTACGGTAGACCAACAGTTTTTCCTGGTCAACAGTTCTAATTCGGGCTTTCGAATGATTTGGCTGAAGCTCAGTGACTGACTACATCAGCACCTTGCCGGCCTCCTCACCTGGTGTCGAATGTGAGACCGAGTTCATCTGCGGCTGTTTTTACTGCCTTATTATTGAGAAATATTTATTAATTACTTGAATAATATGATTTGTATATGACAGTTTTTCCTCAAATATTTCCCCCAAATCTGTGAATACCTCTGGTCTTGAAAGCAAATTATTTTCAAGTGTGTAATAATATGTAATTGCATTGTTTTAGTTGTTACTGACAAAACACGGTATTTTGAGGGATTAAGAAAGAATTTATTTCTAGTGCAGTAGTTATGAATTATATCTAAATTATGTTACAATGCCCGACAATCCTCAAAGTATGAAATTCTTCAATACATTTGTAGATCGTCAGTATATAGAACACAATTCAGAATTCATTGACAATGTCATTGATAAAAATATTAAATAAAAGTGGTTCTAAATGCGATCCCTGCGGGACACCTGAAGTTGATAAAACTGCGACAGACCTACGGCTGCAGTATAAAATATATTGCGTTCTGTTCTTAAGGTAAAAATAGAATTAAAGAGGTGGTTTGAAAATCCACAAATATATAAAGAACAATACTGTGGTCTAGCTTGTCAAAGCTTTGGAGAAGTCTGCATTGATTATATTATTAACTTGACTGCCATCATTAATAGTACTAACACTAGAATAAATGTTCTGTTAAATAAAATAAATTGGCAAAGATCGACCGCTATAAGAACCATGTTAGAAATCCATGATTTGATGTTTACATGTGAAAATATATTTTCATATAATGACATTTCAAGGACTTTAGCAAAATTATTCAAAATTGTGATGGCTGATAATTACTTCTACCCCCTGTCTAAAAGGCAGGTATGATCTTGAACTGTTTCCATTTCCATTTTGGGAATATTAATGTTTGGCGAAATAGAATAAAATGTATACATAATGGTTTACTAAATACTACACCGCAGTCACACACTACAAAGGATGGAATATTGTCAGAAGTACTACTCGGTTTTGGCTTTAACTTTTTTCGCTTTGAAAACCTCATCATCTGCAACTTGAAAAATATTTAAATAAGAGTTATTAAATACTTCAAGGTAAAATTCATCATTATATCCCGAATCTCACGGCAGTCATGGCATGACGTAGAAGATCAGAGCAGGCTGTCGTTATCTTCCGTTGATTTGACGAATATTATCGTAAATAGCTGAACCAACTACATTTACTACTATAACACTTACATAGTTTTCCACGAAACAACAAAACACTATATACTGCACCCGACGAGCGTTTCACCAACCAAGTTGGCATCATTAAAACTAAAGTTTTAATCATCTGCAGATGATGACTATATACTGCACTCGACACGCGATTCACCAATCAAGTTGGCATCATCTGGAGGTGATTAAAACTTTAGTTTTAATGATGTCAACTTGGTTGGCGAAACACTCGTCGAGTGCAGTATATCGTGTTTTGATGTTTCGTGGAAAACTACGTCAGTGTTATCTTCACATCAAAGGTTCCAACCCACGCCAGGATTTACGAGTGTGCGTATATTATGAGCACGTATAAATAATAAAAAAATATAAAATATATACCAGTTACAATTGAGTAATGGCATATTACTCTATACAGATCGAGTCAACCCACGAGAGATGTACGAGTAGCGGTATGCGCAGTTTATAGTTGCCCGAAGTCCAAAAGGAAGTTAACGATTGCGTCAGGACACTTTCTGAGAGGTGCATATGAGACAAAGTAAAATCAGTATAGCTAAAGCTGCGGTGGAGAGTGTTGCTTGTTCATCTAAAGAAATCTTTGCGTATTAACGTATTTACTAAAATTATTTAAATGATTCACAATTTCTGTGTTTCTTCAGAGACGTCACAGAAAGTAAACCATCAAGAACATCAAATATCAGAACAGCACACAATTAAATATTGACTTTTTTTTTCGAAACAAAAAGTAATTCTAAAAACAGAAATTAATACTCTCATAAATAATAAACAATCTTTAAAAAATATTATAATACTTAAATAAATAAATATATAATTCAAATCAGATGCTCAAAAAGATCTATTTTTTTGAGCAAGGCAATATCCTATCATATTGTATAATGCCCCTTCTCTAACATCAAGCTGGCAACAGACGGGCGATTGTAAACTGCTCATACCGCTAGTCGTGTATCTAGTGTAATATGAATTTCATCAGCCCCGGCTTTTACATAATGATATCCCGGGTTTATTCATCACCAACATGTACGGAATAGAGCACGATCGTTGAAAAGAGCCATTAAATGAGTTGAGGATCGGAAATTACTTCAGTGTTATACAGTGTGTTCTGGATGGAGTTCACAATACTTGTAAATTTTTTTATTTTGAATTTTTTCGAAAAAAAGTCATTATTTATAAAAAGTTTTGCTTATTTTGAAATTTCAAAAGCCGTAATCAAATATCAAAAAATTATCAAAAACCTAAAAAATGTAAAATTTGTTCGAGTGCACTACCAATATTTTTTATTTTAGAGAAAAATGTGATAAACAATTATTGCCCGTAATCATAAAACCGACTTAAAAAATTTCGTTGAAAAAATTGGATTTCATTGAAGACCAATATTTTTAAGTTAATGCTGAAATACATTGTTACAGAAGGAGAAATTTTTTTATTTTTCGTTTTAAAGAAAAAAATGTATTCTTTATACAAAATTTTACTTTCCTTCAAATGACATACAATTGTGAAATATTAGATTTTCAAAATCTGTAGCAAACAAAAACCATTTTAATTTATTGGTCAAATTTTGATAATTATTTTTATCTCAATAAAACTTTTCAACGAAATTCTTAATGTAAATCGGTATTATGATTACAAACAACAATTATTTTTGACGTTTTTCTCTAAAAATAAAAATATGGATAGTTTATTCTTGAACAAGTTTCACATTTTTTAAGTTTTTGATCACCCTGTATAAATTTTCGCATATTTGAATACGGCTTTTAAATTTTCAAAATGAGCAAAACTTTTTATAAGCCATGATTTTTTTTGGAAAAACTGAAAATTAAAAAATTTACAGGAATTGTGATCGGCATCCGGGGACACACTGTATTTAATATTTTTGGACAGATTAGAAACATTTTTATAAAACTGTCATATTGCCAGAAGTCAGAAGGATTTTAAGATATTTTCTTGTAAAGGTTTTTTTGTCGTTCATATGCATTATCTGTATACCCGTTTTTATTTTACGGTGTATGTTTCAAAGTCAAATTTCTATATCCGCCATGCTCTGTGCTTATCTTTTACATTTCTTATGAGCTTACTATTAAGCCATTGGGGATAACTACGTTTAGGTATACATTTTTGAGAACACAACTGGTCAGTATAGGTTCTAATATTTCATAGAAATTTTCATATGCTGAGTGAACGTCAGAAAAAATAGTTAATAAGTTCCATTCAACTTCAGATAACAATTTATATAACATGGAGAAATTAGCTTTTTTAAAATTGTATGTATAAGATATCTTTTTCTTTTCATGATTATCACGATTACTATGGACACTATAATTAATAAGTACCTAAGCAGAGCAGGATTATGTAAATCTTCTCCATGAAGAATATCATGGAGCTTTTACTACCTTATATACCTCGTTTGATAAAACGAGAACAGGTAACCTTTTGTTTCGTTTTGAGTTTGTTTATCATTCTTTGTAATGTTTGCATTTTGTTTTCATATCAGTATTAGCAATTCTTTAAAAAATTAACCTAATTAGTAATTAATTGCAAACTATAAAAAGTATGAGAAAAATCCAAATAATTGAATATTTTTTTCTCCTCCTTCGTTCTTTGGATAAGATATTTGTAAAAATATCATTTACAATCCGCTTTTTTATTTCACATTTGATGAAATTTTATTAAAATTTATTACAGTACACTAAGCAGTGGTCAACTTGTTATTGGTATGTATGTCAGTACGCTAAATTTACAAATACCTATTTACTTCACTTTTTTTTATTGATATTGGAAAAAATGTTTCGCAATAAATGTTGGCAAACAGATTTAGAGTTCTAGTAAACTGCTGTAGGTAATTAAATTAATGCAATAATTCAGAATAAGAGCAACATAGGTCAGAAGTTTTAATATGTTGATATAATTGGTTTACTTAATTTAAATAGTCGACTAAAAGTATCTTGAATCAGCTGATTTATTCACCATAAACACTTAAAATGATATACAAAATATTGCGACCACTGTGTTTTCCATTTTAGAACACAGGATATTGGTAGTAACACTGACGTAGTTTTCTACGAAACAACAAGACACTATATTGATTAAAAGAACAGTTTTAATAATCTCCAGATGATGCCAACTTGGTTGGCGAAACGCGCGTCGAGTGAATATATAGTATTTTGGTGTTTCGTGGAAAACTACGTCTGTGTTATCTTCACATCAAAGGTTCTAATCCACTCCAAGATATTGGTAGTGTAAGAATATACACCCACCGGCACAAAATTGTGACAGCAAGAAAATTTGGCATATTTTTAATTAAACAATTTTTCAGTGTGAATAAAACATGTAAAATTGTTTTTTGGTGTCTTTTCTAAACCTTTTCTCTTAGTTATTTTAGAAGGATATCATCAATTTTTAGGATAACAGGTGTTCGACCAGAATTTGGGTACATGACTTACACAAAAAATAGGCGATTATAAAATGAAATTTCTTTATTTAATAACGAGTTTTACCTCCTCTAACTCTTATTACACCCTGAAATCTACATTGCATACCTTTAATTACGTGTTGGATGGCCTCTTGAGGAATGTTATCCCCCTCTTCCTGTAGTGCATCCTGTTGCTGCAGTGTTAACTGCTCACGACATTGACTGATCCGCCTTCCCAGCATATCCCATACGTGTTCAGGACTACGTACTGGCCAGTCTAGGGTTTCAATACTGATGTCATGGAGGTAGTTTCTAATAATTCTGGCCACGTGCGGACGAGCATTATCGTGCATTAAAAGAAATTGCTCACAAATAAACCCTGCGAAAACCACCACATGCTGTTCCAAAATGTCATTAATGTACCTTCTAGCCGTTAAAATACCTCCATTCCGAATACAAGGTTTGTGCGAGCCACGTAAGATATGCCATCCCACACCATTATAGACCCACCACCGAAGCTCACCCTCTCACTGAAGTTGAATTGCTTCTCTTATATCTGACCGAAATCCCCAAAAAACTATATCAGATATTATTTGATATTAACGTTCAAGAAAAAGAAAAAAAATATATAAAAAAATATGTTTTTCTTGCTGTCCCAGTTTTTGTATCTATCAGTGTACATATTCTATCGCAGAGGATCGTGGAAAGTAAAAAGACTTTGCCATTGCTAAACTATAGGAAGGCTGGTCACTACAACGTGTGACTACTTGCAACAAAAGCACAGTTTTTCGTTTGAGCATAAGTAGTTAGAATCCCATAATTTCACTACGAGTGGGTTCTGGATGAAGAAATAAAAATAAATCAAGAAAATGATAATGAACTTGTGAAACATATTAAGCAACATCCTTCCCCACTTCAGCCAAAACAGTAGATAGACTAACTTTCCTGCATCAATTGGAACGAATACGAATTTGAATATGCGAATATTTGATTAATCAAATTCTAATTAATTTTAATTCAAATACTCTAACATTCGAATATATTCGATTATTTGAGTATCAAATATGTTAAAATTTTTAAATAGGTATGTATCTAAAGTATGTAGGTGTAGGTACTAGGTGGGTACACCCTCAGAAAGGGCGTTTTCTAAGGTAGGTAACATTGTTACTCCCAAGCGTTCCTGCCTTAAGTCAAATAACGCGAAAAAAATATTTTCTGAGCAGTAACTTATCCAACCTCTGATTTTAAAGCGTCCTTTTTAGAATCGTATTTGTTTATAGTTATACTTTATAGTAGTAGTAGTTGTAATTTGTTTAGTTTGTTTATGCAGTTCACGTATTAATTATTAAATCATTTTCTATGTGACCAATTCCCGCTAGTTTTATTTTAATTTTGTTGTTCAAAATCTAAAATGAAGCGCTTCTAAATTTTATACGGGAAAGGAAGTCTCAGCTGAAAAAGTCTGTTAATCACTGATCTAAATAACAGTCACAAGTCACACATGTCACTATTAAACCCGTTTCTAAATTAACCTAAATGGAAAAAAATACAAATTTTAAAAAACGTTTGAATTTGTCATAAGGGAGATTCTACTTTTCCTAGCAGGTAAACTCGTTACTGTGCAATAATATTCAATAAAAAGGTAATTTATTAAAACAAAAAAGTTCTCGCAGATATGACAGCTTTACAAAGTCAATACATTACTGTTTTCTACTTATATTTATACTACTTGATTTATATTTTTGAATAATTACAGTAACATATTGGACAATGATGATAACTGAGGTGCTTTACATGCTCATTGAACCTGTCCCTCAGCCAGTGACATGATTTATTTATGTAAATAACTTTATATACCATAAAGACATATCACTAGTAATTATTCTAATAGCTTATTAAATATACCAGCCTTTATGAATCAATTATTTTAAATTTATAAAATAAATATCAAAATTTTTATTGATTTTTTTTAAATGTCCCTTATGATTTACTTATTTGTTGATACACACTGTTACTATTCGTAACACTTAAAAAAAGCCCAAAGATGGAGTCGTCTATAGGTGAGGCTGTTCTATTGGTAGCCAATCACAAGTGTTCAAACTCCCGTTTTTGCAAAAATGACTCAAGATCAAATCAGTAGACCGTGTCGTTAAATGTGTTGCGTATCTTGCTCACTTGAACACTGTTACTTAATGTTTTCTTTATTTATGTTGTGCTTAATTTATTTCTCGCAGGTGTATCTTGAACTACACGTTACACTTTACTGTTAATTAATGTATATTCTATGTGTAATTTATACAAACACGTTAAATTTACAACTCTATTACTGCTACACTCTGTTACTACTGCTATGTAACAGTGTGGTATCTAAAGTAACAGAGTGGTAAATATTTGTATAATTTGGTTATGTGGTACAAATAAAACATAAATTAGTGGTTGCATGGTTTCATTTAACTGAAAGTTAAAATGAAAAAATATTATGTCTTTGGCATCCGCAGAAAGACAAAAAAGACACATAGAAAGGAAAAGACAGGATCCAGAAAAAGTTGCTGAAACAAAACGAGATGATTTGATAAGATCTGCAAAACGAAAATGGAAGAATGCGAATAAAAAGAGAAGGCAACGTCAAAGAGCAAGAACAATTTTTGAAACACTCCCATCATCTCCAGGAGAACCAGCACCACGCCCAATGATTCCAAATTTGGAGACCCCCTTATAAGCTCCTGACCGGACACGGCAACTGACTAGACGAGACAGATCGAAACTCGACAGTGACAATCTAAAACTAAAGCATGTACTGAAAAAAATTAATAAAACACTACTATAAATATACAAAAAGATACCAGAGATACAAATGTACTAACTACAACAGTGATAATAAGCTGGTTACGGAAAAGGTGCCGCTGGTGGTGTTGGTGGATTTCTCAAATGTGCTTCTGATAAAATAGTTGCTACAGGAAAATATATTTCTGATGCTAAGACTGAAGGGTTCTAGCAAAACAAAACTGTTTTGCATAATAGATGAGGATATAGAACATGTTACAGAATCTATTCCTAAAAATATTTCACCTTTGCGGGATACTATGCAAGTGCACCAAGTTTTTTCAGAAAACCCTGGAACATTAAACTATCGTAATTTAAGGTGCTTTTGCGACAGAAGATTTTGTCCTTGCTAAAATCCTCAGGTCAATCAATCGATACAGGAACCCACCGATCAATTGAAACAAAAACCCACAGACCAACTGCTGCAAAAATCCAATGATGCCGAAATTTTAACTGACATACTGAAGATGATTTGCACATTTCGACAGAAAATTTACAATATGGTTTACTCATCAGATTCTATGGTGAAAATGATCAACCTTTAATTTCAATGAAAAAAATCTCCGGCGAAAGAATTACCACCACAGGTCAAAACCTCGAATTTGGATCGACGAGGCAAATATATTTAAGTAAAATAACAGAGGGAGTATATGTTCTTGTAAAAGTTCTAAGTTGGAACAAAATGTATATACTTACCTTGGAGTCGCTAAAGGCACTATAGATGAGGAAGGAAAAGTTAAAATCATGTTCTTCAGGTCAATTAACAATAGCGCAAAAAGGTTCAAAATGGTTGAGAAAGACTTTTCATATGAGCCTTATGGGAACCTCTTAAAAATTGTACCCACCAAAATAAATTTAAAGGGCAAACATGATTTTTACGAATTTGATAGTCCCCTTCAAGTTTTTGAAAAGTAGTTGTTCTAGATGTTAAGCCTAAAATTCCAAAGATTAAATGATTTGCTTAAACTTAGTGTTTTAGCAGTTTAATAAGTTTAAATAGTAATTTTTTTTGCGCAATAATAAATCGTCTTATCGTAGACTAGATATGCATGTCATTAATAAATGTGAAAAGTTTTGTTTTTCATTTTTATAATAAAGGATCTTATAATAAGTTATAATGTTGATTTTGGTTCTGTTATATAATGATGTAATGTACCCTATGAAAACTCCACCATGTTACTGTTTGTACTACTCTGTTACGTTTGATATCCTTGGGTTCTAATTAAATTAATACGCATTTTTAGCCAACAAAATAAAAACTAAGAATAATTTTTATAGCCAGATCGCTTAACTACCATAAATATAACACTCCTGAGTACTACAAGTTTTCAACGATTTAACGAAAGAAATGGATTTCTTAAATGGAAAAAGTAACAAATTGGTTTGAATGTTCCTAAAAATATAAATGAGATTGATGATTATATGCGATTTAGCTTAGTATGTGACAAAACTAAGTTAAAAGTTTATTTGTTGCAAATTGTTTAAATGTTTCCATGTTAATGTAAACAATTTATTTCTTGAAGACCTCCTTTTGAAAATATTTTGCACTTCACTGTTTTTGGGTTTTACCAGTAATATGTTTGACCCAATATAAGATAAAAATCGACCTCTTAAAATTTTTTGCGAGATATTTTATTTAAAAGATTGGAAATTTTAAATTTTAATGCATAATTTGTGTACATTAATATAGTTTACATTGTTATGTTGGCGTTCGCAAGTAACTTGATTCAAATAAAGGTCGTGTGGACTCGTCTGTTATAAAATTTGTACTGTTATAAAATTTGTAAAATATCCTTTTCAGAGATACCCAGCTCTGGTATATTTAGACGGAAGCATTTTTTAAGTCAATTCTCTGTTTGAAGTTATGATTTTTTATATTTCTTTTCATTACAAGACTTCTTTTATATCTACCAAAACATTCATTATAAGATTTCCTGCAGCATTCCTGAAAGTTTGCCAATTTCACAATTTAAGAACATAGGAACTGGAACGAGTAGTGTTAAAGTCCCTAGGCTTAGTTTCCAAATTCTTTATTAAACATTAAAACATGACTTTATTATTTATTGAAAATACATAGATCATAGATCTTGAATTATCACAGTGTTGCCATCTGAGTGTAACAAACCATCCCATGTGCAGGCAGAAAATATCCCATATTTTCTTTAAAAATCCCGCCAAGTTTTAATTATGTTCCAATTAGTTTAAATTAAAATAAGAATTTGATACTAAACTTAAAAAAAATGTCATACTTTATTCAAATAAACTATTAATAAAATTAAAAAAAAAGACGATGAAAACCCAAAATAAAAAAATGTGATGTGGACAGCACATAACTTTCTTATATCAGTATATATCATCCTGATCTAAAAAATTCATTCTATTTAATTCTTCACTTACCTCAATTAAATTTTAATGACGTACCTTGAAATATTTCATTAAAATTTTTAAATAATTAATTATCAGCGTCATTCAATACTGTCAATAATAATGTATGCCATATATTTTAATAATTTTTTGTTATTGACATTGACATTTTTGTAACTAAATTAGATCTTTCAAATATCAAACTGTTGAGTTTATCCTAACCCCATTTTATAAGGCCAAATGTGTAAAATATTTCAGTTTACATCAGCTTTATTTAAGTACTTGGAAAATATATTTTATTTGCTTGATATAGTAGACATGATTTATAATCTTTCATCAAGAATATATATTTTTTTTAAAATCCAATACAAGAAAGTTTGAGTCCCCTCAACCCCCTCCCCCCGCTTTCAGCTGGCCAATTTTGCTCATCACCGAATTTTTCATTGTCTTTGTCCTTTAAAACAAGGGTACAAACTGTGGCTGCTATCGCGATACTACAGACATGCGGACAGATTTTTTTTTCATTTTGTCCAAAAAATGCAACAAAATTTTTTAATTTTTTTTCCAAAATTGTATCTTTTTTTCTTCTCTCATTCATTATGTCTCTTCTGGTGGTACCACATTCACCAAATTTAATGTGTCACCTAAAATGTTGTTGACAGTCTTAACTGTCAAATTTGGGAAATCTCCCGTTAGTATTTTTTGTTATCGCGGATAAACACGCACGTACGCACGCACCCGCCCACACGCACACACGCACCTTCGCACCCATGTGCGCACGCGCGCACCCTCGCCCGCGCACACGTACTATCACCCGCGCACGCGCATGCACACCCACACACACACACACATTCACACACACACACCGACAGACATCATACTTTAATCTAGAGCAGCACACTAAATGAAGTGATAATCGCCCGAAGCCTATTTATAACCTTAAGCTACGTCAATTTTCCATGGAAGCGCATAACCTAAATGACGCACGAATGAATTAGCGCAATATTTTTTTATTCTTTTTATGACCACAAGATGGTGCGGGGCAATGAAGTAAGAGAAAAGCAGTGACCAATAACAAGAAAAATATTATTTAAATTATTAAGCTAGTCCAATAACTTTATTCTCTTGAAAAACTGCTGCTCCAAGGCTATATGAACTAGCCTCACATTCCATTACTACCGGCTTATTAACGTCAAAATATTGCAGTGTTTTTATGTTAGAAACAATATTCTTTACTTTGTTAAATTCTTCATTTTCATTATCTGTCCATATCTGTTGTGTATTTTCTTTAATTAGTTATCTCAGTGTAGGAAAATGTGTACTTAGATTTGTTATGTAACGGTTAAGATAGTTCATCATTCCTATAAACCTATGTAGCTCTTTCTTGTTTGATGGAGTTGGATAATTGAAAATAGTAGATATTTTCGAATGATCAGGTTTCAGTCCATTGTCTGTTAGGTAATGACTATAAAATTTTATAGAATTTTGATACAACCTTAGTTTAGATCGGTTTAATTTCACATCATTGTGTTCCAAACGTTGAAACAAGTTTTTTAAAAAAATTTTCTGATCTAATAAAGCTTGCTCTAGCGTATCTCCAGATCCAAAAATAATTATGTCAACGGCTATCGCTTCTATCCCTGGTTAACCTTGAATAATTTCTTTTACTTTGGCTTGAAATAGTTCAGGTGCTGGTGAAATGCCAAAAGAAACACGAAGCCAACGATATCTACCATAAGGGGTTCAAAAGGTAGTTAACTTATTGCTGTCTTCGCTAAGTTTTAAGTGCCAAAATCCCTTTTTTGCGTCTACCAAAGAAAATATCTTTGCTCTACCCAACTCAAGTAAAATTTCATCTAGAGTATGAATTGCAGTCGAGGTCGTTTCAAGGCTTTGTTCAGTGGAATTGGATCAAGGCATATTCGAAAAGAATTGTTTCGTCGAACAATTAATATGTTGCTTACCCAAATTGATCTTCTCTAGTAATAATTTCCTACAAGTTTATCTAATTCTGCCTTTAGTTCTTTTCTAAGCTTCATTGCAATTCGACGAGGTTGTTGTACAACGGGAGTAACATATTTATCAACTTCTAAGTGTACTTCTCCTGATAACTCATCATAACCTTCAAATATATGAGAAAAATTTTCAGCGAAAGTAAAGGGCAGTGGTCAACATCAACAACCTAAAGTACCAATAAACTTTTTTTGCCTTTATGCTTACATGGAATCTTTATTTCCCCTCTGATATGAATAGGACTACGACCAAAACTATGTAGCCTATATATTTGGAAAACAACAATTCAGAGTTTTTTGTGTCTAACAACGTGCATAATTGATTATAACCTATAAGACTGGTATTCGCACCTTTGTCTAAATCACATTTCACTGTTTTCCATTTATTATTTAGTTTTAACTTCAACTCAATAATAATATTTCCATTTGAACTCGAATTGTCAAATATTTTCCCAATTTCTGCAAAGTAGTCTTCGTCTTCGCTAGTGGAATTTTCTTCTTCACTCACTTTATTTACTATTTCTTTGACATCCTTAGATATTCTTGACATTACATCTGCTTTCTTCTTGCATACTTTCTTTTAATGATTACTTAAATGGCATATCCTGCATTTATGTCTTAAAGCTGTGCAAGATCCTTTACTAAATATGCCAGTCACCACAAAATTTACATTTTTGTTTCTTATTGGACTTGATTTTGTTCACATTTGTCTCGATCTTTGCGCTTGCATTATCAGCCAATGGCAAGTTTAGAGTGTGGTTAGTGGATATTTCTTCCACTCGACAAAGATCAATAGCCGTTTCTTCCACTCGACAAAGATCAATAGCCGTTTCTTTTGTAATATCGGGCGTCGAGATCATACGATATCTTAAATTACGCCATTTACATGCTATGACGATTTTATATGTGAGGAATTCATCTTCCAATGCAGCAAATTTACATGGCTCCTTTAAGGTTTTTAACCTTATTAAATAGCAATCAAATGTTTCATCTACATTCTGTGAACACGAGAGATATTCCATACGATCAACAATAATATTACGACTATAAAAAACTTTGCTTTTAATAGCGGATAATACTGTTCCTGGAGAGATTTTATCCTTATTCAGATTTTGCAGTGAAGTAAAAAAAGAGTAGTATAGCGAACAATATATTGATGATCAGTAAAACTTACAATAAACACACACGTAAAAACTAATCAGAAAAAAACAAATTAGACAGCAACTTATTGACATTTTTATGTACTTGAAATAATACCAACCTGTCATTAGTAACTCATGTTGACAACCTATAACTACATATCCACAGAATATTATATGCATATAGTTAAAGACTGAAAATTGTTACTCTAACACTTTCCCTCAATTCTATGCCTTTATCTATATTAGGCAGACATGCAAAAAAAAATAGGAAATAAGTTGATTATTACAACATACAAGTTTAATCTAATACATTCTATAACAAGATCAATCCTATATTTGACCACAAATTTGCAAATTGTTTGCTATAGGCTTCCATTCATTCATATTGAAGCGCTTTAACATATTATCCAAATAGTTCGATTGGAATAAGTGCAAATTGTTATCGATTCTAAGAATGTTAATTTCCAAAAACGAATTCAGTTCTCTCATATCGGTAATATAAAAGGTGTCTTTAAGTGCTTTTATTAAATTGTTGCTCTCTGTCACATTGCTGTCTGCCATTATTATGTCATCAACATAAACCAGAAGATGCAGCAGATTTTTCTCAACAATTTTGACATATAAACATATGTCATGTTGTGATTGGTTTAAACCATGACTTTTCATAAACTTGTCTAAGACTGAGTTTCACTCATGGGGTGATTGTTTCAATCCATATAAAGTCTTATTTAATTTGCAAACTAAATTTTTAGCCCCTTGTAATCTTGCATATATGTCTTCATCAAACGTACCATGCAAAAATGCATTTTTAACATTCAATTGTCGTACCGACAAATTCATTTTATGAATTACGGAGAGTAATGTTCTAATCGTAGTCATATGAGCAACCGGTGCATACGTTTCATTGTAATCAGTCCCTTTCTGTTGAGCACAACCCTTTACAATGAGTCGAGCCTCATATTTTAGAATGCTTCCATCTGTGTCATGTTTAATTTTAAACAACCATTTATTAGCAATCGCTCGTTTACCGTAAGGCAATTCAATCAATTCCCAAGTGTTGCTTTTCTTTAAAGCATCTATGGCTTTATACCACTGGTTCTTGTCATCTCTTTTAGCTATGTCCTCAAAACATTCTGAAACATTATCTACAAAGCTTTCGGCATTAAGCGCAAACACACTGCAATCATAATCTTCTAAGTATTTTGGCT
Organism: Rhamnusium bicolor; assembly: GCA_029963845.1. Taxonomy (NCBI): domain Eukaryota; kingdom Metazoa; phylum Arthropoda; class Insecta; order Coleoptera; family Cerambycidae; genus Rhamnusium; species Rhamnusium bicolor. Next base: position 896,575 of record JANEYF010002643.1, read on the forward strand.
TTCTTCGAACACGAATTTCCTCTCGCTGATTTGTGTCGTCTGTGTCATTGATGTTTTCATTTTTATTTGGTAGATCAAACTTTTCGTTAATCCTTTCTTCAGTTTTGCTTCCTTCTCTTGGGTTGTTCATTTAGATTAGCCCATCTTCAATGATGTCAACTTTAAAATATTTAGTTTCGTCAAATATTATGTTTCGGCCATGTACTATTTATTTTTGTGCAAGAATTCCACAATCTGTACCCATTACTGCAGTTATGGAGGATATCTTCCCCTGAAGTAATTCGTCGGCTATGCAATCAAAAACACGTAACGTTTCTAGATTTGGCTTTTGACTATACCACACTTCTGTAAGTACTTTTCCACTTAATGCATTTATTGGAGAGCGATTAATGATGTATACTGCTGTTCGTACAGTTTCAGTCCACAAGGACTTAGCAATATTACTACTCAAAAGCATGCACCTCGCTTTTTCCATGATGGTTCGATTCATCCTCTCGGCGATTCCGTTCTGTTGCGGAGTGTACCTTATTGTCAACTCATATTGAATTCCTCGTTTTTCAAAATACGGTTTCATTTCACCTGATAAGTATTCCCTGCCATTGTCGCATCTGAATCGTTTAATTCTTTTGTTAAATTGTACTGTAGCCATGGCTTTATATATTTGAAAATAATGAAACGCTTCAGACTTTGTTTCCATAAAACAGGTGGCAGTAAAGTGTGTATATACGTCAATGAAAGTTAAAATGTATTTTTTACCTTCGTAACTTTCGTTGGAAATGGGTCCCATCACATCACTGTGTTCCAATTCCAATGGTTGCTTAGCTTGATTTCTCGTTTGGTTGTATGGAGCGGCCGTTTGTTTCCCTTGTATGCAAACTTCACAAATGGAAGTTGCCTCCTTTTGATCCATTTCTCCACTAAACATATTCTGCAATTGCTTTAAACCACTTGCACTAATATGTCCCAGTCGTTTGTGCCACATATCAGCCTATACGGCAGAGTTACTAGTACATGCGAATTTCACATTGTCACTGGAGAATTCCAACTTATAAAGTTTTTCCAACCAGTTCGCGACTGCAATAACTTTGCCACACTTAATGATTTTTCCCTGGCTATTTTCCAACACGATTTTAAAACCATTCATTTCAAGTTTACGCACTGACAATAAATTACAGTCAAGTCTTGGAACTAATAACACATTTTTATTGTTATACTATTCTGCCCTTTGTTTATGTCTTGACCTTGATATCACCTAATTTTTCTGCAAACAAGCTCTGTCCCGATTTGGCACTTTTTATTTTGATCTTTGAAGTTAATTTTCTTGTGTTGCACAAATAACTGTCACTTTTGATTAAATGCTCTAACGCTCCGGAATCAAGACAAAACACCAAGTCCGATTTTTTGTTCTTTGAGTGCGTATTTGCCTAGAAACAATACTCTTCTCCTGAGTTTCACAGGATTTGGCACTTTCAACTTTTTGACCTCACATTATCCGCTTTAAGCTTTCGGCAATCCACCTTTTTGTACCCCACATTCTCACAGTAGTGACACTAAATTTAAATTTTTTATCGCTTTGTGTCGCAAACGCCACTGTGGATTGATTGTCACGAGAGTTATTCCATTTTCCATTTAAGTTTTTGGCCTCCTTATCCAATAAGCGTTGTTTTACAAATGCTAAAGTTAAATCGTCTGAAGGAAGTGTTTCCAAAGGGGTGACTACCACGTCGTATTCTGGTGGTATCGATAGTAGCAGGTGACACACTACATCGTTCTGCACCAGAGTGGCCCCTGTTGAACGTAGTTCTCTTGCCAATTTATCGAAATTTAAAAAATGAGATTCCATTCCTTCCGTGGAGACTTGATATTTAATTGTCAGGAATTTCTTGCGTATCAATAATTGACTGGCGATTCCCGTACATTCGAATGCATTTTTCAAATTAGCCCACATATCACATGCCGATTTTGCATCCTTTACGTATTCAAGGTGACTATCCGCGGTTCTATGAACTATTTGGGACTTGCATTTTTTATCACGTAACTTTAATGCAGCCAATTCTCGTTGCCGTTGCTCCGCTTCTTCCGATGTGCAAGTTGCAGGTGAAATTGTGGTGGATAGAGATGCTTCCAATAAATCCTTTAAATCCATTTCATCTAGGATTGCTTCCATACGAAACTTCCAATTATTAAAATTTGTTCCGTCGAACAAGTGAAGTTTCCGTTCATCTGCCATTTTTCCGTTCACTTTTTTTTTTGATAGCACACTGGGCCCATAACATGTTGAGGTTTTGCAGTGAAGTAAAAAGAGTAGTATAGCGAACAATATATTGTTGGTCAGTAAAACTTACAATGAACACAAAAGTAAAAACTAATCAGAGAAAAACAAATTAGACAGCAACCTATTATGACATTTTTAGGTACTTGAAACGATACCAACCCGTCATTAGTAACTCATGTTGCCAACCTAAATCTACAAATCCACAGAACAATATATGCATATAGTTGAAGACTGAGAATTGGTACTTTAACAATCCTGTTTACTCAGTTCAAAATTAAAATATTTTTTCATGGCTGCAGAACCAAGGAACGAAAGTAAAATACCAATTTTCTTTGCATTATCTCTTGTAGGCCACTTATCTATTCCAGCTGCAGTGCAATCATTATTCCAGTTAGCAACGAAAAAATCAAAGTTTTCTTGCATGTCACCTGTTTCTACTTCGAGTGGAGGCGGTGGAGGAACATTTTGTAGCAATGATGCGCTTGTTGGAATTTGGATATTGGCGATTTGCTGAGCCAAAGCACTGAAAAGATTTGTTTGTTGTCTCAACAGGTTTTTTAACTCTTCTACATCCGTTTTAAAATAGGTACACTATGATCAAAGTTTGAAGTTCAACAGCACAATTTCGTAATTTTGCTCACAAACGTATTTATTTTTGCAGTCTATATAATTAAACTACAGCAACCACATTTGACACGAGCATGACAACTGACACTTCGACAAGACTAACTTCATGTTACTGCATAGGGTCGTACTCAGAATGCTTGATATTTATAACGAGTAGGGAATATCAAAATATTAATTCTAATTTACTTGTTGTTAATTACATTAACAAAACAAGCGTTGCCTCTATTTTTCTTCTATTGCCTGCTAAAACTAATACACCATTCTCGCAGACAAAAATGTTGTATTTTTTAGCAAAACTAATTCAAATAATTCATACATCGTTATGTTATAATTCTTACAAGTTATAGTTTTTCTTTGTAGCCTTAACATTAGTATTAAGGCTGGTCAACTTTACAAATTATTGAGGGCGTTTTCGTTATCCACAAAAATATTTCATATCTTGTTTTAAATTTACTGTTGGAACAGAACGTTTCGAAACAGAATGAAATGAAACATTTTTGTGTCATTGCTTTTCATTGTGTGTCGTACTGTTTTAAATACATGCTACCAAAGGACCCACTGCACCACAGGTCACAGGTCTGTGAGCTGCACAGTGGTTCCCACAAGGCGAAACAAAACCGATGGAACAAGGCAAGACACAGTTAAGACATATTGTGTCAGGTCTTTCAGTTTTTTTTTGTATTTTTTTTCCCTTTCCCTGTCCTCTCCTTATTTAACATCCCAGCCCAATATAAATCTACTTTAATTTTTATTTATGTCGCTTCTTAAAAGCTTTTGGTTAATAAATTTGAAACCGAGATTTCTCAAAAATTCTTTAACGTAAATAACGTGGTGAATCCGTAGCGACAAAAATGTCGAACAATATACGTTGCTATTAAAAAAAATCACATAAATACACTGTAATTAGTCAAACAACTTTTCAATTAATTTTTTTGATTTAGACAATATTTATAAAGATACAGTCATTAATTTCATAACTGCTATTATTTTTGTAAAATGTTTTTACAGCAACGTTGAATGTTGACAAAATGATTGTAAACTGACAACAATCCAAAAGTGACAGCAGCTTCCTATTATTATTAGCCGTTAAAAATTAAAATTACATTCAATATGTCCCGTTTCTATGATCCATTATGTATTTTGTTTAGGTTTATTCAACATTAATTTGTTACTATTATTCTAAAGTGTGCCACACAGGAAGTAATGTTTGAATTTTGTATACCCTTTATTTTATTGACAAGTAAAAGTTTATAGAATAAAAATCGATTATTGCTTAATAGGAAATATTTTGAAATTTCCGAGTACTGAGCCTGATCTCCGGTAGAAACGCATGTTCAATGTGCACTGCACGATATTACAAGTTTAAAATATACAGGGTGTTCCATAATAAAAATAAGATAAGTTTTGTATTTAAACATTTGTCTTAAATCAGTTTATAAGGGAGCTACAACCCCTTAAAGGGGTTAGTAGTTATAGCTATTTGCCAATAAATTCGAAACATCTTAAGCTGCAAAAATTTAATTTGAATCATTTATTAATTTCATAATATTACATATTTTGTCAAATTTTTTATCTAAATATCATAAATTATTAGGGTAGTTACAGTGGGGTGTGGGTAAATTTTCGCTATAGTCTTTTTTGTCTTATTTGTTCTTAAACATTTAAAAAAGGTACCAGTGTTAAAAGCTGTATAAAAAATGTGCTAATACTAAATTTGGATAGGAGCCATCGTTTTGGAGTTATTTGTAATTAAATATTGTAATACAGGATAGTATCCAGTAATGGAAGGTAACACCTCTACAAAAATAATTCCACAATATTTTCATTTTTTTTTGTAGACTAACTTAAAATATCGCTCTACGCAACGAAGCATGTAATTTAAAGAAAATTTTTTTTTATTTACAATAATTTTCTAATTAATATTATGTCTTAAGACGGTCAAAAATAAAAAAAATAAATTGGCCGTTTATAAACATTTGTAAAATTACATGCTTCATTGCGTAAAGCGATATTTTAAATTGCTCTACAAAACAATATACTGAATAAGATTTACATGAAACAACTACTCAGCGGACAAAAGCCCCGACCTGCATTGAATTAAACCTGCAAGTCTTGTTTGGTAGCTAAGATCATTTGTCAATTCCTCACTAGACATAGACTGGTTTCGAACTTATTATGTTCTCGTCAGTATGCCATAAGTAATGGAAATAACAAATAATAATAGTAAACCAGGCTAGCCTAAAGCAGACTAATAAACAAGAAAGACATAGTGAGTGATAAGTGTATCCCTCTGGTGGTTAGAGCTGCTATTCGTCAGACATCACTAAGGTCTTAGTGACTGATAGCGGGTTAGAGGGTTAAGGTCGCAGCTCTTGGTACCTGCTTTGCAGGTCGCTATTAGTCACTAAGACATCAGTGATGCCTGTAATGTCTGAGTCTGTAATTTATAAATGTGTAAAATGAGTTTCTACGTTTCATGTAGCAAATTTAAGACAATTTCTACATGTAGAAAACTAAAGGTTTACTACAGTTTTCTACCAAGTAAAATACCTTTAGATTTGTAACTACCTATCCCTACTATAAACTGACGCTACCAGGCGCATAACCACCGTGTTTATGTCCTACTTATTATTCTCACTCTTCACTTTTCACTCCTTCCATTTCCAGACATTTATGCACCATAACTAGATTGGGCCAGATTCCGAGTAATTCAGCGGTGTCGCAGAGAACAAACCCGTATTACATATTAAGTAGACACGTAAAACATACGAGGAGATATTATGTTGCGTGAAGTAAGAAGGTAATCTCGCTTTACAATCAAATATGTCGCGCGTTGAGTTACACACGAATTTAGACATGCCATTAAAAGCGATGAGTACTTGGTCACAAGTGTTATGGATAGTGACTGATACAATATGGTATATGCTTAAAGCTGGCCAGTTGGTAAATAGCGTCGTAATATTATCCACTGTGACCAGAAGTTTAAAAATAAATTCATTGTCGGTTATTTACATATACGTTTTTTATGGGATGTAGGGTTGTTGAACACTGGCGGGTCTTCTATAGGGTCATTTGGTCAATGACCTCCCACATACAAATAAAAAAAAGAGCTATTCATTTTCTGAAGTTTAAAAATATATAATATATATATTTTTAATATTCTAAAAAAATATATTAAAGTTTCTAGTTCATTCTATGCACAATACTATTCAAATATCTAGATCGCAGGATTTCGTATCCCCTCCGAGCCCCGAGCACCGAGCCTCTACATTCATATTCACTACATTATTCATTTATAGAATTTAAAAATCTTGGGTCGATCCCACGTGTCCTCAAAGCTAGCTACGGACCGAATTTACAACGAATTGTAGAGAAATAGACTTATGCGCGAATCGTCAGAAAGCAAAAGAGGCAGAAAACATTGGCGGGGACAATGTCCCTGACATTTTACGGAAACAGTAACGTACGAAAGTTTAGTAGAGCAGTCGCCAGTCAGCAGTCTTAATGCTAACTAGGTACGCGTTGGTCGGTAAATTCTATCGCGTTGTTTTTAATGTTTTTATTTGTGAACATTTCATTAGTAAATCTCTACTTGTCGTGAAATTAAGTAAAACAGTGTTTTTGGTGTTTACTATATGAGTGTTGTATAAAATATATTAAAACTGAAAGATGGACATAAGTTGGATTATGAAGACCGAGTGAAATCAAAGGTGGTGGCCGTCCAAAACCTAATATGACGATAAAGCAAACATCTTTTGATAAGAAAAAAGAAGTTAATAGGTATTTTTAATTAAAAAAAGTTATCCTTCAGCAAATTTTATTCATTGTTACGCTCATCAACTAAATTTAATTTTACAAAAAGCATCAAGTCAGGATAAAAGCATACAAAATTTTTTTGCTAATTTACATAGCTTTTCTTCATTCTTTGGAAAATCGCCAAAAAGAACAGCCGTGTTAGATAATGTTGTTAAGGTGAGATTACCTAAAGCGGCTCCAACACGATGGAATTTTAATACAAAGTGCATAGAGACTGTTTATACCTATCGAACAGAATTATTAGATTGTTTGGAAAAAAACATTGATAATGAATCAGAAAACAACACTCTAAAACAAGCTATTGGTTTAAAAAACTACTTACAAAATGAACATTTTCTTTACTGGTTAAATTTTTTTCATTTAGTTATGCCTCATTGTGATATATTGTTCAATCAATTACAAAAATGTAATGTCGATGTCATACAGTAAATAAGTGTATTGGCGTTTTTAATAATAAAATTGAAGACATCAGAAATAAAATTTTGAATAACTATTTGGAGGAGACATCCATGCAGTCTGCCCAGAGACGTAAAACGGAAGAATCAAAAAGGAGAATTTCATTAGAAGTTTGTGATATAATTACATCTGAGGTCAAAAACAGGTTTGGCTTCAGTAATAATTTAGCAGTGTCTCAGTTATTTCACGCAGATCGATTTAAAGATTATAAAAAAAAGCTTTCCTCAAGATATGTTTAAATTAGTTAAAACAGAGTATCCAGTCATAAATCATTTGAAACTTAAAACTGAATTAGAAGTATTACATAGTCGAGAAGATTTTTCCAATAGTGAAGGTGCAGTTGCTTTGTTACAGCTTTTTATTAACAATAATTTGTGCAATACTTTTTCTGAAAGTGTCAAACTGTTAAAAATCTTCTGTACTCTCCCTATGACTACCGTCGAAAGTGAACGTTGTTTTTCCACCTTAAAAAGAATAAAGACATTTTTAACAAGTACCATGGGTCAGGAAAGGTTATCTTCTTTAGGTATGCTTACCATAGAAAGGGCATTAATAAAGAAGATAAAAGACTAATGAAAAAGTAATTGACCAGTTTGCATCTCAAAAAGACCGGAGGATCGACTTGGAATTTAAATCACTTTAAAAGGTAACCTCCCTGTTAAGTAACCGCACACATTCTTTTACTTAATTTATGTATTTTATTTATTATATTGTAATTACTTTTTTTCTTTAATATGATTATTAAAAGCTTATCATTTTCTTTCTAAAATATTAATATTTTCCTTACGCGGTATATCTATATGCTGTCAATGATTCGTCGCGGCTTAACCCTGGATATAAAAGGCAGAACTGATACGACTACCGTATCGAGTACTAATAAAATACAGTTCGCTCGCTCGCTCTCTGAATAAGTGCTATTTAATTAATTCATAACTATAAGTGATTTTACTCGCTCCGCTTTCTTTTTACAAAATTACGCAACTACAGTCCAAAGAAGAAAGGAAGAGAAGGATGCCAATAAGAATCCGTTACGACGAAGTGGTAAGTCTACACGTTTTTATTGACAGCCGAAAACCTCTTCAGAAATTAAATTTTTCCTTTTTTTTCTCACTCTAATTCCATGGGCCTTTAAGGTTCATGTTTTGGTCCTTCGAGCCGGATATTTGTTGTATGATAAAAATAATAATAATTATTATAGAAAGAATAATTACATTGAAATTTATGTGCGATAAATAGTAAAATATTAATCCATCATAATTCATGTGTTTTACAGTCATTTGAGTATAAAAGTATAAACTCTTATCTCTATTAGTTTTTATTCGCTTTCTTTTATACTCACCAGCTCGTTGTTTACTTTCATTTTAACAATCAGCTGTTATAATATTTTAATATTACACATTATTTTCTACAATTGATAATAATAATTACTATTTCAATTCTATTTTATAAACTCTAATTTACCTATTTACCTAAAATAATTAAATAAACATAATATTACCGCTCTTAATAATTTGCTTTGTATCTTTGGTTCATATTATGTGTATGTGGTTCTTTTTACAGGTGTATCCATAATATACCTACCTATAACGCGTATATATGTATACAGGGTGTCTCGCAATTAACTAATAATAGAAAATAATAACATATCCATTAAATAACGGTTTCAGATTTTATTTATTAAACTTTAATATTTAATTATCTGAATTTACAGGGTGGTCTTTAAAAGTAAATAATATAATTTTAATATTTTTGGCAATTTATAACGTTGTTTTAAGGGTGACAGTTATTGTTTTCAATTTTATTCATTTTATTTTTACTCTAATTTGAAAATGGCCGCTAATGCCAATAAACTTAAACAAGCCCGTCTATACAGGGGCACCGCAATTAATCGAATGAATGAACTGTATAATATGGCACAGAGAGTCACTGATGACGATTCGTTGCACACGATTTTTGCAATGCGTTATGAGCATATTAATTTAATTCATGATGATTTTAATGAACATCATGGCTCTGCCCTTTCAATTTTGGCCATTCTAGATAGTGAGGATATCAATGAGGAAGAGGAAATACGCACACAATTCGAAGAAAAAATATTATACAGTTCAATCTGTTTATTATGATTTGTTTAAAAAAAATAAAATTTCTGAGTCTCAAGCAACTGCTAAGCAAGGTAATATTAAGTTGCCAAAAATTCATATACCTCTTTTTAATGGTAATATATCAAATTGGCCCACATTTTTTGGTTAATATAACTCGCTAATTCATGAAAATAAAACTCTTAGTAATAGTGAAAAAATTTCAGTATCTATTATCTTACCTTGATAAAGAGCCTCTCTTGCTAATTAAAAATATTCCTATTAATGATGACAATTATTTAATTGCATTCGATAACTTATACAAGAGGTATCAAAATACTCGTATTCTTGCCACTCATTATTGGGATAAAATAACTGATGCTCCTAAGCTTCAAACTGACTCACCTAAAGCACTTAGACAATTAGTGGACACATTTACTGATAATATCAGCGCCTTAAAAAATCTCAAATATCCAATTGAATCTTGGGACTTTGTTTTATTTAGAACGTTAATTCGAAAATTAGATTCAGAAACGATTAAACGTTTTGAGTTACAGAATGGATCCTCTGAAAATCCTACTTATGAACAACTTAAAGAATTTTTACTCAAGCAGTGTAACGCTTTAGACTCTGTATCTCTAGCCATTAATAAATACAAATTAGACTCTGTATCTCTTGCCAGTAATAAATATAAAAATTCAACTATAAATAAACACTCAGTTACTCAAAAGATATTTTCACCTGCCTCATTGTTTACTAGTAAAACTGCTAAAGGTTGTTCTATCTGTAACGATGATCATCTAATTTATAAATGTCCAACTTTTAATTCAAAAACTCCAAAACAAAGATATGAAATTATTAAACAAAATAATTGGTGTACGAATTGTTTGGGCTCTTTACACACTCTAAAAAATTGTAATTCTAATTCTACCTGCAGAGTTTGTAGAAATAAACATCATTCCTTACTACACTTTGACCGCGAAGTTAACACTTCCTCGATTGTTGCACCAGATGTTAACAGTGTACAATCTTTGCCAAACCAAATCGTTGAATCCATAGCTTCAACCTCTCAGGTGAACACACTTACTAATGTGATTCCTTCCAATTCAACTGTACTTCTCTCAACCGCCCAAATTTCGGTTTTAAATAGCCGTAATCATTATGAAACTGTTAGAGTTTTATTAGACAGTGCCAGTCAAGCTAATTTTGTTACCGAAAAATGTGCTAACAGGTTGGGTTTACCTCGCTCTAAGTTATCTCTCTCTATTAACGGTTTAGCCCAAATGGGTATTTCAGCTTCTTCGGGAATAACTTGTACTATTTGCCCTCAAGGTCAGCCAAATAATTCTCTCCCTGTAGATCTAATTATATTGCCAAAAATATGTTCTAATATGCCATCGACAAATATTTCAATTTCCGATTGGGAAACTATTGCTAACTTAAAACTTGCCGACCCCAGTTTTAATTCTTCTGGTTCCATTGACATGTTACTAGGGGCAGATATTTTCCCCCTTATTTTGAAAAGTGGTCGCATACTAGGTAATTCAAAAGAACCGACTGCCATCAATACTATTTTTGGATGGATAATGATGGGCAAAATAAATGATTGTTCTTCATCCCCCTCGGTAAATTCATTTTTTACGCTTTGTAATTCATCTCTGGACTCTGCAATAAAAAGGTTCTGGGAACTTGAATCAGTTCCTAAAATGCCTACAGTTTCTCCTAATGACGACCTTTGTGAATAGTTGTACATTAATTCTCATTCTAGGGACAAGTCCGGTCACTTTACTGTCTCGCTGCCTTTTCTTGGCCCTTTACCATCCTTTATTAATCCTCGCTCCCTCGCTCTTAAACGATTTTACTCTCTCGAAAATCGTCTGCTTAAAAACCCTTCTCTTTGTGAGGAGTATTGTGCCTTCATGAAAGACTACCTCGAACAGGGTCATATGACTCTAATTAAATCTGAATCTCTCAATATTTTATCTGATAAAATATATTACACTCCCCATCACTGTGTTCTTAAGCCAGATAGCGCTACTACTAAACTTCGAGTTGTCTTTGATGCCTCCGCTAAATCCCCTATGTCACTGAATGATATGCTATTGACTGGTCCAAAATTACAGCAAGACATAGTCACTATTCTCATGAACTTTCGTCTTAATACATTTGTCCTTACTGCAGACATTAAGCAGATGTACCGACAAATTCTCATAACTGAATCTCACCGAGACTATCAGAGAATTCTATGGAGGTTCTCTCCAAATGATCCTATTCAAGACTTTCATTTAAATACCGTAACTTATGGAGTATCTTCCGCACCCTTCTTAGCTATTCGCTCTCTTATTCAATTGGCTAACGATGAAAAGGATACATTTCCGCTAGCCTCTGTCATATTATCAAAGTATACTTATGTAGATGATATCGTTTGTGGATGTGATTCTCTCGATGAAGCCAGAATTCTACAAACACAGCTTATTGCGCTCTTGAAATGTGGTGGTTTTGAACTTCGCAAATGGGCTAGTAATCATCCTGCTCTTCTTGAAAATATCCCTTCGTGTGATCGTCAGTCACATTCTTTGTCTTTTGATAATGATGATACAATTGTGAAAATTCTTGGTCTAAAGTGGCGTCCTACTTCTGATATATTTTTCTATGAAGTTGCTCCTATTGATAGGCCCTGTACGAAGCGTACAATTTTGTCTGAATTAGCTAGAATTTTTGACCCCCTCGGATTTTTAACTCCTCTAACATTCTTTGCCAAACATCTCATACAGAAGTTATGGAGTCTAGGTTTACATTGGGACGAATCTCCGCCCTCCGAAGTGCTTAAACTTTGGGTTCGATATAAATCAGAATTACCATATCTCTCTAAAATCAATCTTCCTCGACATATTGTTGAAAGCAGTTTCCTAAGTTGTGAGCTTCATGGATTTTCTGATAGTTCTCAAGTAGGTTACGCCGCATCAGTATATATACGTTTCATACTTCCCAATGAACAAATCAAAATTTATCTTATATGCGCAAAATCAAAGGTTGCCCCTCTGAAGACAATTTCTCTCCCGCGGCTAGAATTATGTGCTGCCGTTCTCTTATCAAATTTGTTGTTAAAATTTATTCTGAAAAAATAGAAATTTCTCAACAGTTTGCTTGGACTGACTCTATGGTAGTTCTGTCATGGATAAAGTCCTCTCCTCATAAATGGAAGACTTTTGTAGGAAACCGCGTAAGCCACATTCAGGAAAAGGTGCCTCCTGACTGTTGGCATCACGTCGTGTCAAAAGAAAACCCTGCCGATTGTGCCTCTAGAGGTCTTTTTCCCTCCGAACTCATTAATCATTCTATGTGGTGGACTGGCCCCTCCTGGTTAGGTACTTCTCAACATAATTGGCCTAATAATCCTCCTACCATACCTGTTGGTGTTTATGAGGAAGAGAGAAAGGTTACTCTTTCTACCTTTCTTTCTTTAAATACCCTAGATTCTTTATTGAATAAATATTCATCGCTGTTAAAAATTAAACGAATAATTGCATATTCCCTTCGCTTTATTCATAACTCAAGGCATCCTGCTGATAAAAAATATAATCCCTTCACGCTGTCTGAACTTCATCAAGCCCTTTTAGTTTTAGTGAAAAGAGTGCAATATTTGGTGTTTACCAATGAAATATCGAATCTTAAAAACAAATTACCACTTACGAAAACTTTTCGCAAATTGAACCCATTTTTAGATAATGATGGTCTCCTCAGGGTGGGTGGTCGTCTCTCTTTTTCCGGTCTCTCTTACGATCATAAATTTCCTATTATACTGCCTCGAAACCACCGTTTGACTGAACGTGTAATTGAGGAAACCCATCGTCAATATTTACATCCCGGCCTTCAAACATTACAGTTTCTACTTTCTCAGCAGTTCTGGATATTATCTCCTAGACGTGCTATTCGTCATGTCCTCTCTAGATGCTACCGATGCTTTAGAGTTAAACCCTCTCTGTAACACCTTTCATGGGTGACTTGCCATCTCCCCGTGTAAATCAGGTAAAACCATTTCAGTGTGTGGGGGTGGATTACGGCGGTCCATTTCTAATCACCTTAGGAAAAAACCGAGGTGTCAAATCTCAAAAGGGTTATATCTGTTTATTTGTCTGCTTCGCCACCAAGGCGATTCATTTAGAACTCGCCTCAGATTTATCTTCTGATGCTTTTATCGCCGCTTTACGACGCTTCATATCCCGTAGGGGTAGCTGTAAACACATATTCAGTGACTGTGGTACAAATTTCGTTGGTGCTAAAAGGGAATTATCAGAGTACATGAGAGAAGCTACTGAAACTGAGAGAATTGAATGGTCTTTTAATCCCCCCTCTGCGCCTCATTTCGGAGGCCTTTGGGAATCAGGTATAAAATCGGTAAAAACCCATCTCGCCCGTGTCGTTGGTGATCAAATTTTAACATACGAGGAATTTTATACCGTGCTGGTGCAAATAGAAGCCGTTCTGAATTCTAGGCCACTCTGCCCCTTAAGCACAGATCCCAGTGATTTATCTGTGTTAACTCCCGGTCACTTCCTTACGTTAGAACCACTTAACTCTTTACCCGATCCTGATCTCACTAATCTTAACATTTCTCGATTAAATCGTTGGCAGCTCTTGCAACGATTACATCAAGACTTCTGGAGTAGGTGGCACACGGAATATTTACAAACTCTGCAACAACGACATATATGGACCAAAGATACAAAAGCAATTGAGCCTGGAATGCTCGTTCTGATTAAAAACGAACAGACTCCTCCTCTACATTGGCGACTAGGTCGAGTGGTTAAAACCCACCCTGGTCGCGATGGTATTTCTCGAGCCGCCACTATAAAAACTAGTCAAGGTCTTTTTCAAAGACCCGTGGTAAAGTTATGCCCTTTACCTGCTTATTAGGTACCGAAAATACTATGTATTTTGGTGGGTGGTATGTTAAGTAACCGCACACATTCTTTTACTTAATTTATGTATTTTATTTATTATATTGTAATTACTTTTTTTCTTTAATATGATTATTAAAAGCTTATCATTTTCTTTCTAAAATATTAATATTTTCCTTACGCGGTATATCTATATGCTGTCAATGATTCGTCGCGGCTTAACCCTGGATATAAAAGGCAGAACTGATACGACTACCGTATCGAGTACTAATAAAATACAGTTCGCTCGCTCGCTCTCTGAATAAGTGCTATTTAATTAATTCATAACTATAAGTGATTTTACTCGCTCCGCTTTCTTTTTACAAAATTACGCAACTACAGTCCAAAGAAGAAAGGAAGAGAAGGGTGCCAATAAGAATCCGTTACGACGAAGTGGTAAGTCTACACGTTTTTATTGACAGCCGAAAACCTCTTCAGAAATTAAATTTTTCCCTTTTTTTTCTCACTCTAATTACATGAGCCTTTAAGGTTCATGTCGTGACCCACGAACCGCCGTTGTTGTCAAAGATGTATTGTTTCATAGGTTTAAATATATTCAAATGCAATAGTTTGGCCTATTAAGAGCAATAAATACTTCCAAAATTCTCAAAAACATTTAAGACATCATCAAGATATTTTTGTCTTATTTAGGCGTAAGGAATATAGTCCTGAATTTGTGGTGAGTATCTTTGGAACATCCTGTATAGTATATCTAAAATATATTGGTGACAATTAATATTTACCTGTGACAATTAATATTTACCTGTTGGGTCAATATTAAATGTTTTCTATTTTCTTAAATGTTTTCTTAACCGCCTCTCAAGTCACCGAGGTAACTCCCGGAAAATCCTAGAATTCTGTGTTGGGTAAAGAAGAACGAGACCCCACAGTTCATTGTGGAGTCCGAACCACATCTAGGGCATCGACAATTCCCCCTTCCATCGTAGTCCGAAAGAAATAACAAATAATGGAATCGACTATCGACATTCAGTATCGAGTAAGTAGCTGTAAGTGCTTTACCCACTCGGCTATCATATCGTAAGATATTGGATTTTTCTAACCAAATGCAAAGAGAATATTTCTACGCCAAATGTTACATTTTCGTATAAAGCATGCATTTACATATGTATATAAATAAGTTAAAACTATATTTATACAAGTTTTAAATAGTGTTATCCACCGTTTTGTCTATATTTAACAAATATTGCTTGTTACTTGAGAAGTTTAAATTTTTTTATACAGTATATGATTCTGTCAGGACAGATATATCTATTTTATAAAGATCTAGAGGGTACCTATCCTAAACATCCTTTTTTTAAATACATATTATGTGCAACAGCACATTACATTATTTTTCTTGTGGCCTATCTTATACCAAGAACTTTATTTATAAAGCAATTAATATTTTCAAAATGTACATAATATTATTTAGCAGTATGATATTACTAATTATATTTACAGCAAAGCAAAGACAATTTTATTTGCCTGTTTGTTTTATACTCACCTTTCGTATCCTTTTAGCTATGTGTTCAGAGACTGAATATCTTCTTGAATGATACCACAAATTTAGAGTTGATTCTGTGATAATACATGAGTTGAATAAATAGTCAAATTTACTTTATTCATTTCAATCGGTTTATTGTGTAAACATATATACCTCATTTTTATTCCTATGTTTATGTAAAATGCAACTATTTCAAAAAATAATTATTGGACTAGTGTCAGTGTAAAATATACACTGGCTCTTGTTGGCTAACATAATCTGCCATCTATGTTTTAGGAGATTAACTACAATACCGACAATATTTAAATCTGTTATAATTTACAGAAAGCTGAATTTTCTTTTAAAAAAATTTGAAAAACTATGAACAGATGTAGTAAGCCTGTTATTGAAATTAATTATCATTTTATCTAATACTCTTCCTAAGCAAATTAAAACAAATTTGCAGCCAAAATAAATAGTGGATTAACTAGCAGTGATATTGCCACTGATTCTCTTAATATTTATCCACATAAATCTTGTCAACCGATCAAAATATATATAAATACGTTAATGTTTAATTTAAAATTTTAATAACAATATTATATAAAACCCTGCACCCTGTGTTTATTGTAAGATATATAAGGGTACCTATTTTATTTTATACTACATAATATTTTTATGATGTTTTACATTTTTCGTATAAAGAAATTCTGATATATACTAATTTTTGACACACTCAAAATTTTATATTTTCTTAAATAACGGTTGAAGATTAAGAGGCAGGTCTAAGGAAGTAGCAATTTGAAAAGTCAAGTAATAGGTACATCTTTATTTTTATTAATCTTCAAAACTGCATTTATGTATTTTTTTCTGAGGAATTCAAATTCGAATAAAAAAATCAATTGAACATCAAATAAAAAATGTATGGAAGCAAAACTAAAAAATACAAAAATTAACACCGCATATCATTAATGCTGAAATGAACATTTATTATTTCACTGATTATAAATGCGTATCACAATACATATTTATTTTTCTCTTCAATTTAATCGGAAATTACCTCAACTTTTTTTATTGCAAATAATACATTTTGTATATTTAGCTCAATTTAAAGAGTTTCTTTCTGAAGCACCCCAGCCCTGGGCTGCTTCATCGCAGATAAATTTCCTATATTTTTACATAAAACTAAATTATTTTCAAGCATTTATATCATTAAATTCCAAATTAACTATTGCATAAAAAGGTTCAACCATTTTCTTATAATTTTCTTAGAAATACGTATGTAATCACACTATAGAGTCTAAATTACTCATCTTGTAAAAGAACATACAGTATTCATTTAATATTTTAAAACGTTGACAAAACTGTATAAAAGTTTCAAGGCGTTTGCTAAACAAACCGACGTAAACACGTAGGGTTGGAAGAGCCTTACCAGGAATAGGGTCAAAGGCTAATAAATATAGTCATTATGTCAATTTTCACTTAAAGTACCGTGAGTTATAGTTTCGTTAGAATAGCACAAGTTATCGTTTGGCTATCTCCGTCAAGCTTACAGATTTGAACAACGAACTCACTCACGGGAAATCATATAAATACGCGAGACAGCGTAGAGTCGTGGTCACATCTTTGACAACCCTAGTATTACACTGGCTCTTCGGGGCCTGGAAGTCAAAGATAGACCACTTTCCCAGCTTTTATAGCCGCCGTCACCGTCGTGGGCAGACCTTTGGCAACCCTAGCGTTACGCTGGCTCCTCGGAGCTCGGACGTCAAAGAGAAACCACGAATTCGGTTTCCATTATCGCCGTTAAGGACAGAGAGCCCCGCTTAATTAGCGGTCTACCCATTTTGGCGCAGAAACCTCTGTGGCCTGGTCTTTGTGACCGACGACCTGTAGACTGCCTATACTAGGGCATGTGCACCGCCGACGCCGCCGCCGACATGGAGACGAATAACCCAGGGGTTATTCAGGAACCCGGGGGAGAATATCCCGCGGAACTCTCTATGTGTACAATAATAGGTAAGGATGGTTTTTAAATAAATTTTATACCGCGTTGCCATTCTCTCCGTACTCGGACTCAGTAAATTTCGTTTCAATTAAACCTATTTATTTTGTTACGAGGGAAAGGGCAATCAAAGTACGACTCTATATGCTTGTGGTTTAGGGGGTAATTATTTGACCAATGGTACCAAATGATTTACAGATAGGTTTTTTTAGAATGCATTTCTCAATACACTTTTTTATTAATAATTAATACAGTCAATATTAATTCCGATAAGATCAGATAATAGTAGTTGGAACTTTCGTCCGTTTGTCCAAATCAAGTTAGGTCAGAATAAGAAGATGTAAATAATAAATAGGGTCCAGTTGAATCTGCAGTGTAGTTCACTTTATCAAATTTCACACCTTGCATGAGGGACTCGAGCGGTCGGCTGTTAGATTGGGACTGCCAAATGACGACATGCAGTTCATCCAACACGCTGAGGCGTTGAACTAGATCTTGTCTCTCGTATCGTTTAATGTTTTATGACCACAGCTGCCGTACGTGTGATTTAGATATAATTCACGTCTGCCAACCACTTTAACTAACTCTACTGGGTAGTTCGTTTCACCTTGGTTTAAGTCTTGAAGGCGGGGTGTATTCGGCAAGCCCAACTAACAAATTGACAGTTGTCCCAACGAATATTAATTGGCAGTGTTATTTGTGCCTAGAGTACTGTTGTACTGCAGCACCGTGTCCGCGATTCAGTAAAGCATGGTTGTCGGCATGTGGCTGTCTTGTCTGGCAGACAATGGTCGGATACTTCATACAAGGGAAGTTTCTCTTGCACCCATATGTAAGGTTTTGCATATGCTATTTATACTATGGAGCGGAAGTTTCCGCCGCATGTAACAAGGTTTTGTTGCATTGCAGGTTCAACGAGACGAATGTTAAATGTATTTCTTGTCGACGGTTGTCTACCATATTTAAGGTTTTGCATATGTTATACTATGGAGCGGAAGTTTCGTTACATTTCTGAATTCAGCGATATATAACACAGGCACACATACACAAAAAAAAACTGTTCTTGAAATCAAAACCATGTTTCCTTATGTATTTTGATGTGCTGACACCGAATCTGTCCATAAAAATTACGGCTATTCCGTCAATTTTTAGCTACGGGACATTTTTAGCGACAGGTAGCGTAAAAACAGTTTTTTTAAACAAAAAAAATTACATTTTTGTTAGACAATTTGTTTTGTTTAAATCATCGTAATTTACGTTTCCATGGGTACTAAACATGATTTTGACATCAAAATAGTTTTTTTGGCAGCTACCAACTATCAAACTTCAAACTGCAAATTTCCAAAATTTGTAAGAAAAGCTTCATCTATGTGCAAAACTATATCATTACCAACGTTTTCGAGGATGCTAAATATGATTTTGACATCAAAATTGCCTTTTTTGACAGCTGCCAATTGTCAAACTACCAATTCTCACATTCGAAATTCTAAATAAATAGGTATTTTGCGTTTCATGTAACAAAACTTTCATTAATTTCTTTTTCGAAATCAGTAAATATGATTTGTTATCGTATTTATATATCTGTAGATATCGATAGTACTTTGACAATAACCGTCAAAGTCATGTATGTAGGTAGTGATAAAGTTTTACAAATAATTTTTATTTTTTGAAATTTTGGAATTTAGCAATTGGCTGCAATTGGCAGTTTGACAGTTGGCAGCTGCCAAAAAGACAATTTTGATATCAAACTCATATTTAGCACCCTTAAAAACATAGGTAGTGTTATACTTTTACACATGGAAGAAGCTTTTCTTACAAATTTCGGAATTTTACAATTTGCAGTTTGACAGTCTGTTGCTAAAAATTTACGCAATAGCCGTAACTTTTATGGCCGTATTCGATTTCAGCACATCAAAATATAAAAGGAAATATGGAAATTTATTTTTTTTATGTGCCTGTGTAATATACTATCATTACGTTCATGTTTAATTAAATATTGATATTTAAATTTACAATAACACAGATATATCTTTTAAAACAAGGGTCAATTATAAAAACGAATAAAAACAAACAATTTATTTATTTTACAAATTAATGTAATTCCATAGATTTTATTTACAACATTACCATTTTGCTGCAAAGTGCAAAGTGGCGAAGGCGTTTGATCAAATTCTCTCTGCATCTTAAAATAATGGCGTTGTTAATTATATTTTCTATTCTATGCTTGTTGAATTTTTAACTTGATCAAATGCCTCTGCCTCCGTTTGCATAAAATAGTAACGTTTTCTACCATTTGTTGTAAATAAAATACACATAATTACTTTAACTTTTGAAATAAATAAATTATTTAAATGTTTTTATTTATTTTCATAGATCACCTTGTAATAAGACATTGGTGTTGTTTTAAATTTAAACCCCAATATCTTAATAACTATGAAAGATAATATTGATAGTATATATTGATTAATTCAGAAAGAAGTGTTCTTTGAACTGAGCTTAATTTACAGGGTGTATCAATTAAAATAAAAAAGTTCAGGTAATTTCCGGTTAAACTGGAAGCGAAAAATTAGTATGTGATGCGTTTGTATAATGAGTTGAATACCACATGTCTATTTCCGTATTAATATATAAGGTGTAGCAATTTTTGTATTTTTCAGTTTATCGGGTATAACTTTTTTATTTTATGTTCAATTGTTTTTTTTTCGAATTCGGATTCCTCAGAAAAAAAAAGCATAAGCACAGTTCTGAAAAAATTTTTTCTTGGTGAAAAATCAAGCAATGAAATCGAGTGAGGGCACTTAAAATGATCAACCCCTACACTGGTCGAAATGGTAAAATTATTGTTAGAAGAAGGGAAATGTTTAAAAGCACATTATACTGTTATAAACTTTATTGAGAGGTAATATTTGCATCTACAAATTGGACATGGTTATAAAATTTGCTTCTAGACAATCATGTATTCCTGAAAAAAAAAACAGTATTATTTAGAGATATTCAATAATTTCTACGTAACCAAACCAAACAGTCATCTTAAAACAGATGTCAGATGAGAAAATGTAAAGTTTGCCCACTGCACTACCGAGCTCGGTAGCGCAGTGCGCCAGAGCGTTAAGTGACAAATGTAGCTGGTTTACTGCCTCTACTCCCGGGTTCAAATCCCGGTTTCGAAGGGTTTGGTTGTGTGTGTCCGCGTTTTCTTCAACTGTGTAACCCCTATCTGAGCAGCTTCGGCTTTGGTTTGGGGGTTGTCTAATTTATGTAGTGTGTTTTATGTTTTTTTTGCTCTACACCAATCAACTCACTACAAATAGCTATTAAGTGGGATACATCCTTACAATATGTGCTGATTTTATTTAATTTAATTTATTTGGTTGTCATTAAAAAAATATATTTTTATTATCGCTTCTCGTTAGAGGTCTGTTACGAATTTAATGCCCACTTTATTTATAATGTAAAAATGCAAACTAAAGCGCTATATTGTATAACAAATTTTGTGATCACAAAAATGTTGATTTTTCCGCTTTATTTAGTACAGGAGTGCAGTTTAAAATTTGCTGACCTCATCATATAAGGCAAAAACGAAAAGTTATATATATATATATATATATATATATATATATATATATATATATATATATATATATATATATATATATATATATATATATATATATATATATATATATATATATATATATATATATATATATATATATATATATATATATATATATATATATATATATATATATATATATATATATATATATATATATATATATATATATATATATATATATATATATATATATATATATATATATATATAATACTAGTGCTTTAAATATAATTAATAAAAAAATCTTCTGAATTTCACTAAATTAACAATGTACTTCTAAGGACAAATAGATTTGAGACTTTCATTGAATACGCAACAACATGAAAGTGCAAATAAAAATAAAATTAGCCGTCTCTACATACTTTTATGCTTATAATTGTGCATAGTTAATGTAACATTTCTTACAGCAGGGTTCTTTTCCATGTAGCATTTGTGTGTTAACCAAGCGTTTTCACAAGGGTTGGCTCCAACTGAAACAGAACAGGTTTTGAGGACTTTAAACGAAATATGTCAATAAGCATATCAATATGTTAACCACATTTTTTCAAAAAAAAAAAAAAAAATTATGCAGCCTACAGAGTCATGACACATTGATTGCCTATATATTATTATAACACTGGAACTTGACCCTTATGCTCATGACCATAAAGGCGATATTTTTGACAGAACGCAGTACAGAATATTATTTTCTTTCTCTCTTGAAAGAAATAGTTAAGAACAATAATTACTGATATAAAATATGTTGGAACATAAATAAGTATAGCGCATTACAGTAACTTTATTTTTATGACTAACAAAATTTTTATAGTGCACCGTGTTGTACATATTTTAACATATATTGTGAATGGTGAGTAGTAACTGAAAATTCTTAAATATTTCTTTCAAGGGAGAAAAGAATAGAAATTCTGCGCTGTGTTCTAACTGTAAAAAATGTCGCATTTATGTTCATGAGCATAAGAGGCAAGTTCCAGTATTGCATATAGAAAACCAGTGTGAGTGACTCTCTTACGTAGGTTGCATAATTATATGACACTAATATGTCCTATTTCGATTTTTTTTGTATCTCATTTGCAACTTTGTCGACTTCTAATTTTTTTAGGAAATCCTTTTTTGAAATCCTTTTCCATTTAAAAGAACACGTAATATATTGTTATACATTTACATGTATATTATTATATTCTTTATACACAAAATGCGATTTTTAACGGTTGTGTCGATTGGTCCTATAGATCCTGATAAAAAAAATAAAGTGACAGATTTAAATAGACATATCCTGGTAATGGACTCTATTAGTTGTGACGGCACATAATTATGCAACCTACATACTACTCTCATGACACACCGCTACCTACATATCACACTGAAACTTGAGTCTTAATGCATATGTCTCTAAAGGCGACATTTTTGAGGGTTAAAACTCGCTTGGAGGAAATATTTCAGAACTTTCAGTAATTAATTTACACACACAGAATATATTTGATAATAGTTTTTCTAATGTGTTGTGACTCACTCTTCTGTTCCACTGTTCTTCACACGAGCAGAAGTGTCACTTTGACGCCCAAAACTACGGCGGTGCTCACGGTACGGATATCTCGGGCGCCAGTTTCTATTTAGAGTGCAGAAACACCACTTTACTCTATCGGTGGGACGATAGAGGCCGGGCAACTACAGTGAAGAAACGGATAAGCCAGGGGTCGGGAAAAGCTAACTTACACACTACAGTTAATGAACAGACTCTCATTCAATATATTTACATTTATTCTACACACTAATTATTATTTACACTACATATACATCTTAGTAAGTAGCCTACGGCTAACGATTCTTACACTACTAGGTTATTTACAACTTATACTATAAACGGTCTTAATTACAGGCGAGCTGGGACAGTAAGCGGGCATACATACGATGAAACGATGACAAGCGGTGCGACACGGTAATACGGTGAATAAGCAGTGAAAAAAGGTGACCCGCAATAATGATTCGGCCATAAGCAGACGACGGACGGATACCAGGAGGGGAAGCAAGCGTTAATACAAGCACACTATGACTATAACTATGACTTACTATGGCTTTTATTTACTATGGCTTGGCTAATGGATGGTTCCCGGACTGATGATATGCCGAATCTAGTACCTGCAAGTCACCCTGCAGAATATGACGTGCTCAGGTAGACTGGAGGACGCCCTGTAGTTAGCGGTGACGGTTGGGGGGGGAAGGAGTGGCAAGCCTAACAGTTGGAAATTTAAAGAGACTACAGTAATGTCAAACTAAAATAATCATACCTCCAAGTCACCCTGCAGAATATGACGTGCTCAGGTAGCCTGGAGGACACCCGGTATAACGCGGTTACGATTCCAACCTTCAGCCGCTCTCCCGTTCTACACTCGAACGGAGGTGTCTCCTGGTTGGGAGCTAATGATAGTATCTCCAAGTCACCCTGCGGAATATGACGTGCTCAGGTAGCCTGGAGGACACCCGGTATAACGCGGTTACGGCTTTATGCTTGCGGACTCCACGGATGGGGGCGGTCGCGTTTTACAAACTCTAAACAATTTCCGGAAAGTACACACCAGCCAAGTAATACCTTTTATTTACCAAACCTTTATTTATCAAACCTTGATACCTACTTCCGTATCTTGGGCTGCTTCCTCTCTGGATTTACGGAGCGGTCGGTGTCGGCACGTCTGGTAGGTACTGGCGGTAGTAACGGACTCTTGTTGACGCTCTGAAAAAATCCTCAAGCTACTAAATGCTGCCGAACAGCAGAAGTAGGAGAAGACGCGGTAGTGATGCGCGGAATATGGCAACCACGTCACTTTTTACGGACTTCGGAATTCGGAATTAAATTTATATACTTATATACCTCTATACTCACAACGAGATTACTTACTATGCTGGTCGGCGTGGTTCCTCCGGCAGCGGCCAGACGATAACTAACACAGAGAACCTCAGTCTGTGATAACTAACTTGTTTGTTTTCAATCTCGGGGTCCTTCACTTTTGTGCGGGCACAGGAGTGCCGGGAACAATATGCGCGATTCGCGTTTCGCGATTTACGTACTGTCTGCAGCTCGGCATATTTGAATTGTTTATACAAACGGATTACTACTACCTATCTTACACATATTAATTAAACTATTATTAATGAGCAACTGACAATACCACTATTAAGGGCGCGGTACTAAAATGTTAAAAATATCTTTTGAATCAGGCAAATAGCACCTAGTTACATATTTTAATTCTATAAAATAATCACTTCGTTACAGTGTATAAAATTGTACAATTTTATACACATTAGAAAAGCTCTATTATTGATTAATAAATTAATATTAAAAATGCAATTCATATCCACCAATAGGAATTACGATCTGTGAAAATCAAATCGCACATGTCAATTGCTTCGTGGCTAACTTCAAGTTGACATATTTTATAACCTCTTTTCTTTTTTATAAAATAACTTTGTGTTAGGATTGTTGGAGGTAATGTAGAAAATGTTTAGCCTTACCAGTTTTTTGATTTAAAATGATTTCTAGTTAATTGTTTTATCAGTATATCAATACACCTATTAAAGAAAATGTAAAAACCGGTTGTACGAGTGATAGTGATATATTTGACTTCTGCAAAGAAAGTAAAGTCATACGGAAGTGAGAAAATTCTTCTTTTAATTTGGTATCCTTTGGAAAATTAAATATTCTACATTCACTTTTATTAGTATGATCACACTCTGGAACAAATTATAAACCCATATAATTCAATATAAATACAAAAACATCTTTTTAAATCGATAATACAAAACACTTGAACTTGAACATACGAAAGTTAAGTTATAAAACGTGACACAAACGACTTGAAAGGATGACGAAATTTGCAGCTATTAACGTTTGACTTCACTCCTACTGGAGGATATTTTTTTCGTTTTTAATATTTAAATTAAAGTAAACACAATGTAAGACAACTCCCTGTATCCCTGAAGGTACTTCAAGCTACCTTGTGTGGGAGAGGGCTACACATTTAGAGACAATGGACACACATCCAATGTCCGAGTATGATAGGATTAATTTCTGGTTTAGAGAAAATCCTAACTCCTCGACCGGGGATCGAAATCGGGACTCCAGGGTGAGAGGCAAATGTCCTTACCACTCGACCAGGAAGCCACATTAATTAACTATATTAATAATAAAAGTTTCTGTAATGCCTTATATTGCGTATATTTTCATATGCTTTGCGCATGGTATATGTTAACTGAAAGTTCTTAAATATTCCTTACAAAGAACAAATAAAATAAAATTCTACGCTTTGTTTAATACATATACATATGTGGCTTTTATAGATATATGCATTAAGGGATAAGTTCCAGAGTGATGTGTAGTCAACCGGTGTGTCGTGATAGTAGTATGTAGTTTCCATGATTATGTCACACTAGGTTGCATTAGTATGTCACACGAATAGTGTCTATTTTGCTGAAAAAAAGTGGATGGTTTTGTAATCAAAACTGTGGCTTAATATCCAAAGAAACCGCAAAAAAAACAACATAATATGCCATAAATGAAAAATATAACTTTACAGTAAATGATAAATTTAAGCGATGAGTAATGTATATCAAAATATAATTTTTAATACATTACTGTAAACATATAAGATTTCTAAACTACAGACCAGAGCCGGATTAATACCATTGGGGGGCCTCTGGACCAAATAATTATTGGGACCCCTCAATATAAGACAACAAAAATGATATGATTGACGCGACTTTTTTTAAACTTTTTTTTTAATGTATTAAAATGAACAAAAAATAACAGTTCTCTCAGAACAAAAATAAAACTGTTTATAAATAAACAAACATTCTGTAAAAAAACCAAAACATCGTTTACGTCGTTTCGGTTTCTTTCTATGTATCTAAAAAATATTAAACAAATCACAATTCATTTATCACAGAAAAGAAAAACTATCGCACATTTAATATTTAAAAAAAAATAATGTGCAGAACTTGAAAAAAGCTATTTCCATTTTCTTCACGTTGCCCGCAAAAAATTCTTTAATAATTTAGTTTATGTCCAGTCCATTAAAAATAAAATTCTCAATTGACAGTAAAGCTAGATTATTTAGGTTTTTATGGGAAGTATAATTCCTCTTCCTCAGATACGTCTTTAAAAGTTTTAATCGGAGACACCTGGGCAATAGCGCAATCTCTTATTATGATAATCCGGCCCTGCTACTGACTTTGTGAAAAAACTAATAATATTATTTATTGGTATATTTACTGTGACTTTATCTACTCCATACGCGCATTAATGTTTGAATTTGAAAAATAATAATTAATTCTTGTCAATGGTGTGAAACTACATATATATATTTTCCAATTACTCAAATAAAACTGATGTTAACTTAAAATTTTATACATTTGACCTTGACCTCATAAAATGGGGTTAGGATAAATATAACAGTTTGATATTTGAAATGTCTAATTTAGTTACAAAAATGTCAATGTCAATAAAAAGAAATTATATGACATGAATTACTATTGATAGTATAGAATGACGCTGATAATTAATTATTTAAAACTTTTACTGAAACATTTCAAGGTACGCTATTAAAATTTAATTGAGGTAAGTGACGAACTAAATAAAATGATTTTTTTTACATCAGGATGATATATACTGGTATAAGAAAGTTATGTGCTGGCCACATCAGATATTTTGTTAATAAAAACGTTATTAGTCTTTTATTTTAATTTTCGAACTTGAGTTTATTATTATTTTATCTCTAGAATTAATTACACGTGCATATTATTGCAGATGATGTCAGTATGGGACGTAACTTGACAAACTCGTTATAAAAGGATAATATAAGTTAAGACGGCAGTTTTCTATTCCATGCTCACCTTTGACCAAGATAATTTTTGATATCATGGTACATGCCTTTTTATATATTTTTTACTTTTCTTATAAACTAAAAAATAAAATCATTATAGAGGTCCATTATGGACAATATCAGAATAGAAGAACTTTAACTTTTACAATATTAATGATTGAAATAAGCAATATACGACCTAAAAAACACCAAAAGTTGCAAAAGTTTTACCTTTTGTCCCACATGCCCTGATCGCGGGCTCAGCTTTTGCTCTAAAGTCCTCAGGCAAAATAGCGATGGTTGCGTCTTCGTCAATTATTCCATCGTCACTAATCTGTAAAGATATGTTATAAATTTAATATATCTGTACAATCAGATATGAGGTTTTAGTCAGATTGGACTTAAATTACTAAACCCAATAGTAATAACTAACACGTAAAAGCACGGAAATTGGAAACAGATTTATAAAGTGCTTACAAAAAAAGGTTGAGTACCCGGAAAATACTAAAGTTTTTTTTTAATTGTATAAATAAATATAAAATGAAAGAGTTAGCAAAGAAGTTTTTATTTTTGAAGTAAATTCACTAATTCACTCGCGGAGAAAATAATATATATTTCTTGTAACATGTACCTGAATAGCATATCCCTCTGGAATAAAGCCTTCTAATTACAGAAATGGCAAGCAAAAAGTCGTAACACGTAAAGTTTTCTTGTTACATTAATTAAACATTATGGACAGGAATAATAATATTGTTAATTTTACTAATCTATCAATTGAAGACCTTGGCGTGAAAAGGATGTATGCCACATGCAATAACTTTTGAGGAAATTAACCTCATTTATTATTATTAACATCATTTTAAATCCACAAAATCCAATTTAAGTACAATTTATTTGATTTTAGGTGCAAAAGATAAAATTGGTTACCTAGTATTTTACCAATAAAAAGAAATTGAAAAAGACCACCGGTTTTGTTTTTTAAGATTTATTTGCATAAAAAATGTGGCTTGCACCCTTTTCACGCCAAGGTCTTCAATTGTTATATTTCATTGATGCGTATGACACATATTTGGCTTACATAGATATATCTACAAAGATAGAGAATAATTTTTGAAAAACATATGCTCAGGTAATTTTTTTCTTTTATGGGGGTCAAATCGTCTCGCTTTAAAAACCGACAGTAATCACCCATCATGGCTGGATTCCATCATCCTTGATAACGAATTTTCATTGTCCTGATATCGTGATGAAATTTTTCTCCTTGCACGTCACACTGCACCCAAATTTTCAGGAAAAGACTTAAATGAGAATGCAGAAAGTGAATTTTTAAAGATATACGGCAACCAAGCGTTTGGTACGAATCTAAAAATTCGCTTACTAGTTTTTGTAGTTCTCATCCTTCTTGTTCCTAAAAAATCCCATGACTACGCTTACAAATGAGTTCCAAGCTCTGAGTTCCTGTCGAGTGTTCCTTTAAAATCTACATCATCAAGCAATTTTTTAATTTGAGGACCAATAAAAATGCCTTCTTTAAGTTTGGCGTCACTTAATTAAGTAATTAAATCCTTCACCCTTACTCCAGGGAAATAAGGTAAAAAAAAGGCCATCTGCGGAATGAGGCCGAACAAGCTGAATTTTTGCAGAGACCTTCGTTTTGATGTTCCAATGAAGCACAAAAAAATCTCATATGCCCACCCTTGTGCGTCTTGAGATATCGAAGGTCAAAGGTCATGAAAATCGGTTTTTCGCGAAAATCTCACTTCCAGTGCATCTGACGTCGTAAGAACTTATAACAAAACTTACGTAAAATAGTATTCTCTACAAAATTGCTCATATACATATTTTTCATACGACCAACCGTTTTCGAGATATAGCATGATAAAGCGGGAGCGCGCATTCGTAATAGGTAATACTGTATTATAGTGCAGAGCTATAAATATAAAAGCACTTTTCTTAATCTGTTAGACTCGAAAATTAAATTTCCATTATTAAAACCGTCAAAAATTTGTTTATTTATAAAAAAATATATAATAAATAATTAATAACAAAACAATGTATTATTTTCACACCACTTTTGTAATGAAATGCAAAGCTTCTATATATTATAATGCAAATAAAAAACATTTCTTTATTCTAGACAAGAAAAGTATAATCATATTACAGCCGAAAACAACACTACTGCCACCTGCTCCAGACGAACTATTAAATTCAATATTCTGTAATTGTAAAAAGGGGTGTGGTGCGCAGTGCAGGTGTAGAAAAGTCGGGCTGCCATGCTCCAAAGTTTGTGGTCAGTGTCACGGACAGGCATGCCTGAACCCGTCAACAGAGTTGCAAAACATCGAAAACTTCAGTGACCTTGAGCCTGAAGAGGTTTTGCCAACAGACATAGAGCCAACAGATATAGAGGAAGCGTCTGACGAAGATAATGTGTTGATCGAGGTGCTAGTGGAACCCGACGAAGACGAGGAAGAAGGCAAGGAAACATGCGTGGTGTGGAAAAGAATGTATTTTTTGTTATTAATTATTTATTATATTTTTTTTTTATAAATAAACAAATTTTTAACGACTTTAATAATGGGAATTTAATTTTTCAGTCTAACAGATTAAGAAAAGTGCTTTTATATTTATAGATCTGCAGTATAATACAGTATTACCTATTACGAATGCGCTCTCCCGCTTTATCATGCTATATCTCGAAAACGGTTGATCGTACAAAAAAAATGTATATGAACAATTTTGTAGAGAATACTATTTTACCTAAGTCTTATGACGTCAGATGCACTGGAAGCGAGATTTTCGCGAAAAACCGATTTTCATGACCTTTGACCTTCGATATCTCAAGACGCACAAGGGTAGGCATATGAGATTTTTTTGTGCTTCATTAGAACATCAAAACGAAGGTCTCTGCAAAAATTTAGCTTGTTCAGCCACATTCCGCAGAGGAAGTTTTATTTCTCTGGAGTACCTCTTTATCCCTCGCGTGACCTAAATCTGAAATTTTACGGGATCGTCCAAGCGGGATAACCAAGTTACCCCACATTAAATTTTTAGTTATTGTGGTTTTGTGAAGTAGAAATTATTGCAAATATATTATTTATGAAATAAAATTACAAATATAATGTTACATAATTTATTTTGCAAGCGTCAGAAATAAAGTTTAAAAAATTAAATTGTATTCTAACGTTATAACAAAAAGAGGTAGGTAATAAAAAATATATTTATTTTAGAAAACTTAATCTTCTATTCTGTACTCACTGGGCATCATTTTGACAGTTAATGCAGAAAAACTGTTTCACTTCTTTTCTGTGCGTATTGCATACGATCGCGCCACATTGGGAACATTGATTTCTTGACTTCCTATTTTCTCTTCGCGGGCAAAACTGACATCGAGTGCTTGTGCCAACAGGTACGGCGTTTCTGTCCCTTTCTCCATTTTCTGTTAGAAATAGTCGAATTGCATCCAGAATAGATTTTTGTATGCCTCGACAATTCCTTTCACTAGTTTACATCTTCGGAAGTGCAAGTTGTTGACATAGTATCTGAAGGAATTTTTTTGCGTTTTCCTTTATTTCTACACCAGTCAGGAAATTTTTTGGAAAAATGGTATATAGATGTTTAATTCTGCCACGCCTATAATTTAAAAAAAATTCTTAGGGACCACCGTCTTATAGCTTGAACACAAGAGCACTCCCGCATCATTTTGCCCCCAGTATCCACAGCACCTTTAGTGGCATTGTAGTGCAAATTTATGATTGGCTTTTTCTTGTCTCTTTCGTTGGCCGTTTCTGCATCGTTGAACTGCGTTGATAACAAAATAACTGCTTTATTTTTCGGGGAACGAGTGTCATTTTATCGGTAAAACCAAATAGAGGTTTGCAAGAAATTCTTGTGGAATCTCTCGCTTATTCATTCGCAGCGTTCCGGTTGTCGTCATTTTTTGTTCAAAGAATTTTTTCTGCTAGAGGAGTAGAAGTAAAAAAATTATCAGTAGTAACTCCTCTCCATATTCCAAAGTAAGGTTTGACCATATCTAGTACTACTCTTTTGTCCCTGATCTACTTCCCGTTTGTTGTTTATCATGATCGTGTAAACTTGGCTGTTCAAAATGTACGCAGTGTTGGAATCAGGACAAACCTATATTTTTATCCCATAACGTCCAGGTTTGCTTTTTATATTTTCTCGGAAAGGACACTTTCCACGAAATGTTGGCAAACGTTCATCAACAGTGACATTTGTACTAGGTGAATAATTGTCTAGGCAATTCTTCACAAACTCATCATAAATAGTGCGGATAACTTCTAATGAGTCGTTACTTCCTTTCTTTGCTGCCTAGTCTCGGGATCATCAAAGCGAATACATCTTAAAATTTATTTGAATCTATATCTAGAAAGCACTACACTAAAATATGGTTGCTTGAATACAGCGTTTTCAGTCCACATTTCTGTAATGTGTAGTTTCATTCCACGATTTCTGCCACTGACAATCAGGACATCAATAAATGTTTGCGATTCCTCTACAGTTATATCGATCCACTGACTTGGATTTGGATTTCCATCATTTTTCTTATCCGTATATGCCTTTCACCACATATTTGTGTATCCACATGGCTCAGCATTTTGTCAGTAATAAAAAGCTTGAATTCTTCTAGTACTGAAGTAATCTGTAAACTAAAATGTAATACGTAAATGTTATTTCAGAGATTTTGGTTTATTATTTCCAAAAATAAACCTTTGGAATCGACCATAAAAAAATTATACAAGAAAATAATAAACCGTTGTGTAATAATATGCAGTGTTTTTGAAAAATATTTACCTTGCATTTTTTGGGGCCAACCGATACATTTACAAAGTTATGGGCACGTCCTCTAGTTGCAGGGGTTAGATGAGATTGCCACTACAAACCTGATTTTGACGTATAAAATGTTTCAGACTCCGCAGGTGTTTTATTTTCGGAATCATTTTCCACATCAATTTCATTAGGAATAACTATTTGTTCTTCTATGTCGTCTTTTGTATCACTTTCATTTTCATCGCTAATTTCATATTCGTAATCACTGTTAGTTTCTTCTAATATTGCACGTAGTTCATCGTCCGTCAAATATTTACGCGCCATTGTAACTATATGCATTTACCGACTGAACTGAAGCAATTTTATGCAGCAGCGATTAACGTACACAACCGATTTCAGCAAGTTACGACTTTTTTTAGCCAGGTGCATCTTTAATACGTAGATGACCAAGCGGGGTAACTAGGTTACCCCACTCACAAAATTCTTAATTACTACAAAAACAAAATTAGATAAATATAAAATTCCAAGAAAAATATGTTTATCTAAATATTTTCGAGGATTAGCTAAAACATGGTATCGTAAAAAAGTTTTACGAAATAGTGCTGAAAAAAGAACTTTGGGGTAACTCAGTTAACCCCCTTGGTCACGCAAATTTGGTACACATATTCTAGAGGTTAAGAAAGAGATTGAGTTCGTTGATGAGCAATATCGGTCCCAATGTCTAAAAAAGAAATTAGTGACATTCCACCAATGTGACTTTTTTGAAACATCAAAATGTGACTTTTTTGAAACGTCAAAAATTGTAAATTCCCACACGTCGAGTTTTACTACCGTGAGGATGTTTTGATCCCCAAGTAATTGGCAGCGGTTTTTTATTTAAAATGGTGCTCATACTGTCATAATCCTCTTTTATTGTTACTGAACGGACAATTGGTATGTATGGTTTTAAATTTCCATTATGTACAGCTTTTAACGTGTATTTGGAGGAATCTCTGAATAAGCACCTCTCAGAAGGGGAATGCTCGATATTAAATTCCTGCATTAAACCATCAATATTAATACACGCGCATAGTAAATTTTCCATATTATAAAATGAGGAAAACGTTGCATTTGTTTTTCTAAGAGTCGTAATCTTTGTTTCTTTAGCCAGTAAGTTCCACCCCTTAAGTTGGGAACCAAGAAGTTCTGCTTGTTGTTTTGACATCCCCAATTCACGTACCAAATCATTCAATTCATTTTGAGAAATTAAGTGAGGGTCACTAGAACTTTCTGGAATATACAAAGGGTCAGCACACTGGTAAGGGTTGTCTGAAGAGTAGTTACTATTTCCATTACCTCCAAAAAGAATATTTTGCCAATCTAAAGGCGCACTTGACACTGGTAAATCTGATGCATTGTGAGGAACAGATCTTAGGGCTGATGGCAAATTTGGATATTTGATTTTTTGTTTTTCTTCTTTGGAATATCCCTCAGTTCTTGTTACACAAAAATAGCAATCAATAAAATGATTAGTGGGTTTTCGCTGTACCATTGGAACCACAAAGGACATGCTTTTTTCTTTTCCCGTTCATCCACTGCACTAGTGACACGCTACAACTTACACAACAAACGTGGGGAGTTCATTGCTTGTCTTGATCTCTGATTAAAACTGCAAAATATAGACAATACGCTTTTTTCACATTTTCAGACAATGGTCTCGCTTGTGACCACAAGGAATTCTCCACAAATGTAACAAAACTTGTTATCTGGAAATTTTTGTCGTAACATAGTTATATAGACAAACGAAAACACTTTCTAGCCGACAAAATTGGGCACTTGGAAGCCAAAACAAGATTGACTGTTACTAAAAATGTCGCACCTTACTTTAACTTACTCTTCCAAAATTGCCAACCCATCATAAAATTTATTACCTGACAATATAATATTGTTTTCACATAAAAATGGTACGCATTAGGACTTATTGGATATTTTTCAGTTAATAGTGAGGTATTATCAATATAAAAACAGTAGTGTGAACTGTGTTACAAAAATTGTGTCGACCAGTATTATTTACTGTCCCTCAAAACCAATCTGATTATTCAAAACTAGAACTATATAAAATTGTGGGATTTTTATTAACTTCAATTTTTCCCAGCAAAAAAATACACATTCCTTAAAAACTAATATAACTGAAATAGTTTGGATAGTTTAATAATTTTAAGTAAGAAAATATTGGTTAAATAAAACAGACATTACTATTCTAGACTTGGATAGAGTGTTATTGTGTGGCAGAACACGGCTAGCAACTGGCTATCTCTACTGAGTTAGAGTGTTAACTGCGGCATCTGGCAAATGTCTCATGGAATGGCTCTTATGTGTGTATTTGTTCTGGTTGAGTGGTGGAATAGCAATGTGTTAAACTCTGCTGGGAAGAGAACTTCGATATCCGTGTCAGCCAAAAAAGTTCCAGACATCTTTATACTGAGATTTTCTAATCTCAAATATTCAACGATCTTAATAGGGAGTTTTGCGAACGTATTTTTGCCTACTGGCTGTATGGTATTTTATAATATATCTACAATTTTCTTTATTTTCTTTAACGGCATTTATATTAAAAGGACACTGTTAACAAATTTGCAGGTTATTCTGAAACGTGTCGAACAATCACTTAAATTGTTCGATGAGTCATATAGAGGCAACATTTTTAATGAGTGTATGTATGTCTACATGAAAATATGTATATTAAAATGAAAAAGTTTGTAACGGAAACAGATTTATTGGAGATAGGGAATTTTATTTCAGATTTTGTTGTACAGATTCATTTTTATTGAGGTGACGCCACACACGGCAAAATGCACAATTTAGATTGACAATAATGTATCTGTAACTTGTTATCATTTAATAAACAAATGATTTAAACATATTCAATAATAACGCAAATTCTATACCCACCCAATATTTCTGTTGTGTTGGTACTAAAAAATATCCCAAACGAGTTCAAAATTGGCTGATGCAGTCCAAAGTAAAACAACTCGCCACAGTTGTTAGCGTCTCGTGGAAACAACTTTTTGGCATGGATTCTATAGGTACAGATATGCACTATTATGGTATTATATTATTAATTTTTGTCGATTGAACCAAGACTTTGATAAAATTAAAAACATTACATAAAGATTTCATCAAATAACTATTTTTGAAGAAGTCTATAAAAGAATTCCGGGAGTACCTCATTACTTTTTTGCTTGGGTGTTAGTCTTAATCATTGAGGCTACATTATGAAAAATTCAGATGTCCCAGATGACCACTTTGTTAAATAGAGCATTTTGTTTGCAGATAACAGTGCATACACTAGTACCACTAATTTTTGGAACAAGATGAGTGTTACTAAAAATGAATTATTTTTAATGTTGAAACAGTACAAATTCTTTAGGTTAACACATTCTGACTGTAATGCAAGATTATTATATTTATTATTTTACTATATTATGGATGAATTTAGTGTTAGTGATTGCTTCATAGATATTAAAATTCGACCATTTTCATGTAGACAGCTTCTTTCATTCCCATCAACAAGCAATAATATATTTTTTAATGAAAATGCATCCAAATAGTGCATTTTGCTGTATGTGCAGCGTTTTCATCAAACATCCAATATAAACCTGCAAATCTACACTTAAACTTTTTGTATCGATAATAAGCAAAAATAAAAATACGCAGTCTTAAGTGAAAAAGACGTAATGTAAACCTCATGATTTTCATCTTTGAGTAACTTGCATTTTTCTACGTTTCAAAAAATGTGTAACTTAAGAAAATATAGACATTTCACTTGATCCGGGTGTTCATATATGTCTATAAATCTGTCTGTCCATCGAACGTCTTTCTATGCGTATTCTTGTAACCAAGTGTTCTTTGAAACTATTGTGCCCACTGCCTACTTGAATGAAACAACGGTGTCTACTAAATCTGATTCCAAAATTTGAGTTTTTCAATATTCTTCAAAAAAAACTACTGATTTTACTTTTATCAAAACATTATTTCTCAATTCGTCTCAATTTCTGTTTTCGTTCATAGCGCAGGATCGATGCTATAATTATTCCACACGTCCTTTATATTAGCGCAATAGAAGATTTCTGCTTTATAAGGAAAACTGGAGTGAATTTTCAAATTTAAAATAAAAATAGAAAATAAACTTCCTTTATGATCTTGAGTGGTTTTTGGCATTAATGTATGAGATAAATGTATTATAAGGAGGTATACTCTATCAACTAGTTAATTAACAAAAACTTACGCATCCAGTTTGGGCCATTATACATTTTAAATAACACTTTAACTTTTCGTCATCGGCAAACACTTTGTCAGAGTTTATTTTATCGATTAATGCTACAAAGAAAGTTGGTATCAATATAAGAGTTACCTTTATAAGAAAATATGAAATCATTTGTTTACTTACCTGCGTCTACTCCAGTTTCATCTACGCACGTCTTACGAAGAGTGTCCGCTAGTTCTTTCATATCATCGGACATTGACTGAAAATAACAAACATAAACTTTAAATGCAATTTTCTGATTGTTGGAATAATAAAAACACTGACAATTATTATTGAATGCTGTGGAATAATCTGAAGAAATGTTTTTATTTGCGGGAATTAATCGTAAAAATTAAAAATTAGCCATTCTAATAGCCTTCCTAAACCGTAAAGGTTTCTTATTGAATAGAGTAGAACTTTATCATGCAGAAATGGTTGTCGACTAACTCACTTGCAGTTAACTTAATAACTATTTCATTTAAACGATTATGACTATTTCGGTCCTTAGCTATAACAGCAGTCGTCCATTATTTAAAACAATAATTCTTTAAATTCACATTTCTTTACTGCTGAAAGAACTCCCCTATTATATGATGTGCATTGCAGAAGCTTACTTGAGCTCTATTTTTGTACAGTTCAACTACTTCCCGTTGTTGATTACATTGCCATTGCTGTCTTCGCTTTCTATTATTTTTTATTGATAATAATTTTTTGCCCTTTTCCAGAATATTTTCGTATATTTTCTAATTTTTCTCGTTTTTCAAATTTTGAATATTGTGCCATTAATTAGTAAAGTTACATCTGTTTTAGTTTAAGAAATTCATCTACTCTAACTTTAACTTTCCAAACATAAAGAATTCGCTTATTTTGCAAGTGATAACATCGTTTAAAATAGAGAAAACTTTCGTGATTCTTTTACCAAGACCTCCTGACCAACAGAACTCTAAAAAACTAACTCAGAGTTCTGTTAACGCAACTTTTCTCTAATTTAACTGATGCTGTCATTCGCAAGATAAGTGAGATCTTTCCAGATATTTAAAAAACCAGGTCAGATGTCTAGAAAAAACTGAAAAATTTGTGGTATGAAATTTGTAGTTTTTGAATAATACAGGGCTTAAATGAAATTATAATATAGGATTATGTTATATCATTGTAATCAGAAAAATAAAATTTATTTTCTGATATGAAAATTCAATATGGCTGCCATAAGAAAAAATTAAGCTGATGATGATTCTGAGTGGACGAAACGTTGCAATATTTTTATTTTATAAAAATTCAAATAAAACACAAAAGGTTGCTCTAAGAATATTTGTACAAAATAAAAATTGGATTGAGCAACATATGGAAAAAAAAGAAAATATCAATTTTTCAATTTTTACAAGATGTGTGAAAAACAAATTCAGATATTTAAGTTCTGTTGACCTCAAGAATATTACGCAATTTTAATCTAATTTAACCAGTGCTGTAACTCGCAAGATAAGCTATATCTCCATGTTGGGAAAGTTAAAGCCGAACACCCTGGATACCTTTATTTTTATTTATGTGACCTACGCGTTCGTGTCACAGGAGAGTTGTTTCGAGACAACAGGCAGGCATTAAAAGGATTATGCCATCTCAATCTGTAGTGAGAACCGTCATCAATACTCCACATAAGAAATCTACACGTACAGGTTGGGAAAATGTCGATGTTTGTATAGGGTAACTCGGTAACTGTAAGAGATACAAAAAAATGGAAGACACATTCTCGATCTCTCATTTTGAGGCAAATTCACTGGCGAAAACAAAAATTTGCTATCATTTTTTGTTCTCGAGTTATAAACAAAAGATCGATTTCTCAACTTTTAGACACATGAGTCACTTTTTTCTGTATAATACAGTGGCGTCGAGAAAGTGCAATTTCGAGTTATGGCATAGAGTTGTATTTTTTTAAATGGGAATCATAGTTGACTATGGTTTAGTTAAAAAAGGATTTTTTTTCTCTTTCAAACTATACAGGGTGATCTACCACGAGTGTGCCAAACTTCAGAAGCTGGTAATTTATCAAAAAATAAATGAACTTTCATTAATCAACATATGTCCTAAATCTCATAATAAGGGAGCTACAACCCCTTGAAGGTGGTTGATGAATACCATTTTTTCGATTATAAGTCCGATATGGTGGTGACTAAAAAAAATGAAATTTTCATGCATTACGACCCCGATGTAGGCGCATAAAAGTACAAATTTCGTAATTAACAGCTGGCTTTATTGAGGTAGTTTTGAGGGGTGAGGGGTAGTTTATTACCCTAAACTTTTTTTGACATCACTTCCGAAGCAAAACTTTTAAATAACATTATTTCCCATGCAAAGACTCAGAAAAAAGTACTTTTCAAAATTTCTGTCACACCAGCCGTTTTTGAATAATTTGCGTTGAACGGCAATAAGGTTTTTCATGTGAAATATGCAAAACTTAATTCGATCAATCTTCAAATCAAGTGGCTTGAAGTCACCTATGTTTAAAAACAATTGATATTTCTGATTTGTAGTATTATGTCATTTACATTGCTTAAGTGTCATTTCTGATTCTAAATTATTTAAAAATAAAAAATAATAACAATGAATCAGTTTACTACTTATGAATATGCAGACATTGTTTTTATTTACGGTTTTTGTGACTTAAACACCGGATTAGCTATAAATGAGTATCACCGGCGATTTCCGAATAGAATAATTCCATCGCGAGCAGTATTTAGTCGCACATTTCAACGATTTCGGGAAACTGGATCTTCATCTCACAATCGTAGAGGGGCCCCTAGAGAGGTAAACATTGATGGGAAAGAGGATGTATTCAATATGGTAAGGGATAACCCAGGAACCAGCACTCGATGGATCTCGATGCAATTAGGTCTATCGCAAAATTTCGTATGGAGAACTCTTCTCACACTGACGAATTTCATCCTTATCATTATCAGCGTGTTCAAGCTTTAGAACCAGGAGATGCTGAAAGAAGACTCCAGTTTTGCCGCTGGATTTTGAATAAATTTGCTGATGATCCATATTTTATTAAAAATATTATATGGACTGACGAGGCCAACTTCATCAGGGATGGCATTAATAACCATCATAATAAGCATTTGTGGTCCTTGCAAAATCCACACGCTATAAGACAGGCAAGATTTCAACGTCGATTCAGCATTAATGTGTGGGCAGGTATACTGAATAATCGACTAGCAGGTATGCATTTTTTAAATAATAGGATGAATGCACAATATTATTTAAATTTTCTTGAAACCTCTCTAACGGAACATCTAGACGATTTGCCACTAAACATTATACAGAAAGTATGGTTTCAACATGATGGGGCGCCTCCTCATAATGAAAGACATGTGAATGAATGGTTGAATTGGAATTTTGGAAATAACTGGATTGGTAACCGTGGTCCTGTTTTATGGCCTCTTCGCTCTCCCGATCTCAAACTTCTAGATTTTTATTTCTAGGGGCATATGAAGCAGTTAGTTTATTTTGAGGAAATAAATAATATTCAGCACTTGATGGAAAGGATCAATAATAGTATAGCTTATATCACAAACAATGGTGACATGGCTGAAATTAATAATTCAGTTATTCGTCGTTGTGAGGCGTGTATTCGTGCTCAAGGAGGTCATTTTGAACAGTTACTCTTTTTAGCTATTAAGTACGTTATTTCTGTGTTGTACATTGATTTTTAATTTTGTAATAAAAATGTTATTTATTTCACGTGAAAAACCTTATTGCCGTTCAACGCAAATTATTCAAAAACGGCTGGTGTGACAGAAATTTTGAAAAATACATTTTTCTGAGTTATTGCATGGGAAATAATGTTATTTAAAAGTTTTGCTTCGAAAGTGATGTCAAAAAAAGTTTAGGGTAAAAAACTACCCCTCACCCCTCAAAACTACCTCAATAAAGCAAGCCGTAATGCATGAAAATTTCATTTCTTTAATCACCACCATATTGGACTTATAATCGAAAAATTGATATTCATCAACCCCCTTCAAGGGGTTGTAGCTCTCTTATTATGCGTTTTAGGACATATGTTTATTAATGAAAGTTCATTTATTTTTTGATAAATTACCAGCCTCTGAAGTTTGGCACACTCGTGGTAGATCACCCTGTATATCAAATGTGGGGTCGCTTTTGATGTGTAAGTATATAATAGCGAAAATAATCTTTTAGTAGATTATTTTTTGAGTTTTTTTTTTGTTTGTCAGTAAATTGCATGTTAATAATTTTGTTTCCATCATAATTACACCCCATTTAATCGTAAAAGTGAAAATTACCAGAAATATGGTATGCTAGAATGCTTTATTCAAAGTAATAACAATTGTGATATTGCATCCGAAATATATTTCAATCGCTATCTAGAAAGAGGACATCCTAATAAAGCTACTATTATGAGGTTAAAAGAAAATCTCATTAATTGTGGGTCCTTCAACAAGCCAAGACAAAAAAAAAAAGATATTTATATCTAATTTTATAATACATTACAATTACAAAATAAAAATCAAATCAAAGTAAATGTTCAGACTGATGATGTCCGCTATGATCGATACATAAATTACACCTCTTCAGAACACTCTGAACTGCATTATAAATATGAAGATTTGAAATGGAATTCACACAGTCTATAAAATTTTGTCTCAGTTCATTTATATCGGTACTGGTTTTCTTGTATAATTTGTCGTTAATGTGGTCCCAAAAGAAAAAATCCATTGGCGTTAAGTCAGATGATCGTCGTGGCCACCTCACTAGTCCGTTACTTCCCATCCAGTTATTTCCAAAATTGGTATGTAATAATTCTTAAACGGTCCTGATATTGCAGGTACGAATTGAAAAGAGAGAGAGTCAGTCTTCGAACACCACATGATTGCAACTTCTAAATCAATTTGGCGTGGGAGACACAGTCAAAAGCCTTGGAAAGATCACATACTACATATTCTAGTAATAAAATGTTGTGGATAGCCTCATCAGGGGAGTACGCATGGGTTTGCAGATTAATAATTTTGTTAAAAAACATGTACGCCACTGACTTTTATTCTTGATTGCACAGTTATGTAGACAGATAAATGAAAAAAAGTTACCCCTTGCAGGCCCGTACGCACGTCCCTGATGAAGCTATCCACGCCATTTTAATACCAAAATATGTAGTAGTTATCACAATTTAAATATCATCAAATCACTACAGTCGTTTCGAAGATATTTTGAAAAAACTGAACAAATAAGAAAACTTTAACACAGTGTATCTCAGAAAGGAAGCATGAGTGGACCCATAATTTGTCCTATTTTTAACACGCTTTTATTAGCTTCACTTGTATGTTTGCTTGTTTGTTTGTTTGTTTGCTTGTTTGTTTGTAACCGACTCTTTGGACTCGATTTTGACCTACTTTAAACGGACAGATTTAATTGAAACTTTGTACACTTATTAAGAACCGGTAACAATACAATAATTTGATAAGTTTATATCATTATCCTGATCAGGATCGCC
The DNA here is from genome assembly GCA_029963845.1 of Rhamnusium bicolor. Lineage (NCBI taxonomy): Eukaryota > Metazoa > Arthropoda > Insecta > Coleoptera > Cerambycidae > Rhamnusium > Rhamnusium bicolor. Next base: position 938,305 of record JANEYF010002643.1, read on the forward strand.
AATCCTTTCCTCACGTATCCCTGCGTGAAAGCAAAGGCTTAATATGTCAGTAGATTCCATAATTGTTAATTAGCCCGGTGGTCGAGTGGGTTAAGGCAGTCGACGCGAAACGACAGACTCCTCCGGCGTGAGTTCGAACCTCACGGCTGAAATAAATTTTTTTTTTTTCAGAAATATCTGTTGGATCGTAATATGTTATATATCAGCATCAATAAGCAATATAAATATAGTTTAAAACAACTAAAAAACACGCTTTCATAGCACATCAAACTAAAAAGTTAAAAATAAATATAGTTTAAAAAAACTAAAAAACACGCTTTTTAAAGCACATCAAACTAAAAAGTGAAAAATAATTATTAATATAAACTGAAAATAATAATGAACGAAAAATACTAGTATTATTGTGAAAAAAAGCGTGGGGTGCTCGATATACGAAAAATATTGCACAAAGCACCCCACGCTTTTTTCACAATAATACTAGTATTTTTCGTTCATTATTATTTTCAGTTTATATTAATAATTATTTTTCACTTTTTAGTTTGATGTGCTTTAAAAGCGTGTTTTTTAGTTTTTTTAAACTATATTTATTATATGAGGAATCTCCGCTTAGGCGATGGAACATATTTTTTGAAACACACTGTGTGAAATGTAATACACAGATCCTTTATTTTGCCAGAAATGGTGAAACAAAAGATATTATTGTCTTAAAAAAATTATTTCATTTTAGACAAGAACATATTCATATCAATTTGATTTGTCGTTTTAAGCAGTGAGTTTGTGAAATAATTTTTGTATAACCGTATTCTAAAACGACATTTATTTGACAGTTTCAAAAAATAAAAAGAATTTCACTCGTAATTGAAAAGTGTGAAATAAAAACTTGGTCAACAAATCAAATTTTTTACCTCAAACATTTATTGAATTTTAACAATTTCCGTGAATAGTTTCAATCATTATCATGGCCATATTTGACATTTATCTAAATCCGGACGACCATCGGTAGGTGAAGATGTTCAAGTCAATGCACACGTTGGAGAATTTAGATGTGACAAAATTTTCTGTAGCAAAAATAATTCATAAGGAAAAAATATCATCCATTCAAGTGCACTTATGTGATGAGTTAAATGACGATTATTTTGATCGCTGAATTCAGTTCTGCAAGAAGTTATTATTACAGATGTAGAAAATAAATCCAGATATTGTTAAAAATATAACCTATTCCGACGAAAATAACTTTCTGTTTAAGTGGCATTGTCAACAAACAAAATTGTAGGTTTTGGGTGTAATATAATCCACATTGGATGATGGAATTGCTTACATAACGTCCTCAGAAGAGTTATGAGTCCTTCCTTTTTGAAAACACGCACTGGTGAAATTTATTTACAATTTCTTAAGAAGGAGTTAACTTGCCATATCAAACCTGTTTTAAAACGAAGACGATCTTGAAATTAAACGTTCTCTAACATGTGAATATGAAGAATAGGGAGTGCAGATGGCCAGCTAGATCGCCGAGTCTAGCCCCGTTGGACTATTTACTATGGGGCTATTTAAAAAACAAAGTTTACATAAATATACCTTCAATATTTAGAAGATTTAAGAGATAATTCGACATGAAGTTTGTCAGATAAGCTCTGATGTCGTTGCTAATGTTCAAAGGAAATGTTTGTTAGTTGATTACAACGTTATCAGGATGTAAACGGAACACATTTTGAACATTTAACTTAGTTATATTTGACTTTTATTTTTGCAGGAATTCCGAAAAAATAACTTGTAATTTGGTTCTTCATTTTTGATCATTTTGATCACTTGGTTTTATATATTGTCCTTAATTTATACATAAATTTTTATAAACATCTAAAATAACTTTCCAAAAAAAAAGTTGCTATTTAAATTGTTGCCGATGTAATAACTTTTACAAAAATTGAGGATCAGATTTTTTTTATTTGTATTGTAATATTTATCGAATTTGTACATTGCGGACGCACTGTATGTAGATCTAAAAAAATATGATCTTATTACCGCTTTTTATGAGACAAGTATAACGTGAGGAGTTAACCCCATGTTGACACTTCCCTATGTTATTTTCTTTCAATACGTTTGGTTGTTTTTCTTTGTGAAGGAAACAATCGAGGTACATGCCATATTTTAAATGTTTTGAGAATTAATTTAGCAACGTACGCATTTTTATCTTAAAGGCACAAGTTCTGCATATTTTTTTTGTTTTTTTTTTGTCAATTTAAAATTTTTAAAATAGTAGTTGATTCTGGATTGTATCTATGATGGATAACTCTGTGGGTACGTTTTCTATTTGACTTTATGCAAAGTATGGGATTTTTAATTCAGATATATAAAATATAATCCTTCATATTTTAAAACATACGAATCAAATGCATGTAAGAAACTCGTGATAAACTTATTTATGAGGTTCATACCGTGTTTTTTTAAGGATTACGCATTCGTGGGTGTACGATATGCAAAACGCAATAGCACGAAGATGCTTGAGTGGTTATATATTACTTACTTAAGGGGCATTTTTCCAGTTGATATCAAAATACTAAAAGAAATACAGAAAATGCTATTTTTCTATGTAATTATTAATAACTAATAAAAACAGATGTGGAGATGGAAGATATTTTAACTAATTAAAAGTTAAGTGTTTGCAGTATAGAAAAGACGACCTGACAAGAATATTCTTTAAAGAAAGATTGAGCGACTCTAGTTTCCGATCGATAATCTACAAAAAATTACTATAAAGAGGCACACTATCTATTTCAAGGCATTCCAAGGCTGTACTCAGAAACGTTGTCAATTGATAACAGAAAATTGACTAGTTGAAGCGTCTGCTGCAAGTACTTCATCTGATGAAGATGTATAAAGACCGCTGAATAAATTTTATGTCCTTTTGTATTATATTGCACGTATTTGTCCATTATCAATAAAATTATTATTGTGTTTGTAGTAAAATTATTATTTTTTAAGAATCATCACATGCTTTAGATAGATCTATTCAGCATGGTGTAAACCGATTCACTGATTGGGGATATGAATGTTTTGAACAGTTCTAAGCCACGCCATTTCTATGATTTAATTAAACCATCAAAAATATGATTTTCATTGAAGTTGTGTTGTACTACAATTTATGTTATTCTAAATCAGAATACTAAAGAATTTTCCTAAAAAAGTTATCGACATGTGCTTATATTTTGGTAGTGAAAAAACTTTAAACTGCTCTAGCGCTCAAAACTTGATGTTTGTATGATAGGACCTTTCACCTTCAAAGCAACAAAATGGTCTTTTGAATTTATATCACATAATATAAATAAACTAACTTCAGTTACAAACCTGAAGTGTTGCCATAAACTTCAAAACATTCGGTACTGTACTGGAATCGCTTTCCGCCAACAAATTTGGTATTATTTGAGAGGGATTAAATCAAATTTATATAATTTATTTGTAAATAGTAATGAATACCTCAGATTAATAATATAACGATAAGTAACAACCATAAGAGATACGCTGATTTTTATGACCGATACATAAACGACAATTTGCATGTTTACATATCAACGTATCCAAAACAAATCAGGGGCTCCAGGCTGCTGCATTTATTTTTATGCTTTTGTGTAACTTAAAACTTAATAGGTATACAAAATTTGTTTGCTTGAGGAATGTATTTTTTAATGCTATTCTACTGTTGCTATTTTAATCTCTGTTGTTTTTAAGTGATTTTAAAGTTTTGTGTTATTGGGTACTGATTAATAATCGATTTTTAGTTACTTATAAAGATTTATTTAGTGAATTTTATTGAGAAACAATGACTAATAAATGTGTAGTGTGCGGCCAAAGAGGATAACAACGGGGTTGTTTATCTTTTCACATGTAAGTAAACAAAACAAATCAGGGTCGGCATATTGCGTGAATGCAAAGGTGTGAAAGCTCAAAAACGGCTAAAATTAATATTAATTTTACAATAAATAAAAAACAACATTGCAATCAATTTAATTTGAACAGTAAAAAAATCCACATATTATTAAAAAAGATACTTATACAAAACTATTTTTTTAACTTGAATGGGAAGTTCATTCTTAAGGTTGCTCACAAACTATAGATGTTTTAAAGTCTGTTGATATATTTTAATTCAATTTTAAAGGTTGTTATTATAAAATGTGTTTATTTTCAGATTTTTCGAGAATCTGGTGAGAAGAGAAAGTTGGCTGAAAGCTTTGAAAATGGAAAATGCCAATAAGTGGCACTACGTGTATTCAGAACACTTATAAAAAGTAATTATACTATTAAATGATCTGGTTTAAAAGTCTTGAAAATCAGTACTGTTCTATTTTTCCCCTGGCAACACTATCACCTGGTTCGTCATACGTACTGTCCAGGTAATTAGAGAATTATATTAAAAATTAATAATATACTGAGTAGTCACTCATTTATACCGCATGAAATAATATCAAGTAGATACCTACAAAGCAACTGTTTTGTTGATATTTTACTTTTATTGCAGTGATGCAGGTTTGTATATTTTAAAGAAATCTCACTTGTTTCAGCGTTGAAAATTTAATTCTTTCGCCACCATTAGTACCCAAGATAGCAAGGTATGTTTAATTTAAATATACAGTGTAGTGATCCAAAAAAAATTTTTTGATCACTGCACGCTACATTTAAAGAACTTAAAAATATCTACAATTTGATGTACCGGATATGGCCGTTGCTTAAAAAATAAAAAAAATAAGGACCAGGGGAGTTTAAAGTGGAGGGCCTTGTATTTTTAAATTTAACATACCTTGCTACCTTGGGTACTAACGGTGGCGAAGGTTTTAAATTTTCAATTCTAAAACAAATGAGATTTCTTTGAAATATACAAACCTACATCACTGCCATAAAAGTAACATATCAACATAACAGTTGATGCTCTGTAGGTCCTATCTACTTGATATTATTTCATGAGGTATGAATGAGTGACTACTTAGCATATTTAACACAAAACTTTAAAATCACTTAAAAATGACAGACATCGTCTTACAGAACACAATTTGTTGTCAAGACGGTGATAGATCGGGCATCGATCGGGTTTCTTCGTGCTGCGTTCATGATTCTGACCAATAGGAATAAAACCAGCCATAATATTTACGTACGTCCACTGGCGGTTCTTCTATAGGGTCATTTGGTCAATGAGCTCCACATACAAATAAAAAATTAGAGCTATTCATTTTCTGAAGTTTAAAAATATATAATATATACATTTTTAATATTCTTAAAAAAATATATTAAAGTTTCTAGTTCATTCTATGCACAATACTATTCAAATATCTAGATCGCAGGATTTCATATTCATTACAATATTCATTTATAGAATTTAAAATTCTTGGGTCAATCCACAACTTGTCCTTAAAGCTAGCTACGGACCGAATTTACAACGAATTAAATGTGAAATAGACTTATGCGCGAATCGTCAGAAAGCAAAAGAGACAGAGAACACTGGCGGGGACAATGTCCCTGCCACATTTTACGATAACACACGAAGTTCAGTAAAGCAGTCTTAATGCTGACCAGGTACGTGTTGGTCGGTAAATTCTGTCGCGTTGTTTTTAATGCTTTTATTTGTGAATATTTTATTAGTAAATCTCTACTTGTCGTGAAATTAAGTAAAACAGTGTTTTTGGTGTTTACTATTTAATATGAGTGTTGTACAAAATACATTAAAACTGAAAGATGAACATAATAAAGTACAAGTAGTTTTTGTGTTTAGATATGTTTTAGACGGTGTTGTATGTGAGAGATTTTGGAAATTTATTCAGTCTCAAGGAACGACATCGCAGCATTTGACAGATGTAATTTTAAAAGAGTTAGAATGTCTGAAAATTAATGAAAATCCTGAAAAATTGATAGCACTAAGTTACGATGGAGCATCAGTAATGAGTGGTGCTTTTGGAGGTGTACAAGTCAAAGTTAAAAAAAATTATCCTTCAGCAAATTTTATTCATTGTGACGCTCATCAACTAAATTTAATTTTACAAAAAGCATCAAGTCAGGATAAAAGCATAAAAATTTTGTTTGCTAATTTACATAGCTTTTCTTCATTCTTTGGAAAATCGCCAAAAAGAACAGCCGTGTTAGATAATGTTGTTAAGGTGAGATTACCTAAAGCGGCTCCAACACGATGGAATTTTAATACAAAGTGCATAGAGACTGTTTATACCTATCGAACAGAATTATTAGATTGTTTAGAAAAAATCATTGATAATGAATCAGAAAACAACACTCTAAACCAAGCTATTGGTTTAAAAAACTACTTACAAAATGAACATTTTCTTTACTGGTTAAATTTTTTTCATTTAATTATGCCTCATTGTGATATATTGTTCAATCAATTACAAAAATGTAATATCGATGTCATAACAGTAAATAAGTGTATTGGCGTTTTTAATAGTGAAATTGAAGACATCAGAAATAAAATTATGAATAACTATTTGGAGGAGACATCCATGCAGTCTGCCCAGAGATGTAAAACGAATCAAAAAGGAGAATTTCATTAGAAGTTTGTGATATAATTACATCTGAGATCAAAAACAGGTTTGGCTTCAGTAATCATTTAGCAGTGTCTCAGTTATTTCACGCAGATCGGTTTAAAGATTATAAAAAAAGCTTTCCTCAAGATATGTTTAAATTAGTTAAAACGGAGTATCCAGTCATAAATCATTTGAAACTTAAAACTGAATTACAAGTATTATATAGCCGAGAAGATTTTTCCAATAGTGAAGGTGCAGTTGCTTTGTTACAACTTTTTATTAACAATAATTTGTGCAATACTTTTTCTGAAAGTGTCAAACTGTTAAAAATCTTATGTACTCTCCCTATGACTACCGTCGAAATTGAACGTTGTTTTTCCACCTTAAAAAAGAATAAAGTCATTTTTAAGAAATACCATGGATCAGGAAAGGTTATCTTCTTTCGCTATGCTTACCATAGAAATGGCATTAATAAAGAAGATAAAAGACTTTAATGAAAAAGTAATTGACCACTTTGCATCTCAAAAAGACCGGAGGATCGACTTGGAATTTAAATCACTTTAAAAGGTAGGTAATACAGTAAACTTTTCTAATTGACCTCCATATCTCTTGACCCACAAACCGCCACTGCGTACGTTGCGCAGGATGTAGAATAATCGGACAACTTTTATATTTTGTTACTCATCTTCTTATATTATTAATCTGAGATGAATACTATAGTTATTTATGTACCAAGGTTTGTAAGTGGATTTTACAGGTCGAGAATACAGTTTGCAAACCGAAGCCCAAAGGGCTGAGGTTTGCAAGTGTTCAAGATTTGTAAATACACGATAAAAGTCGAGCAGAATACGACGTTTTTAGTACTACTAGCAATATTATAATTTTTAGGAAAATTCATTCAAAATTTTAAATTAATATTTCAAGATTTGTCGAACTTATTTATTAGTTGGTCTAATTGAAGTGTTTGCTATGAACATTTTCTAATTGCTATGGTTACTGTCAACAAGGTTTTTATCAAATTCATAACTTAATAATAATTTCTGCCGTGCAAGTTATTTACTTGGGTTTTTGCAATAAAAATATGGATTATGATGTAAGTATCGAAATACAGTAGGCAGGTAAAAAAAATGCGTCTGCCTCGTTGGTGCCGAAAAATTGAAAGAACGATACATTTTTTTATATTCAAAATTCAAAGACTGGTACGCTTTAAAGAAATTCTATAGTGTGTTGAAACAGATCTTCTGGCTCACTTTTTTGAACGATCTGAGTATTTAAAGAGCCCTTCAAGGTGGTGTGCATACTCCATGCTTAAAATGACCCTGTGGATAAATGATAACATCGACATATTCAAATTTTTGAAGTTAAAAGCTTTCTTGAAGAGGAAAAACGGTGGGTTCAAGACAAACCAAAGAAAGCAAATGTGTTTTCAAGAATGAAAATTAACAAATTTTTAAATGAAGCATCTGACGAGAAATATTTGTTGATGAAGGTATACTATTTATTTTTAACAATAATAATTTACAAGGGTTCTATTTTTTCGAAATTTTTTTAGGTTGTTACAATTATTGTGGTCTCTAGAGCTTGTTGCATAGAAGAACTGGTTAAGATGACTGAATGATATTCAAGACGAAAAAGATGTTATAATAATAAATATTCTCGACTCTAAGAACAAAACGCAACGAACATTTACTATCATCGATGATAGTATCATTTTGTTGATATATTTAGAAAACATAAGAATTTAAAATCCAAAATTGTTAAACTGAAACGTTTTTTTTTTTGAGATATGAAAGATGAAAATGTCTGTATCAAGTTGTAAAGGTGTCCCAACAAGAACGCCGGATTTAATAAGGTAAAAAAAATGATTGTATTTTCATGAAATGGCATATATTTTTACATCATTAAAATGGATACATGTTCCCATTCAAGTATGAAAAACAATATCAGGCAAATGCCCTTCACTACTTGCTCTGCATACAGTCACTCTATCAATGAAATTCGTGATAACATTTACGCAGACTTGTGACACGCCGTATTTCATTCTGCAGTTCTGGTATGGTTCGGAGATTGTTTTCATAAACCTGCGATTTCAGATACCCCCAAAGAAAGAAGTCGCAGGGAGTCAGATCACATGACCTCGCTGGCCAGTTCTGGTCCACGTTGCGCAAGAGGACTGGAAATTTCTCGTGCAGCAAAGCAATCGTCTCGTGGGCGGTGTGGCAGGTAGCGCTATCCTGCCGGAACCATACGTCTTCAATATCAACACGATTCAAAGAAGGCTAAAGAAATTTCACAATCATATTGCGGTAACGTTCTCCATTAACTGTTACGTGATTTCCATCCTCATCTTGGAAATCTACACTCTACACCACACAGTGATTCGTTGCGGATGCATCCCCCTTTCATTGATTTGTCGAAGGCTTTCTGTTCCCCAAATGCGACAATTTTGTTTGTTTGCGAAGCCGTCTAAATGGAAATGCACCTCGTCACTAAAGATGACTTTGATTGGAAAATTGTTATTCGCAAGTTGCCTTTCCAAAACAAGCTAAACAAATTGTCTCCGATGCATATGATCGGTTCCTTTCAGTTATTGTGTTAACTGAATTTTGTAGGCATGCATGTGAAGATCTTTCACGAGAATTCGCTGCAAGGAGCTTCTCGTAATACCTACCTGTTGTGAACGGCGACGAATGGATAGTGTTGTACTCTCGGCAACACTGTCCTGCACAAGGGCGATATTCTCACGAGACCGGCTGGACCGAGCGCGCTCAGGTGTTTTAATGTCTGCAGTCGAACCAGTTGCCTCGAATTTCTTTATTAGCCTACGAACTGTGGATTCATCCAGGTGCATTGTTACGACCGTGGGTCGTACGAAGCTTCCGCACAGTCTTTGCGAAATTCTCACCATACTTATAATGCGTTTTAACAATCAAAACTCGTTGGTCCGCAGTAAAGCGCGTCATAGCAACTAACTGAAGTAACCACAGGTGACAGAACTTATAATGATAATGCTGCCAACTCAACAACAAAACATTGGCGCGCAATTCAAATCCGGCATTCTTGTTGGGACACCCTAGGTAAAAATACCTTAGCAAAAGTGTCTTTTTGAATTGCTGAATATCTAAAGTTGAAAAACCCTGAATGTTATACAGGTCACTCAGTTCGGGAAACCTCCGTAACATTGCTCACTGACATAGGTACTGACATATTAGGTTTAAAAAGACACGGAGGCTGGAAATCCAGCACCGTTGCCGAGAGTTACGTGTCTGATTATCTAAGAAAGTCAAAGTAACTCGAAGAATCTTGTACAATAAAATAGATACGAATAAAAATATAGAAACTACAGTACCCTCTACAAGTTTTGTTGCCGATGCAAATAAAAATGTTACAAATTTTGAGAGTCATAATGATACAAATATAAGTTCTACTTTAATAAATGATATATGTCTGCGTTAAATATTAGTTATGGTTCAAATTGCACATTTACGTTTAATATTAATTAGTATAATATATTTAATTTGATGTTGTGTTGTTTGATTTAAAAATAAATATCATTTAATTCCATCAACTTCATTATTATTTAATTTCTTTATTACTTTGCTTTAGTGGCCTAGGACATAAAAGTAAATTTTGTCCTTTTTTGCCCATGGGCTGTAAGTGACACTTTCATAACACTGACACATGTCAAAAAATAACACTTCCAAAGCTAGTAGTACCAAAAAAAAATGAGGAAGGTACGAAAGTCGTAATCCTCTCACTTTATTTAATCGGAAATTAAATAAAGCAGCCACCCACAATTTGATGTAATTTAAATCATGCAAGGAGAAATGTTTAGGCTGTAAAGTTGCATTTGCCCACTAGTAAAAGGTTTTTACCAAACAAATGGATTTTCGTCTTGAGGTCGTCGCGTATACCATTCGTAGACCGGTTTCTGGTTTTTGCCTACTTCAGTGCAAACTACATAGGTATACACAACTTTAACACGGAGGATTTCAGAATCTAGATATAAAAGCAGAGTACTAACGAATCGATGGTAACTCCATCTATCAGTGTCAAGCGCAATATAATAAATTGAAATAATGCTCCGACATAGTGTTCTTTACTATAAAGGTATAATATATAATAAAAACTAAGTACCAAAAAATTTGCAAATAGTAACGAATATTAAAAATTATACCTAAAAAGGTTCCAAAGCTCTAGCTTTATTTAATTGAAAATTAAATAAGCAGCCACCCACACTTTTAGCTGATTTAAAAATTTGTATCATGCAATGAAAAGTGTTTAAGCTTAAGTCATTTATTTATTTAATTATCTCCAAATGATGAAAACTCGATTAGCGGAGTCAATTATTACATTTAAAATAATAAGTTATAATTTGGTGCAGTATTTTATAGAACGCAATATTAAAGTAACGTTAAAAATTATTTTCTCAAATTAGTAATTCGGTTTTAGTTAAATTTTTGAATGGGGCTTTAATAGTACCTGGGATATTATTTCCATATTTATTACAATTCACGATTTAACCACATAACTCAACACATTTGGAATTAAATAAATGCCTTAGAATCAGTAAATAAAAAAAGTACTCACAATAACTACTGTTGGTACAGCCATAGAAAGAAAAACTACCACATAGAACTTCATATTGAATAATTAAGATATGTATATGTGGATAGATATTATTCTCGTTGGTATATAATATGAATAAATACCAATTCACGATGAATATTTTCACTGATTAACTAAATTCAATGATATCCTGTAATATATAGTCACTGACCATTGTTAATTTGTATACAGGGTGCGGTCGTTATTAAATAATGAATACTCATTTATCTCATTGTAGTGATTATACGAAATTGTAACCTCGATTTAGTTGAATTACTATTTTGCGATCAAAATAAAAAAAGTCTAAAATTAAATAGAGAAATTATGTATCTACGCATATTTTATTCAAAGCAAAAATGCCAATGCCAAGTTTATAACAGTGCAAATTGTTTAGGATTAAATACGGTGTAATTTATTGCGGGATGTTGCTGAATAAGTTGTGTCGTCTCAAGATATAGGTGGGTCAGGTATTTACCGTTATTTGGCAGGTAATTTGCTATTACTGCAATAGGTGAAATTTAGTATTCTCATCATTGAGAAAAGTTTTAAAAATGTCAACACTTAGAAGCAATGATTATAGTGTTTTCTTTTTATAGAATTTGCGACGGAGTTTATCATTGAAGCAGTGTCACTACTGTCCTCCCCCCCCCAACTAAACCATATTTGTTTAAAGGAACACAATTCCACACCTAGCACAGATTAGCACAAGATTTTGTACTTTAGCAGATAAGGGATATTCATTTCGGTGGTGGAGCCACATTAACGCCATTTAACGTTTATATGATTACCTTTGTAGATGTGCTAGTAAAAATAATTGTGCCGTGTTGTGCTTGCTGTGGGCTATTAGTGCCAGAGTTTTGAAAATTCAACATGAACGGAGGGAGGGGCTAACGTCATTCTGCCTCCCTCTAAAATTATTAAACATGATTTGCTAATTTTAAACATATAGGGCGTGTTGGTGGGGGGTAAGAAGAAGATGTTAACCCTCTGTGTAACCACCCTTGTAAATGTGCTAGCTTTTGGAATGATTGTGTCAAACTGCTCTTGTTATAGGCAATTTGTACTAGAGTTCCGAAAACTTAATGTGAAATGAATGGGCTAGCGTCAATCCGCCCCCCTCCCAAATATAACCCTTATATATTTATTACGTAAGACGTAGAACTAATTGCGTTAGGCTGTGATTGATTAAAAATGCCGTGTCAGTAAAATTGGGATGGAAAATAATGGAGGGGGGCCATTCGACTGACCCGTCGATATACTCACTTATGTGAGTTAGCTCTATAAAATTTTTTTTCTCTAAAATTCATTTGTGAGATGACTTAAAAAGGGCCATATTGCAGAACACGATATATGCATAATGTCTCAACAATGAACTATTTTTTTTAATTAAAAACGAAACTATTTGGTAAGTGTGGACTATTGTAAATGTTGTATAGGAGAATAACTTAATAAAACTTATATTCTTCAGAAATTGAAATATCGACATTTGCAAGAAATTTAAAAACACATTTATTAAACATTAATATTTTTTTATATATACACTCGGTACGTGCTAAACATATATGTTTAATTACTTAAACACAAATAAAATAATTATATACATAGTAAAAACTAAATTACTAGGTTTAAAAGTACCACATAATATGAAAATTAGAGGGTTAAAATTGGTTTCGATGAATTTGTTATTTTCAACCTCGACAATGTAATTACTTAATTACAATGATTACATTTGAATGAAGAAGGTTACAATGTAACTTTTGGTTTTATGAAATAATAAAACAAAAAACATATTTCCAATATACAGTATGTGCATTAAAGTATTAGACATAGTATACAGAAGGATGACTGAAATTTGGCATCGTATCGTGCGCAGTGTGCACTGTTGACCGCATAACAGCTATAATATATTTTACGAGAAAATCCTGTTCGTATAGTTTAAGAAAAATCGCCTTGGACTCTATCCGTCTTTGTTTGTATTAAAAATTGTCTGTAACCAATTCTAATAGATTTGTAGTTTTGATTATAAATAATCTTTAATATAGACAAGGAAGGGTAGAACCACTATACAAACGGGATTCTCTCGTGAAGGGGACTTTAGATGAAAAATGAAGTCTGCGTTGCTAATGCTAACGCTGACCAGCGATGGCTTGTCTGCCTTTGGTTTACATTGCAACGTTGCCATTTAAGAGATGTCTAATAATTCAATGCACATACTGTACGTATAATGTGTCCACGGATAGTGTTCGATTGAGGAAAAACTTTTTTATTTCTGAATTTACAACAAAAAGTTAATATCCATAAAAAAAATGCCTGCTTCCATAAGAAACACAATTGCAATTAATAAATACGAAATTGTGTACAGGGAATCCCAAATGTTGAATGAGGTGAAAAAGACTCGAGAGTAAAGTACCCCTAGTTTGAATGTTACAGTAAAATTGTAAATTTTGCAAACTTTTACCATCTTACCAGATATTCAGTTAGGTTTTTACCCTGGAATAAGTACATATGATTATTGATTTATTAAAAATAACAAATGATATTGAATAAGATTTACAGGAAACAACTACTCAGCGGACAAAAGCCCCGATCTGCGTTGAATCAAACTTGCAAGTCTTGTTTGGTTGCTAAGATCATTTGTCAATTTTTTGCTTGACATGGACCGGTTTCGAACTTGTTATGTTCTCGTCAGTATGCCGTAAGTAATGGAAAAGACACATAATAATAGCAAACCAGGCCAGCCTAAGGCAGACTAAGTAAGACAGACATAGTGAGTGATAAGTGGATCCCTCTGGTGGTCAGTGCTACTACCCGTCGGACATCACTAGTATCTTAGTGACTGATAGCGAGCTGCAAAGCAGGTACCTAGAGCTGCGACCTCTAACCCTGGTGGGCTAAACTATATACTGAATAAGATTTGTCTGTTTTGCTTAATCTGCCTTAGGCTGGCCTGGTTTGCTATTATTATTTGTCTTCTCCATTACTTATGGTGTACTAACGAGAGCATATCAAGTTCGAAACCGGTCTATGTCTAGTGAGGAATTGACAAATGATCTTAGCTACCAAACAAGACTTGCAGGTTTAATTCAATGCAGGTGGGGGCTTTTGTCCGCTGAGTAGTTGTTTCCCGTAAATCTTATTCAGTATATAGTTTAGCCCACCAGAGTTAGACGTCGCAACTCATGGTACCTGCTTTGCAGGTCACTATCAGTCACTAAGACATCAGTGATGTCCGACGGGTAGTAGCACCAGAGGGATCCACTTATTACTCACTATGTCCAACTAATGGCATGACAACAGCAATAATTGATAAATCTCAAGTAATGCTGCTCGTTATTTTAAACTGCAGTAAAACATTTGAAACATTGACCACCAACTACCTACTACAAGCTAAATTGCATTTCTATGATTGCAGTGATGCTGTTTTGTGGTTTGCTAGTTATTTATGTAATAGAATGCAAACGGTCTCGTCCTTCCAGCTAGATAAAATATTAATGTATTCCTAAGCCATCCGGATTCCATTTCGTTTTTAAATGGGCTAGTTTGCCGTAACTCGATGCAGAGGATTTGGTAAATGGTATATTGGTATGGATGATCTTTCAAAAGGATAATTTTGGGAAATAGGTTATGTGTCAACAGGTTGATTTGCTATAAATATCTGTGAATCGAATACAGGACGGATTGTTTCGTGACTGGAGAACCCTCGCTAGGAAGAGGGTTTTTCCTTTGAGGTATTCCTTACCGGGAAGTATTCTTTATATGGAAGTATTCTTTTCTTTGGAGTATTCTGGTAATAGGGGTAGTCGTACCTCTTTCGTTGATGCCTGGTGTCTCCTCCAGAGGCCCTTGAGAGAGACGTAGCTGAACACTGGAGTCATTGGTATAAACTAGAATTCACGTTACCGATGTATGATATGGCTTAGTGGTCCAGGTGTAGAGACTGGATTTCACATAGGAAACAGCCATTAGTTAGCTCCGTTCTAGGAGCTCTCACACAAAGACTCCAGATAAGTCTGTTTTTAACTGTATATTTTATTATAGTGTATCAGTGTTCGGTAATATCCACTGTGTCTTGACGGCATCCATGTAAGTTTAGGTGTCATGTCCTCAACTGACATAGGTAATTTACAGTTTTAAATACGTTCCCTTTTTTTTTTTTTTGATACCACAGCCCTCGAGTGGGTAAAGGCTACGAATCTATATGAGTATAGGATTTTTGATACAACTTAAACTAGACAAACATTCACAGTGTATACCTACTGGGTGTTCATAAAGCCTGATGGCTTGTCATTATTTACTCGCAGTTGCGTTAGATATTCGTAGTTGTTTTATTCACTCGTGGTTGTTTTAGTCATTCGTGGTTGATTTATTCACTCATAGTTTCATAACTAGTACAGATAAATAGTAATCAGAGGAACTGCGGTAGCCCTATTTCTTTTGGTGGATACGAAATACATTATACTTTAAACTTACCCTTGTCTATGAATAGGGTGTAATAATAGTGACTGTGTGCTCTCCGTGAATTCACGAATGCTACCATATTTTATGTGATTAGTATATTGGGAAATAATTGTTATTAAACGTGTACATAATAAATACTGTGGAAATTGTATTTTAAGGTGACGTAATTTAACTGTACATTTTATATGGATCGAAATATAGAGAAATCTGAGTTCAAGGAAGTCAAAGTGTTTCTTTTCCTATCGATCTAGATGTCTTTCCCTTTTGGAGTTTGAGCTCCGGATCAACCCCTTTTTGCATTAACGGGTTACCTCAACATCGGGCGGCATTTCTAGCTTTAGCTGGTTACTTTCAAAGCTAGTAGCACCTTATAAATAAACCGAACCTCGACCTAGGCTGAGCTGAGTCGACCTTTGCGCGCACTTTAACCTGCACCCGTTAATGGGACATTTGGTTGTCCAGGGTTACTCCTCCCAACCAAATCCAAAGAAAAAAAGAGCGTTGCAATGTACGTATTCTATAGTCTGGATGAGATTAATATAGCAGCTGAAACACAACGAAAATTTAGCAGCAATTCTTGGTCGAAAGTAAATGGTATCGTAAGAAATCATTCTAAATCTGTGTTAATTTATCTCGGCTTGGTTGTAATAAATAAGCAATTTCATCGTTAAATGTTAATGTAGTGATAAAGAAATACAGTTAGCAGAATATTGAAAAAATCTTGGATATTGATTGCAATCTTAATTTTCAGACACATGTGAATGAAAAATGTAGTTTAGGATATTGTCGGTGAATCTGCAAAACCTTGTACTTATTTGCAATTTTTGTTGAAAATGAGTATTTGATTCCATTGGCTACGATATAATGAGGAGTATGCGTATGCAAAAAATGAATTCATAAATTCCTCACAATATTAAATATGTGTAAAATCATATGTAATTGACCTATGTATAATCTTCTATTGGTTTTGGTCCTCCTGTAAAATTGGGGAAAAGGCACATACGACGTTTTGCAGTCTTACCGACGATATGCAAAATTTAGAACTTTAAACCAAACCTTTGAATGATAAATATATTTTATCATTCAAAGTAATGTGGAATATTGTAAATTCACTTGTGTTTGTAATTTACTGTAGCAATGTTTATTATATTTTTTTCTCTTCCAGTATAAAAATAAAATCTAAATATTACAAAATCCATGTCTGCGCTATATGATGCAGATAGCTTATTACTTAATATTCTAACTCTTTGCATATATTAAAATTGGAGCATATATTTACTCTTTTATATTGCAATACCATATACAATAAAATCGTTACTACAGGTAGGTATTTCTAACTATCTTAATAGTCTATTTACGAAGAAAATTAATGTGCACAATTTGGATTTAAGAAACAATGATCTTTATTATATTTTTCAACACAAAACCTCTAAATTCGGTTGTAGCGATCCCATCTAAGCCCGGGAATCGAATACGAATAATTCGAGTAATCGAATATTCGAGTATTCGAATACGAATTATTCTAATGGGAAATTATTCGATTATTCGAATATTCGAATATTCGAAATATTCGATTACTCGAATATATTCAAATATTCGAATACTCGAATATATTCGAATATTCGAATATTATAATACTAGAATACTCGAATCATCTAATATCGAATATATTAGAGTATTCGAATATTCGATTATATTTGAGTAAATTTGAATATTAAAATATATTATTAAATTATGTACGAATAGGTATGCAGTATGCATCCAACCAAAGTAAGTAGATAGTTATAGGTAGGTACCTATTCTAAAATCCAAATATATAAATAGACCACATTAGTGGCACGCTTTACTCCCACTGAAACTATTCCATCTCTTTCTCGCCTCGACCTTATTCTTACTGTACTAAGGCAGAGTTTAAAATTAAATTTTAAATTTTAGAAAACCTGTAAATATTTAACTATTGACTTTTCATGTATTTGTTTTACCTTCACAATCTGCGTCTTTTTTAAAAACATTCTAATTTTAGAGCACTTTTATTTTTTCGAAAAGGAAAAATAGTTATGACACAGAAGTATAATAAACTAGCTCTGTGTTCCTTTTATTTAAACTCAATAGTTAAATGTGAAAAATAGCGCTTCAATCCTAAAATAAAATACTAACTAAATAATTCTGACCCTTAAAGCACATGTACGGGAGACATACCCTATTGTGGGTATGGAAAGCAAATCAAATTGCCTGCTTAGTGGATTACGTCACGACTATTACTGCGGTCTATCCAACCAAATACTCAAATAGAGTATTCACTATTCACTAGTATTCAGTGCTATACCTATTAATAATGAATATTCGAGGATCCGGATTATTCGGATACCTATTCGAATATTTCGGATTATTCGAGTATTCAAATATTCGAATTATACGAATAGGTATTCGAATTATTCGAATATCCGAATACTCAAATAATTCGAATATCCGAATATTCGAATATCCGAATAATTCGAATACCTATTCGAATAATTCGAATAATCCGAATATTCGAATATCCGAATAGTTCGAATATTCAAATATTTTTTCGAACGAATATTCGAATACTAAAATCTGGAAAAATCCCAGCCTTAATCCTATCGTTATAATAATAGATAGACCGATACTGTGTAATGAGTGCGAGGTATAATCAAACACGTCATGGTTGGATCGACGTGCAAACATTTACCGAGTGATTTGTATTTATTTTTTTACTCCATGCAAAGAAGCTTGAGGTTCATAAAGTTATTTTCAGTGATAATTTATCGTCGTTGGTCACCAACGAAGTTTTCTGATCGTGTGAATAACAATATAAGTTTCGTACGCTCCCAAAAAATTCCACTCACCTTCGGTAGATGAATTGATTTTTTGAATTTTGATTTTGAATTCTTTCGTTCCTCCAAAGGAGCATGGACATATAATTTGGAAAATTGGAAAGGATCACATCCTACCTTTGAATCTTTTGATAAGAATGACTTTCCCCAATTATTGAAAATATTATTGTTTGAAATTGTACAGTAAGTAACAGCAAATGAACAGGGAAACACTATTAAAAATATTTGCTTTCATCATTTCGAATAATAGGATTAGTGCCCCTAGGTGATGAAAAAAATTAGCTAATGAAAATAGTGCTACCAAAAATGATGCAAAAATGTGATAGTCAATTAAAAACAGAAGCACTCAGATCTACCTACTAGGAGGAATAAGAAAAGACAAAGTGATCCATTGAACTGGGAATAATCGTCATCACTCAGAATGACGAATCGATAGTGACGTAAACAATAATTTAATTGAAGATGATGGGGACGATCTAATAGATATTTTACCAGAAAACTATGAATACATTATGTAAATGCAAACATACAAATGAACTTAGGGTAGGAATGTTTGTATTGGTTAAGGTACTAACAGGAAACCGAAGGAAACTATAGTTATGGTGCAGACAGGTGGCGAAAGTCAAGATATTGAAGAATTAGGTTTCAAGTAATGTAAGAATACAAGGTATATATTTAATGTTGTGGAAGATGATAAGTTTACTCTTGATATGGAAGAAATTATTATTACTATACTTCCTGATTCACTTGAAGAGGTTGGATGGGAAATTGAAGCCCAATATAATTTTTACGGCCAGGTGACGTAAATGAACTTTAATTATAAAATTATTCCCATCTAAGGAATTAGTGTTTTTCAGTTTCTTAAAGTGTAATTTTCCGATGGCTGTATTTTTCTACATTGAATATTATGCATATATATGTTTTTGCGTTTCTGAAACATAATAAACATGTTTTTTATTCATCCTATTTGTTAATGATCATACTATGCTTTTCCATTGCTGTTTATATTTTGGTCATAACTTCTTAAATGGTATTCGCTATGAAAGTTGGATGAAATTGTTCACATTATTGTAGTCAGAACATTATTTCAATTTCTCCCCACTTAAGGTAAAAAGTTTTATTTGTTTGAAACAGTGAACAATCTCTTTGATTATTGTAAGGTTTATATCGCTTATTGTAAAACTACGAGTAATTTGATGAATTTCATCCCATTTGATTGTACTATAATAGAATGTAATCAATTTATTTTTACTTTTATTCTTTAAAATCATTAACCCTTTAATTGCGGGAACCGTATAAATCCGCAGAAAATTTCGTGATCATTATGCGGGAACCGGATATGTACGCGAGACCGGAGTCATGGTTAATTGCGAGAAACGGACGATTACGTACATTATGTTCATAGGATATCTAACTTTAGTTTATTACAATAATTTTAACCCCAGCGCTAGATGATGATGGGATTTTAATTTTTTATTTATGAAAATATTTTATCTTTTGTTTATATGAATATACATTTTTTATGTGAATAACGTGATTTTAACTTATTGTTTACAAAACACCTACTTACCTGTCAAGAATTTGCGTATCTTATGGCTTATGGTATCGTAGAAATAATGCGGGATTGCGGGAACCTTATTAATTCGCTCTCGGTACAATGCGGGAAACGTTCGAACACGCATAGCGTGTCCGCAGGGGCACGGCGCGGCAGTATAGTCGGTTGATTCCGCTGCCGCAATGAAAAGGTTAAGTATTTCAAATTTTGGACCTAATACATAACGTATTGCGAATAAATTAAATAATATTGTGTTCTTACAATAATTGCAGGTATGACCATAGAAAAGTATTGTATATATCTCATATCTCATAATAAATATTTCGATAATATTTAAGGAAATTAATAATTTAAGATTTCTGTTGTCAATAAAAGTTTCTCACTGTTTATCTAAATATTGTGAAATACTGAAATATATAGTCATTAAGCCAGTGTCGCAATGTAACAAAAAGTAATGAATAATCATTTAACCTATTGTAGTGATTACGGAAATTGTTCTCCCATTAAACAAATTACTGTTTTATATGCGATACCGTGCACATTTGGTATAAAATTAAATTAGGAAATCATATAGATATATTTTAAGTTTCAGTAAAAATAGCTTATTTAAATAATTAACTATTAGTCTTAGTCTCTCTGTTATTACATTAATGATATTAGAGAAAAATATATATTTCTACAATATTTTAGATAAACTCAATGGCACCACAACTAGTTATAATTAAGTTTTCATTTTTTTTTACTTTCTCATCTATCTATACTGATAAACTGATAATTAGCGTCTTGAAAAAAATCAAATTCCAGATTACGATAAAAACGAATGTTTTGCGACGGGAAAATAGAGCATTTATCCCAATTGGCATGTACCGTCTGTGTGTCTGTGTGCCTGTGTTGCAGGCCATTTGTTGTGACCGCATTTTCTCAAATATGTCTCAATGTGGAAATCTGAAATTTTGCATATACTATTTGTGATTAGGCTTGTACGATTTAGAGAATACTAAATCGATTTTCTAATCGCATAAAATATCGATTCGAATCGATTAATCGAATCGTTTATCATAAATCGAATCGAATTGCGAATCGATTTGCATGGAACCGAATCGAATCAAAGTTACGATTCGAGTCATAATTTGAATAGGTAGGTGAAGTATTCATATTGATAATTTAATTTTTTGTTATTAACATCATGTATTTTATAGCATTTTTATTATTACATATAAAAATACAGGTAAATAGCTCAAGCTGTATAATACAAAGCAACTATAAAACACATTTTTTGCTTATAGTAATTTTTTTAATTAACATACAATAAACATGCGTCAACAATAATAAAGCCAACATAGCAAATGCTAATTGCTTTATTATAGAAACAACTCTTGTGAATAAAATAAATGTTCTGAAAACATATAAATACCTTAGCGGTAGGGGATAAAATTTGAGGCAGTTTCTACTTTTTTATGAAACAGAAGATCTACTGCACATTTTTACAGTGGATATGAATTTTCCTGATACACGACCATTCTTGCAACGAGTAGTTTCTTTTTTTTATATCAATTTCAAATGGATGGTCCATCATGTCCAACTGTATTTCTGAAAGTTTCTAGCAGCGCAAATTTATTTCCATCTCATCGTCAGTGTTATAAAGATCTGAAAAAAAAAATGCAAAAGTTGTCCATTATGATATAAAAATGACGGACATATTTGTAATTGACTCCACTTGTCCATTGTAATGGACAGCATGACAGAAATTGTATTTGTGATTGTATTTGATAACAAACATAAATAATTTTATGGCATTTACTCAAAATAATATTCACTATGGTATCTCAAACAAGTTAGTTCAAATTAGCTACACAAAACGTATAAAAATTTATAATTTTTACTCACCTTTCTGTTTACGTGACATGGCAGTTATTTCAGTTGATATGAAACTGATATAACTTTAATAACCACCTATTAGCTGGCGCTACAAGAATGTTTCCAAGAGAAATTACTGGCTTATTCCAACAGAGAGTTCAGAATTTTATTTTCAAATATAATTGGTCAGTTTACAAGACCTTGAACTGTACTGGACCAATCACATCACAATATCAAATTCTGAACGTCCTGGATTTCTGTTGGAAAAAGCCTTATATCTCGTGGGAGTCTTGAACATTCAAATGTGCGGTGCGAAAAATCAAATCTCTTTAGAGCAGTTGGATGAAATAAATTGTGTCCATTGTAATCAACCCCAGTAGCGAAAGATTTAAAATGAACAAAAAATAATAGGCAGGAATTATAGATTTTCATGAGGCACAGATTTTAAAAATATCTTCTTATGTAAAGGGTGTGTAGAAAAAGTTTTACTACACTATAACGTATTTTTCAATGGATCGTTCTTTTCGGTTTTACTAATTATTTAGATTCTATGTTAATTTCGATGTACTGATTCAAATCGATAGGTTAATTCGATTCGATATGCCGATTAGAATCGATTCGATAGACTGTATTAATTCGATATTCTGATTCGATTTGATTCGATTTTCCGGTTCGATTCGGGTCGATGTTCCGATTTGAATCGATATTCCAATTCAATTCGATATTTCTATACAACATTTTGAATCGGTGAATCGATCCAAACAAAAATCGATTCGAATCGATATATCGATTTTTTGCCCAGGCCTATCTGTGATGTTTAAAGACAAACTCTATTGAATATCAGTGAAATTGGTGCATCAGGGAGAGCACGTCTCAGGGGGGCAAAATTTGTTGTCGTCAAATCAAAAAAATGTTTCAAATAAAAATTGTTCATAATGAGGAAATATGCCGAAAAGATTTCTTGATAATTTCTCGTTAAGATTAACCGTTACTGAGAAAGAAAGGTTTAAAGTTAATTTCATTAAATTAAAAAGATAAAGTCGATCACGGCAATACTCTCTCATCATATCCAATTTGAAATAAATAAAAAATAAATTATTTTGTTTTGTTTTATTTCGTCTTCTTTTGTTTCATTTTATATATCGTTTATCTCATTTGCCTTATTTGTCTCATTTGTCTCACTTATCTCATTTGTCTCATTTATCTCATTTGCCTCATTCGTCTTATTTATCACATTTGTCTCATTTGACTAATTTATCTCATTATCTCATTTGCCTAATTTATCTTATTTATCTCATCTTATTTGTCTCATTTATCTTATTTGTCTTATTTATTTTATTTTTCTCATTTGCCACATTTGCCTTATTTGTCTCTTTTCTCATTTGTCTCACTTATCTCATTTGTCTCATTTATCTCATTTGACTCATTTGCCTCAATCGCCTCATTTGTCTAATTTATCGCATTTGCCTCATAAATTAGCCAAATGAGGCTAATGAGATAATGATATAAATTAGCCAAATATCATTCTCATTCGTCTAATTTATCTTATTTATCTCATATTTGTCACATTTATCTTATTTATGTTGTCCATATTAATTATTTTATATAAATAAATAAAATAAGTGGAAATGACATTTACAATTAAAGCAATTTATTTCATTCATGTTGAATTGAAAACGATAATGTGAAAGTATTGTCGACGAGCACCTAGACGCGATCAATTTTTTACTACTTGTCACATTTATTTTTAAAAATGTTAAAATGTCGACAATGTGATTAAATTATTCTATTATGCCTGCAACTAAGAAGCAAACAATTATCCATAATAGCAAGTGTTGGTAGAGAAATTTGAAATTTTGATTTACATCCGGGTCCTAAGTATTTATTTTGCAAACTGCTTTGTTAAGAACAGGCAGTGAACATATATACGCGGTGACACATCATCCAGCGTCTAATCTGGAATTGACGTCATTTATAGCAACCTCCCCATCTTTATGATTCATATTTGTGATCTAACAATGAATGCATATGATATTTTTAATGTTAGAATGTCACAAAAATTAACAACTAAAAACTTATAGGTAGTCGTTTGAACAACAACAAAGTCCTAAAACCGTTTTAAATATGTTTAGTTTTATCCATTTATAAAAAAAAAACAGAAAATGCCTGCTTCACATCCTCCTGCAAAATCCCAAATTTAAAAGTATGGGTGTAACTATTTCGTTTAATTGAATCATAATTTCAGTAACTGAAATGTACTTTCCTGTTTTCATTAATTATTTAAAGTAACATTTCTACATTTATTGAATATGAGCAACTATAGCCGAGTGGGCAAGAATGATTATTATTACATTTGGTACCGATTGTCATAAGCCAACCATCAATAAATATCGGCACATTATTATATATACATGAAATTATCATTCAACTACACAAAAATAAGCGGAGTTGGACATTCCTGCTCCCTGTTCAATATTATTTAGTGGTGAGTTTTTACTGCAGCAGCTTGGCACGTCTCAGCATTATCAAAATTCTAAATTTTTATACACAACCTTTTTACACTTTATATTTTACTTTTCTGTATTATTTTAAAGTTTTTATATTTTCTCGTTCTAGTTAAAATTATACAATTTAAAAGTTTTCTTTTAGGGGTTATATTGTTATTATAAACGATTTTTTGGTTCTAAGCCCGGACCAGCTCCACTCCACCTAAAACAACAATTGCCCCGTGCGTCGGTCGTCTTCATACGTGGGGATGCTGCGTCGGCAACGGACCGAGTGTCCGGCGAGAGCAATATAAAATATTTTTTATTTTAATTTAAATAAAATCGTTTTCAGTTGAATTGAACTGACATTGAATTGGTACTGAGTGTCGGTGATTCAATCCCACCGCGCGGGGCAAATTTATTTGAAATTTTGTTTCCGACTAAGATGAGATATATAACTGTTGATGCCCTAGATGTATTTCGGAATCCACAATGATTGTAGAGCATCGTCTCTCTTTTACCTAATACAAAATTGTAGATTTTCAAGAGGTTTCTTCAATGACTTTAGAGGCGGTTAAAACATTTTAAGAAACATTAAAAGAAAATAATCATTTGTTTGCCTATAATATAATTTTATTATGACTGCAATATACTACATGCAATTAATTCAATATAACATATCTATTTAGAGGCTTCTGGGCATTTGATTGAATTAGTTATACCAGGTAATACTGAAAATAAAACTAATAATGTAAAACATAATTTAGTAATAATACCAGTTATACTTTATCATATCCAGAATGGCATTTATTAGTGAGCCACGCAGTTTCACATGGATTTGACCCCCCTAAAAAAATTAAAAAGTGAAAATAAAGTATTCACGGTGTATCTATCTTAGGTGGTATTAGTATTACTAAAAGGGTTCTTAAGAAAAAATGAGACATCCACAGAATCATATGTCTGTAAGAACTTAATTTTACTACAGGGCAGTTAACATATGGGAAAAATACAAGAAATTAAAATTCTTTTTATCGCCAATATTTTTTTTCCTTTAAAATACTTTTTAATGGAAATTAATTGCAAAATTTTAGGAAATAAGCTAAATATCATTGTTTTAGTGTGTTCTCTGAGCTTCAAAAAATAATTGTGGATGAAGTTTGCTATAAATAACATCATTTAATTAATTTCATTCATTCAGTGACTAAAATACCATAGTCTTGTTTCAATAAACTCTTATTTTAAACATATTTGTCATCTCTTAGGACAAATAGTTACAGAATATTGAAAATTATATTTCAAGTGTGCTAATTAAAAGGACAAGAACATTGACATGCAGAATGGAATATAATGGAAAGAAAGATTGGAATAAAAGGGAATAGAAGAAAATGGAAGGAAACATAAGGGGATATGAAGGAAATAAAAGGTAATAGAAAGTTACAGTATGTGTCGAATGTCCCCATACCAAGATACGAAGGAAACTTAATTATTACGTGATATGTTATTAATATTAAAATAAAAAGTGACATGAAAGGTAGGTAAGAGATTTGAGCAAGCTATTCTACCACGCCTACATATACATACAAAAGCACTGTGTTTATATGAATTCTTAATTATTATACTAGTCCTAATCTAATTTATTAATGTACTATATAATAAATTCGTATACATAATTGAAAAAAAATCAATATTATAGAACTTGATTTTACTTTAGAATGTTGCATAATATTCGAATATACAAAAATATGTAATGCTACACATACATATGTACGGCATTATATTTCATCGCTGTCAAGTCAAAAACTGCCATGTGGAAATTACCCAATTTACATGAGGTATAAAACCTATGTGGGTGACACATATATAGCATATTTTCCGAGCGTAGCAGATTTTAAAGTTGTAAATAAATTCTATTAAGAACGATTTCACACATTTGTATCTAGTTTTAAGAAAGCTAAAGCTGTTAGGTGGCACCCATTCACTAAAATGGTACATTCTCCATATAGCAGACTCCGACCCGACAGCGATGATATATGTATACATATACATCTACAACCCAATATTATTATGATAATAGTGAAACAGTGTACTTTAATTCAGTTAAAAGTAAATAGCGTTATTTTAGCTGTCTTACGAATATTTCTGCTGGTAAATCTAGAGTATTTAGTACGATATTTAAAAGACAAGGGGTCATATAAGAAAAAGACCCTGTATATTTGGAAGTTAAATGGTGAGGTATTGTGAACTAACTTACTCTTAGATTAATATCATGAATAGAGATTGTTTCCCTAAAAATCAATGTTTCAATTTCATCTTTATTCCAGACTAAGTTATTATTTAGAAATCACACCTCAACGACATATATTGTTACGAACCTAAAATAACAGAAGAGTGACATCTTTATATGTGAGTGCCACAGTTGCGTCATATGCAAACAGGGTGAATTTAGCCAAAGTTAGCAAGTCATTTACATAAATAAGAAATAGTACCGGTCCCAGAACAGAACCTTAAGGTTCACCAAATTTAATATTGAATAAATCTGAATCAGCATTACATTACTAAAATTAACAACTGAAATCTATCGGTGAAATATGAAATTTTAATAATTTTCGAAAAATTTATAAAATCTTTATTTTCTGCTCTTTCCATGTCTAGTGTAATTAATATAAAAGTTTAACATGCGTGAAAAACAAAAGAAAAATGATCTGTTATTATTACTAGTCATACATAATAAAATTATGAGGACATTTTTGTGATACGAAGAGGTTTTTGTTTATAGTTTCCTGATCATCTCCATTAAAGCCTTCGTGGTTGAGTGGTGCTTCTCACCCCGGACTCCCAGGTTCTATCCCCAGCCGAGGAGCTTTGATTTTTTCCAAACTAGAATTTAATCCTAGCATACTCGGATATTAGAAATGATCGAACATATAAAAAACAGTGTGATTTATCTTGGTTACCAATAAATTCACGTATGATGAAAACTTGTGCTAGTCAAGTATCACACATTGATCTGTAAATTCCTGTCATCACTTTCACATGTCAGTAAAAAAAGTCATTTCAGGTGTTTTGAACTTGGGATCACCTGCTCGGTAAAGCTCTTAGATTTTTTGGATGTTATGTCTGAAATTGGAGAATTCTTTGTAGAGGTTGGTGGATCTTTGTTGGATTGACGCTACAATTCTATTTTGGGATAGATTTATATTTGATATATTGTGAAGGGGATTTCGTGTGTGACGTAATTTGGTGATATCTTGGAGGGCTGTCTGTTTCCTCATTTCTTATTCTTTTGCCCGTGCTCCGCAATTGAGTAAAGTATGCCACCATACTTCAGGATTGGTCTGCAATACTTTTGTATATTTTGACAGCCTTATGTGTAGAAATACCATTATTTTTGTAAAGCAGAGCTCTAAAATGTTTGGCTATTATATTTATAAATTTTTTCATCAGAGCTGCATCAATGTGAGCTGCATCTATGGGGTCGGGAACATGGTTGAAGATGAGAAGTTGAGATTTTAAAAGGGACTTAAGTCACCGTAGGCCAATCTCTATCTTAATAGTCAAATCTAATGCTGAAGCTAATGGATTGTGTTACAGAGGTTGGTGCTATATGAAATTAAGGCAATGTCGTCTGCAAATTATTGTTGAAATATCTTTTGTTAGGTTTGTTGAAGCAGTAAATATCGTGGCAGCATATTATATTGAGATAGAAGCAAGCCTTGTGGAACTCCCAGTTGAGGGAGTATGGTAATATACTGTCAAAAACTTGAAAAGGTGGCAGATTTTGTAGTAAACCCATAATGATAGCCTTATATTTTGACGTACTCTATTTTGCCAGTACAGGAAGAGGTGTGACTGGAATTGAGAGCTTCTAATTGGGTAATTCAAGAATAGTTATTACTATTATCGATTTCGATTTACTTGGCAATCTCTACATTAATTTTAAAAAATTAAAGATTACTTACATTGAGTGTCGCACCTACGTATTGTATCTTCCATGGCTCCTCTCATCTCTTCAGGAATAAAATCAATTAGAGCTTCGACATTAATTCTGCCTTCATCATTCATCTAAAATGTTAATTGTGCAAGTAATTATAATGTTGTTATAAGAAAATAGTAATGAATAAATCAGCAATACCATTTTTAGACAAGAATGTACACTCAATTGGAATAGACTTTGGAGAAATATTTCTAACAGGTAAAACATGCAGACATTTTTGCATAATGAATGAGAAATAAGTAAATGAAGTAGTATGAGATCAAATACTTTGTTCGAAATTTGTAAGACTGAACGAGGGTCTAACCACAAAATGATAGTGAAATAGATGACACCAGATAACAGAAAAATCTAATTTACGTGTACATTCATATGAAATATACACACAGATTGAACCAAGAAGGGGCGAATATGAAATTAATGAGTGACCTAGGGCATTTACTATACGCACGAGGCTTGCTGAGCACCGGGGACAGAAGTCTTCTTATGTTGGGGAGAAATAATACACCGTTAGCCATTTTGATTTATTTTGTGCAGTCTAGATAGAGAAGGTATGAGTCTATCTACAAATGTAATTGCAAATAATATGTTTGTCTAACCGTATGGTTTTGAAGGTGCCATTATTTTTTCTTTTGCAGTTGGTATACCTCCATTATTTTAAAAGTTTGAATTTTTTTCTATCCCTCGAGTGTTCGAAGCGAAATAAAATGATGAAAAAAACAAGCTGTCAGCGACGAGTGATCCGTCTCCGCTGGTATACAGCGCTCGTGCCAAAATTCATCGGTTCGTTATTAACCGTTTTTGAGAAGTAAAGAAAGAAGTATTACTTTGCGTACTTATAAAAAGGCTCCAACTTCTTAGAGGTACACTTTTGTATGTAGGTTAGATTCAGTCGACTTATTTTGATCCGATTATGCAGCCAATTTTTATACAAATCTTTTGGGGACGCCCTATATTACAAGATATATTTAATTTCATTTCACCTAAATTTTTTAATACAATTTAGTACGATTTCCCAAAACAAAAGGAAAATTTTTCTAAATCATATGTTTATACTTACAACACCATATTCTTGCATAACACATTTTACATAACACATTGCTATTTCATCTTCATCAGCATCGGGCTGTTCCATCACGGCATAACTCATTTCTGAAAAGGTCAATGATATTGTAAAACTAAGTGCTTTGATATAAATTGGGGGATAAGTCAAAATGAATATTAATTATAGTACTTATTAAGTGGATTCTAGAAAACATAAAAATAAGTAATCAACATGATAGCTTTTCAAAATGCCGAACTAAGGTAAATACTAAAAGACTGATATCTCAGAGGTTCATCCAACTTTTATATATTTTTTTTATTGATGCATAAATGACTTCACTTTTTTTATTAGATCTTTCGTCGTAAAGTCAACCTTTTCAAGAAAAGTCGAAGGATATGATATTTACGGTAAAATTTTCTGCATTCTCCCGAAACATATTTATTTTTATGTGCTAACAAGTAGAAGAGCTTCATAGTCATATTAAAAAAAAATTATAAACAGTTATCTGAAAGTAGTTGTGGCAAGCTGACGATAGATAAAAACAGATACACGGCTGATATCTTTTGCAAATTATAAATCCGCTGAGATAAAATAATAAGAGAAAAAAACAAAAAATTTCGAAAACAAGTTTTTCAAGACTATTAATTACACTAAAATAACAAAAAAAAATGAGACGGGTGCCCGGCGTCCAACTTGTTAAAAACAGTTTTTGCTTATATTGGCTGTAATTCTAAAACTTTTTTTTTACACCTAATATACAGAGTTCGTCAAAAGTATGGAATAATGTCTGTATCCTTTTAAATATGTGTGAAACACTATTCAAAATTAAGTTTTTTTTTGTTTTTTTTTTGCTATAATTTGGTGAACTCAACATATTTTTATCCGATTCGCCCTCGTATATATCTCAACCAACCTTATTTTTCCAAATGGCACCGTATGTTTTTCTTGTCGTCATTTGAGGTCAGCATATTTTTTTGTATTCGACAGGATAAAATTTGTATAGGTTTACACGAGGGGTAAACCTGTTTGGAAGGTTGTTATATAAGCATGTGGAATTCCGTGGAATTCTCTTGAAATTCCTTAGAAGTTTTTAGCATTTGGAGCATCATTTATTTTACATTATCCCTATATTACATTTTTAAATAAATATAATATATAGTTACTTTCATCACATATGAATTGAAGCCACAAGTGGATAAAGGTGTCATGTACAAAAATCACTATTTTGCATAGATTTGAATTACAAACATTGTTTCAGAATTTTTATTTATTTTGTTTCATAAAAGGACAATTGAACTGAACAAACTAGTTCTGTAGGCAGATTATCTTTCGTTGGTTACCACCATGTGAAAAAAACAGTTAAATGTACATCACACTCTTATACAGAGTAATTAGTAAGAGTGAAAAAGTTGTAATGATTTGAGGAGCAAACATTCAAAAATAGACATGTTACATGAGATTTATTTTACAACAATAAAGAAAAAGTATTCATCCTAGTATTATTATGTTCAAAAAAGCTTGGTAGCTAGTGCTCTGAGAGTAGTAAAAACGGTTGAAGAAAAAATTATTGTACGTAACAAACTGCCAGCTCGCCCAGTAAAGAATAACTTTCCAGTCCTGTTACGTAAATAACTATTTATCGAAAATTTCCTTATGTAACCCTATAAAAATTGTAACCTGTCGTATGCTAATAAATATGCTGAATTCAAAAAACAACCAAGAGAAAACATATTGTGCTATTTGAAAAAATAAGGTTGGTTGCCGGAGTAATGAGGCCATATCCTATAAAACAAATTTAAGATTAAAAAGTTTTTTTTTTAAATATTTTCAGTTGAATAATATTTAAAGGGATACATTTAATACTTTTGCAGGATGCATATACACACACACACGCTTAATAAAATGTTTACTACCTTTCGTAATTCCACTTTTGGCAATACATTTGTCACGGACTAGGATTACAGTTTTCACCAGTTCGGTCATCGACAAACCCTAAAATACAACTTGATTATACCACAATGAGAGGTGACTGCAATAAATGCTGCAGAATTGCATATAGCTTACACCTTATTTGTAAAACATCAAATTTGTAGTTCATGGCCAACTTCCTGAGTTGTAATAAAAAATATCTGATGTGGTACATAAATTTCTTATACCAGAAATATCATCCTGATGTAAAAAATCATTCTATTTAATTCCTTACTTACTTCAAATAAATTTTAATAGTGTATCTTGAAATGTTTCATTAAAATTTTTAAATAATTAATTATCAGCATCATTCGATACTGTCAATAATAATTCATGTCATATATTTTAATAATTTTTTGTTATTGACATTGATATTTTTGTGACTAAATTAGATCTTTCAAATGTCAAACTGTTAAATTTATCCTAGCCGCAATTTATGAGGCCAAATGTGTAAAATATTTCAGTTTACATCAGCTTTATTTAAGTATTTGGAAAATATATTTTATTGGCTTGATATAGTAGACATGATTTATAATCTTTCATCAAGAATATATTTTTTTTGAAAGTCAAATACAAAAAAAGTTTGGGTCCCGTGGAACCCCTTTCAGCTGGCCAATTTTGCTCATCACCGAATTTTTCATTGTCCTTGGCCTTTAGAACAAGTGTACCAAATTTGAATGATTTATATCTCAAAAAATGTGGTTGCTATCGCGACACTACAGATATGCAGACAGATTTCTTTTTTCATAAAGTTATGTTTTTTCATTATAATTCATCGAGATTCGTCCAGAAACGCAATACAAATTTTTATTCTTTTTTCCCGAAATTGTACCTTTTTTCTTCTTTCATTCATTATGTCTCTTCTGGTGGTACCACATTCACCAAATTTAATATGTCACTTAAAATGTTGTTGAAAACCTTAACTGCCAAATTTGGGATGTCATTAGTATTTTTTGACTTATCGCGGAGACACACATACACACACGCACACGCGCACGCACAAGCACACGTACACGCACACGCACACGCACACAACCACACATACGCATCGACAGATATCATTCGGAAAATAGTCGGAATGGATTCAGGAGGGTCAAAACGTATATATCAATCAAAATCTCGAGGTCGATAAAAATCACGATTACTATACTTCTTTAAGAAAATAGAAAACAAAAAAGTGCGAAAACCTCAATTGCTTGTAATTCTATTATTTTAAAAGTGCAAAAAACTTTCTTTAACGAAATTTAACGGCAAAGCATAGTATATAGGGTATTCATTATACATTACAAACTCCTTATCATCGTTATTATTGCCTAAAAAAAGCTTTAAATAAAAGTTGTGTGGTTGTGACTGAGTTTTGTTAAAATGCTATCAAAAGTACAGTAGCGTGCAGATTTCAGGGGATACAAAAAGTTATATATTTTTTACACGTGTATATTATTAAATTTTTGGAACGATCCTTTGTTCCTAATTTCAAAAATATACCATATGTTACCCCTACCATATACCGTTTTTGAATTATTAAACGTCGAATAACTTAGTTAAACTAGTTAATGTAAATATTGAAAAATTAACATTATTAAAGTGAGCTATGAAAATGACAACTATTATGTTTGATAAGTGACATTTCTTTAATGAAATAATCAAAATTGTTTACAGTGAGGAAGAAAAAGTCCAAATATTTACTTGATATATACAAAATAATAAAAATAAACGTGCAGCAAAAGCGCATATAGGGTGTTGTATTCAAATCGTCCAACACCATCAGGAAATACGTTTCAAAATATTTACGGAAACGTGAATTCTGCCCGCTTTAAAATAAACAGAAATCTAATCCGTGTATGAATTATGATTCGTGAAAATGTATTTTTGCAATATGGATATAAATCCTTATCAGCGAACATGAATAGAAAAAAATAAATTAGGTAAGCCTTTTATATAAAAAAAGAAAAACAAAGGGCCAAGTATCGATCCCTGTGGTAAATTAATTTAATCAATTTAGCCCGCATGTTCTGTAGCTATTTCCACATCATTTGACAGATCAAATATTAACTAATCATTGATTTGTCTCTTAATCTAAATTTTTCAAGTGTTTCAACGGCTGGCTGTGAATTAATATATTAAAAGAAAACGCTTTCATTATCCATGAATATGCCTATATATTTTTTATATACCATAAATATTTTTACAGTTTTTAATATGGTCCTCGGATAGAGAAGAATTTATTAAAAACAAGAGAATCTACTGAAAAATAAAACTTTAATAGTATGCATTTATACAGGGTGTTTCAAATTTAAATTGACATAGTGTAATGGAAGATAGAGCCTAGTGTACACAACTGAGTTCAAAATACCCCCATTTAACCTTAAACGTTAACCGTTTTTGATGTACAGGGTGTTTTATGATTATTGACTAAAACTGTAGTCGGTCATATTTCTGGATTGGCTTTAAATATTTGGATACAATTTTGTACAAATATTATACTCTCTTAGTCTAACTAAAAGTATAATATACTTTGGAAAAATTCCAGGACAGATTCAATTCTTATAATGTTGCTCTCAGTGCCGATAACATCACTGTGTATCATTTTTTGGTAAATATTAGTAAAATTTTAAAAAGTCAATGGACCAGTGTACACAAAAATGTCATAATATTTGATGCAACGTTTACGCTTATTCTCCAATAAATTTTCAAAAATATTGATCGACCAAATTTTAAATTCTACAAATAAGACAATCACTTAGCTAACGTCCCTATTTTATTAATTTTACTTAAATACCCGACACTAATTATTAAGCATCTTAATTTTTTTGGACAAGAAGTAGACATTTATTGAAAAAATTAGTGGTTCTTGCAGGGGTCGCTTAAATTTCCATTTCATTTAAATTTGTTATTCGCAATAACATTATGTAAATCATTTTTGAAATATAATAATATGAAATTAAAATTCATATTGATAATAACAGCCTGTTATTTATTTCTTTTTTTTTATATGTAGCATTTCTAAACTTTTCAAGTTGAAAATTCCCATCAAAATAACATACATTCGTTTTCTCTCATGGAAAAAAAATGTTAATCATGAGGCTTGCATTAACAGGCACAATTATAATCGGTTATTAATCCTCTGTAGAAATTAATATAAGTTTAAATAAAATGTACTTAATTATGGAATTTTAAGCGAGTCCAGCCCTGCATGAACCATTAATTTTTCAAGAAATGTGTATTTGTTCTCCAAAAAGAGGGAAAATATTTAATTAGTGTAGGGCATTTAAATACAATTAATAAAATAAGGACGCAAGCGATTGGCTTATTTGTAGAATTTAAAATTTGGTCAATTAGTATTTTAAAAAATGTATTGGAGAATAACCACAATGTGCCATTAAATATTATCACATTATTTTATACACTGGTCTATTGTCTTCTTAAATATTTACTAATATTTATCAGAGAACGTTACACGGGGTGATATTATCGGCAATTAGAGCAACATTCTTCCATTGTTTTTCTGGCATAAGTAAAAAAAATGTTATATATAAAGATAAATTACTGCCCGAACGGATTTAATTGAAATAAACAAAAATAATGTTAATGTTCTGTATATTCGAAAACTAACTACTTTTGGAATAGTGTTGAATTTTTTTTTTTTTTTTTAATTTTTATATTTTATCTCCGAAGTACAAGGTGTTATTTGTTTAAAGTTATCATGAAGAAGGAAAGCTCAGGTCAGTTCACCATTACTAGTATTTTTATATAATTTTAGTATTCTATAAATTAAGTTGAGATTAAAATATCTACACTAGATAGATATAAAAAGTTAATCTGATTTTTGTGGCAAATGTTTAATAAAATATAATTTACGAGATTAAAACATGAAACTACAGTAACTTACCATGGTTAATGGCACATAAATATAAACCAAAAATAAAGCAAGTTTTTATACATGTTGGGAAAAATTTAAATTAAAATGAACTTTCAAAACTTCATATCTAGGCAAATCTTCATATTTATAGGTATATTACCAATTTGTTATAGTAATAAAAAATCAACATCGATTGTTTAATGCTTAAATAATAGCAAAATATTTGTTTTAGAGATTACGAATTATTCAGCAATAACTGATTCCAAAATGTTAAACAATTCAATTAAAAAAAATTCCAAGATTCTGATGTAATATCTCTTTTCAGTATTATAAAAATTGCCAACTATTTTTTGAAAACTTTCGTTAGTACAATAAATCTTGATAACCTTAGTGACAACAGGCATATTTACATTTGAGTGTATTTTATTAAGGTTTAAAATAATTGTTATTGTATGTTATTTATTTATAAAACATTATTATAAATTTATAAATTTTAAAATGCTGACGTCAAATTGTATAACAACACATTTTCCAATTGCATTTCAGAAACCATCAATTGTATTTCAGATTAGTCCATTTTATCTGAGAAATCAAGTGTATTTCAGAAAGCGTAATTTCAAGACACTGCGTCAAAAATTTGAAAAAACGCAGTAGGCTATGGTGTCATATTCCAACTGTGTACGAAATCTATCTCTATGTAATGAAATGTAATTCATTTTTTGCCATAGGAACAAAATTATTTATTTACTGGTATTGTTGGCGTAAGTTATATTGTTGAATTTACAAAGCTGATTTTCATGGTATTAGCTGAAATGGAGTATAAAGATAATTGGGTCATATGCCGTTTATTCATGTTACGAAAACCAGTGATACCATTACTGTCATGCAGACACATTTTACATGAAAAGTATCTCTACTGGAATTCGTTCTTGAAGATGAAGTCGAAATTAAGGTTAAAAAGTGTCCCATTTGCGGAGAAATGATTATTAATTGGAACAGGCTAGTTTACTTAGAGAATATAATTTACCAAACCAAGAACACAATTGTTGATGATGAACGTGCTTGTGCAGCACAGCAGAGTACAATTCGACATGCTGCAGGTTTAACACTGGAAGATATGCCTGCTGGACACTAAAATGCATTTAACATATACGTTTCGCGTTATTCTTTTTATACTTCTCTATTTATTTTGGTTTTTATTCATTTCACTTATTGTAAAATCAAACATATTTTCTTAAATATGTATTGTCATGTTTTTCTGTAATAAACTTATTCTTCTTCTGAAATACAATTGACTCTTTCCAAAACACAATTATAGAGGCTTTCTGATTTCAGCTGATACTTTCCTAATTACAATTTACGATTTCTGAAATACAATTAACGATTTCTCAAATACTATTGATAATCTGAATTAGGTAGAACTGATACTCTTTTCTGATATACAATTGGAAAATGTGTAGAAGAAGGTTACAAGTAGAGATATTTTACATTTTTTTATTGGTATCCATCTGAAATAGGTACATATTAAAGAGAAAGAGAGTAAAATTGACATCAGTGTTTGATGCCATTGACGATTTCTCACGAATCATTATTAAACAGTTTTTATTGTTTTCTGTTTGTGATGGAGCTTAACTTTATTAAAGCTAATAGGTAAAATTTGCTGGAAGTGATTTATATTATGATTCAAAAGTTCTTTGCTAAAAATATTGATTATTGACTATTTTAGCGTAGAATTTAGAAGTGGTATTATAAAAGGTATTTAGTAAATGTTTAAAGTATTATTAGTTTAGGTGGATATTTTGAGTAGCAAAATTAACAATAATAAAATAACTCACAATATAATAAAAATAAACAACTTAAACAATAATAAATTTGAAAGGCATAAAGTTTACAATAATTGAGCAATTAGCTATATTGCGTGTTTTAAATCGTGACGTCATCATAATGACCATTTTTAGCGGGAGTTGAAGTTTTCGAAAATTTTTTTTAGAACAATTTAAGCTGTGGAATAAAAAAACAATTAGATAGTACACTGAAAAGTCATGTGCTTTAGAGTATATATAGTAAAAAATAAATAAATAATAAAAAATAATCCCCATTAAGATTTCACTTTTTCATCTATTTATACTGATAGAGAAAGTATTAGCGTCGTGAGAAAAACCAAATTCCAAATTATGATGAAAATGAACGTTTTGAGATCGGAAAATAGAACAAAGTTTATCCGAATTGGCATGCCGTCTCTGTGTCTGTGTTGCAGGTCATTTGTTGTGACCGTATTTTCTCAAACACGTCTCAACGTGGAAATCTGAAATTTTGCATATATCTGTGACGTCCAAAGACGAACCCTATTCATTATGAATTAAATTGGTGTACCAGGGAGAGCACGTCTCGGGGTAGCAAACATTTTTTTGCGTCAAATCAAAAAATGTTTCAAAGAAATTGTTCATAATGAAGAAATGTACCGAAGAGAACTTTTGAAAATTTCTCGTAAGATTAGGTTACTGAGAAAGAAGGCTTAAAATTAATTTCATTAAATTAAAAAAAAAAAGGTCAAACTCGTCAATACTTTCCCATCATCCAATTTGAAATGAATGAAAAATAAATCGTTTTGTTTTGTTTTATTTTATCTTGGTTGTCTCATTTGTCTCCTGTATATCATTTGTCTCGTTTTACGTTTGTCTCATTTGTATCATTTTTCGTATTGGTCTTATTTGTCTTATTTTTCATTTGACTCATCTGCTTCGTTTTTTATTCCCTCTTCGTTTGTCTCATTTGTCGTTGATATGTCATTTGTGTCAGTCGCCTCATTTATCTCGTCCAATTTGTCTGATTTGATTCATTTATTTCATTTATCTCATTGCACTCATTTGATTCATTTATTTCATTTATATCATTTGTCTCATTTATCATTTATCTCATGTATCTAATTTATCTCATTTGTCTCATCTTATTTGTCATATTTATATTATTTATTTTGTTCGTAATAACTGTTTTATATAAATAAATAAAATAAATGGAAATGGCATTTTCAATTCAAGCAATTTATTTCTTTTATGTCAAGTTGAAAATGATGATGAAAACGTACTGTCGAGGAGCATCTAGACGGCAGCGATTTTTTTTAAGTCAGTGTGGTGAGAGAGAATCATTTACTATGAATTGAAATAAAGGAAATCTAGTTTCATGAATTATTTTGTAGCAACGCAATGGAGAATGGATGTATTAAAGTTCAAACTTGGTGACGAATTTTCCAATTTTAAGAATTGAAGAAAACAAATGAGGACGTTTTTGTAGTAAATTTAATTTTCACAAAAAGACAGCATTCAGCAAGATCTTTTATTCGGAATATCGCAAAATGTAGATTGTCATATAAAATTCTGAAGTAGCGATGGCTGGAAATGTGGAATTACTTTTTTGTTGATTTTTATATATTACAGCAATTACTTTCCCTGGATTCCATTTAACACACTTAAAATCGCTTTTCAACCTCTTTCTCTTCCCGAGATGATTGGGGTAGAAACTTTTCAAATTGACACTCTGTATATTAAGCTAATTGTGTAATGAAGATAATAATGTATAATGAATGACTATAGGATTAAATAAAATGATCTGTAGTTCTGAATTTGTGAATCTGTAAAATATTGACGAAATACTATTGAGAAGAATTTATTTTTAATTAGTTAATGGAAACAATAAAACATACATCTGATTTGTTTATGTCTGAAATTATCATTATTCACTGTTTATGGATGATGTGACAATAATTTCACATGTTGCATAATGACACTATTGTTACATGCGGATTTATTCAATTTTCATAAATTAATTGTTATTGTTGGTGTTATCTATGAGTACATATTAGTGACAATGTTGCATGAATCTATGTTATCCTCAATTATTATGTATGTGTATGTGTATTATTATGTGAAATGATTTATACGTTGGTTTAATTTCATTTAGACGTAACTAATAAAATTACAGTATGAAATATTATTTACCAACTTGGTGGTATTTTTAATTTTTTTAAACATCTTTTTTTAATTCTATCAATGTGTGTAGCGGGTGTAACACTTAAGATGTAAATCCAAATAAAAACTTTATTATCTTAGATGCAGAAAAAAAGTTTTGTACGAAAGTTATTGTATATCAATCAGACTATTTATATAGGATGTTCAAATTTTTTCTGGTCAAATAAAGTTGTATATAGAACACTCTATATATTGTTATATTTTTGGAATCCTTGAGAATAATGCTCTTCAGAAATCTAAGCATATTGGGGCGTAATCTCAATGGCTCATGAAATACAAAGTGCTCAACTTTCCAAATCTACCCTTCAGATGCCATAGTTAGAGTAACAGATTATCTTTATTATTAAAGAAACGAAAAAAAAAATCAAATAGATTTTGTTTTACTAGTATATCAGTTGGAGTATAAACTAATATATTTAAAGAGTATATACAGTATAATCTGATACTTTGGTAGATTAGGAATGTTGGCTCTCTGTATTTCATGACGTAAAGCCAGACCGTTTTAAGAAATTGACTGGCGGTGGTTTGGAACATGGTGTAACTTACAAAGACTCATTTCTTATATCATGTCCATTAACAGTTGTTTATGGTTGTCAGCGTACACTTGCATCATTAATGAACCTCCTATAGTGTCCTTTGCTAAAACTTCTACGCCGGGATGTAAATAACAAGGCGTATTTCGAAAATGAACCAGGTGTATATATTTGATTTTTTGACACTACATGTTTAAAATGAAAACGCTCTGGATTCTCTACATAAATGAAACAAAATAAACAATATGCCAAATATTTTATTATTATTTATTGAATAATGATTGCTAAACATTTCTTAGAATACAAAATAGAATAGCTAAGTTAAACCAAGAAGTGATGAGAGTTCAATGTCTTCCACATGTCGAGACTTAAGTTCGCAACAGGGGCGTGTGCGTTTGGTCATGACGGGGACAAGAAGAATATGTTGCATTAAATAAAACACTTTTTTCAAATGGCGTTTTTCGAAATTTGTGCGCATATATAATTTAACACTATTTTACTACAAATCTAATTTATTCATTTTTTTTTGGGTTTTATACAGTTAAAAAAAAAATATCCCTCTTTCTTTATGTGTCACTATCAATCGGCGGCGATGTTTTCCAGATAGCATTTTTATACTAGTTGACTAGCCTTCAATCACCGCTTGTTGTGTATTTTTGACATTTCCATCCTGCCATGCTATTGTCACTGTATGTCCCTCGTTGACCCATGTTTCATCCATATAATAAATTTTCCTTCCTTGCTTTCGAAACTCTTCGATTTTCCTGATATAACTTCTTCTCAATACTATTATTTCGTTTCTTTCAATAAGCATGCTCTTTCTGTCTATTTTTCCATATTTAAATTTCACGTCGTATAAAATTTTCCTTAACGTTTTCTTATCTATTTTTGGGAGTCGTCCTCACTGACATAATTCATTATTTTTTGGAACGTTGGTAGTTAATTTTTTACGAAATTTTTATGAACAGTTCGTCGTATAGCATATTTAATTTAACATCTTTCAATTTCTATTTTTTTTGGACCACTTCTTGTTTTTGCCACCTGTACTTCTCCATATATCTTTTCTTCTCTCAAAATTTTGTAAAAGCTTGATTTTGGCACACCTGTATAATCCAAATACGACATCTACTAACTTCTGAAGTAGGGTCAGATTTGTGGTTTCTAAAAACGTCGTTCAGTATTTTCAAATTTTGTTCAAGTTAAAATTCCAAATTCTTCACATATTTCACATAAAGTTACAATGTTTGAAAAGCAGAAATTGCTGGATTTAGAAATTACGTATCTCTACAGTAACCGAAGTACGCTTGAATTATAAGCATATGGACTTTACAAAAAGCTTACCTATAAGTTAAATAATTTAGAACATGAATAATGGTGTGATTTGCAGAGAAACATGTTTATATCAATTAACGCGAAATTTATTAAGAAAATATCGTCACAAAATAGAAAATTCAACAGGTTAATCGGTAGTACGCAAAAGAAAGTGTTCCTCAAAAACTTCTCAGTATTGTAGAAAATCATTCTTCACAGTCGTTTGATAAACAAGAAATTGATCTCCTTAACAAGAGATTGAATTTTGCTCTACCTGTCTCTGAAGGCATTTTAGATGAGATTGTTACAAGTGTTGAAAGTTCAATTCAATGCCTTCCTGATTCTATTAAAGGATTTGTCAGAAAAGCTTGCAGAAATCAAATCTCGACAAATATTGTTACTAAAGTAAACGAAAAGTCAAAATCTACAAAAGACTGAAAAATTATCAAACGGTTGCGTGAAAAAGATTGTTTTTATTTAAAAGCTGATAAGAGCAATAAGGTTGTTATTTTAGATAAAGAGGACTATTATGAAAGAGTAGACAATATGATTAGTAATGATCCTTATAAAAAACTTTCTAGAAATCCAATACCAAAAATGGTTACTGAAGTAAGAAATGTACTTAAATCCTGCAATAACCTTATTGCTTCAGCTTTAAATAGGAAGTTACATGTATCTAACCCAAGTGTATCTAAATTGTACTGCTTGCCTAAGATACATAAACCAGGGAAGTCGATACGTCCTATTAATTCAGCAATCGGTCGTCGACTTACCATCTATCAAAATTGTTAACAGAAGAGCTCGAAAATTTACCTATTGCAGCACCTAGTTTCTTTGTGATTAATTCCAACGATTTCATTAATAAGGTGAAACATATTCAGTTGCAAGAAGGTGAAATTTTGATCTCCTTTGAGGATTGTTCATTGTTTCCAAGTGTTCCGATACCACAGACCTTGGACTACCTCAAGGATCTACTCGAATTAAATAATCTCAGTCAAGATGTAAAAGAATATCTTCAACTCACTAAATTTCTCATGAAACAAAATTGTTTTCGATTCAATGATAATTTCTTCGAATAACACGAAGGAACACCAATGAGAAACTCTTTGGCACCATTCATTGTCAGTTTCTTTATGAAGAGATTCGAAATGGAAGCAAA
Source organism: Rhamnusium bicolor (assembly GCA_029963845.1). Taxonomy (NCBI): domain Eukaryota; kingdom Metazoa; phylum Arthropoda; class Insecta; order Coleoptera; family Cerambycidae; genus Rhamnusium; species Rhamnusium bicolor. The sequence continues at coordinate 980,530 of JANEYF010002643.1, forward strand.
AGAAGAATTCGAGTATTTCCCCAGGGTTTGGTTGGATTAGGTATGTGGATGATATTTTTGCAGTGCTCGACACAAAAGTCGCTGATATTGACAACTTTGTATCTAAATTAAACAGTCGTTCCGCGTCAGTTAAATTCACATATGAAATTGAAAACCCTGAACAGCTACCATTTTTAGATGTATTAATAATTAGAAATAGTGAAAATAAGTTAAAATTTGACATACACAGAAAAGATACCAGTGGTCTAAGATATATCAAGAACTCTCACCATTGTGCTCAACACAAAATGGAGAGTTTTAATTTTCTAGTCCATCGTCTATTAAGCTTCGCCTCAATAAGGAGAGGTTTGAAAAAGAAAAGGCATTGATTAACGATATAGCTGCGAGTAATGGATATTCTGTAAGTTTAATTGATAAAATAATTAGGAAACGAAAGTTTAAAGAGTCGCTTCGAAATTCCTCGATCTTTCAAAATAAAAAGAGAAAATCTGAAATTTGTACCGATTCCATTCGATCCTCGATTCACTCGTGGTATTGGTAAGGTTTTTAAAGATGTAGGTATGACAGTGGTTCATTCATCGGGAAACAAACTACAACAACTTTAAGGCAATCTAAAAGACAAACGCACGAGGAGTCGGGGATTTACGAAATTAACTGTAAGGACTGTATCAAAAATATGTTGGACAGACTAGATGATCAATTCAAACTAGAATCAAAAAGCATATGGCCCATCTCAAATATGGTAGAACAGATAACTGTAGTATTTCCCAACATACGTTTGAGAATAACCATAAAATAGATATTAGCAATTTAAAATTAATCAGGAATGTAACAAATACTCTAGTATTTGTTACATTTTAGCTGGATACATTTGAAAGCTTAGAAACATAAAGTGTAAAAATAGTATGAATAGCGACAGAGGGCCTATTCCAAAAAGCCCGCTTTATTGGTTAGTAGGTCACGGTTCATCGAACCGTGACAATAGTTTAGGTATAAATAGGGCAGATTGTTAACATAAGTTTAATTTTTATCATCTGCAGATGATGCCAACTTGGTTGGTGGAACGCGCGTCGAGTGCAGTATATAGTGTTTTGGTGTTTCGTGGAAAACTACGTCAGTGTTATCTATTAATTTATCACGTAGGTAGGTTGATCCCATATGAGTAATTATTCATGATAAATCAAATAGAAAAATTCTCATAAAATTCCTTTAATAATGTGACCGGTTTTGTGAACAAGTAATTACTTCACATCATCATTTATTTATAAAAATTCCTGTGTCTGATGATGTGAAGTAATTACTTGTTCACGAAACCGGTCACATTATTAAAGGAATTTTATGAGAATTTTTCTATCTGATTTATCATATTAATTTATCTTTTTGAAAGCGGTAGATGATCCCTTGCTAAACAGTGAAATACACGCACTTTTACTTTTTTCTCATTTATCGATCAAGACGTTATTTCTTCCCTTTTGGACGAGAATGTATTTTGTTTGCCAGTTTAAAATTTCTGTTAAGAAATATAAGAATGTAAAGTATTCGTATATTTTTCTTAAAGCAATTTTTGTTGATATTTTAGAAAAATTGTCGATACGACGTGGTGTAGAAGTAAAATAGATTAAAAAAAAAAAAAAAACGTTGAAAATATATTAATTCATTTTCATATAAAAACAAAATATCGATGCCCTTGGTAATAATTAAATTTTGTAAAAATTTCGTTTTGAAATTCCTCAATATTCTTACGAAAACAACTTTTGCATTTTTTTTTTAATATCAGAAAACGTCTCGGAAAATGAAAAAAATATGATTTGCATACATAAATATTTTTTTATTATCGAGTAATTTAAAAATAATTAAGAATAATAATAATTCGGCATCTCACTGCTACCGTTGTCTGTTGGGCTCCGCCAAACCCACGGATATCAATGTGGACTACCCAGCGACCGGAGGCATAAGGTCACCCATCTATTTTATATGGATGACCTTAAACTTTATGCCTCCGGAGAACGCGAACTACAAAACGCGCTTAGGGTGGTCGAAAAATAAACGGGGGCCATTGGTATGGAGTTCGGGTTGGAAAAAATATGCAGTCGTCCACCTCAAGAGAGGACGATGCGGGGAATTTTCTGAAGATGCGCAGCTCGCAGACGGATGCATCCTAAGACATCTGGATGCCGGAGAGACTTATACATATCTGGGTGTGCAACAAAGGCACATCCAGGATGTAACACAAATAAAAGATTCTCTCCGCGGCAAGTACAGACACCTCCTCCGAAAGATTTGGTCTTCCGAACTTTCGGGGAAGAACAAGGTGTCTGCAACTAATATGCTTGCCGTTCCGGTTCTGCTCTACTCCTTCGGAGTAGTAAAGTGGACAGTAGAGGAGCTGCGCCAGTTAGATAGAGATATCCGCAAGATGATGAATATTCACAGAAGCATTTATCCTGGGTTGTCCGTTTCTCGTGTGTACCTCCTACGTCAACGGGGGGGCCGAGGACTCTTGAGCCTGGAGTGTACCCATGGCAGTGTAGTACTGAGTATGGCATGTAACATCCTCAGGAGCTCAAATCTCCTCTTACGGTTTGTAAAGCATCATGAAACTGTAGGAGTGGGAGCAGGATTGTTCAAGGCAGCAAAAAGAGCTGCAGATGAACTCGGTCTCGCATTTGACATCAGGCGAGGAGGCCGGCGAGGTGTTGATGTAGAGTCAGTCACCGAACTTTAGCCAAATCGTCTGAATGCCCGAATCAGAGCTGTCAAACAGGAAAATCTGTTTCGGCAGCATGTCGATAAACCCCAGTATAGTGTCTTCTATAAGAACATAGAAACACTGGGTTTATCGACCAGGCTGACATTCGCCTTTCTAAGATCAGCCGGGCTTAAGTCGGAGACATACTATATGCATGCCCCATATACGCGATTTCGGCCTACATCCACCGACATAACGCGGCGTTACGAGTGTTATACTACCATCTAAGGTATTCGTACGGGGTAGATCAGACACCAATGCTGCCTTACGTCCCCGGAGATATTGAATCCGTTGCCGAGAACAAGAAATGCCGGATTTACTGGAACCACTCGTTCCCGACGGTCAGGCTAATTCAAGCCAACAAGCCTGACATAGTCCTCCTCGACCATCAACTCAAGGTGATGTATATCACCTGCGCAGAAAAAGATCACCTTGAAGGAGGAGGAGAAACGGACCAAATACCGTGATTTCGGTACGAGCTCCAAGTGCTGTACTCAGGCTATTCAGTCAAAATGGTCGTCCTAATAATCGGTGTACTCGGAGGGATAAAGCCTACGCTGCTCTCAGAACTGAAGACCATACCGGCCTGCCAAAAATCAGCTGAGTGGCTGACAGGCCAAATGCAGAAGGCGGTCATTCTTGGTTCTCTCCGTCTGCTTAGGGAACATGATTCCGGAACCTACAGTCACTAACCCTGCGGGATGTGCGGAGTGGCTGTGGTTAATGTGCTGACGCGACTCCCGTGAGGCGTCGGAGGCCACGGGAGGACTGTCCAGCGTCGTGCAACCGAAATAATAGAAATAATAATAACAGAAAAATCTGTTTCGGCAGCATGTCGATAAACCCCAGCATTGTGTTCTATAAGAACACAGAGACGCTGGGTCTATCGACCAGGCTAACATTCACCTTTTTAAGGTCAGCCGGGCTTAAGTCAGAGACCGAGGGATTCATTATGGCCTGCCAGGATGATGTTATTAACACCTTGATCTATCGTAGTCGTGTGGCGTGTAGAGGTTCCTTATATCAACTGCAGGACCTGCCATCAGGCGCCGGAATCGCTCATGCATTTACTCTCTGCATGCCCCATATATGCGATTTCAGCTTACATCCACCGATATAAGGCGGCGTAACGAGTACTATACTACAATCTAAGATACTCGTACGGGGTAGACCAGATACCAGTGATGCCTTACATCCCGGGAGATATTGAGTCCGTGGTAAAGAACGAGAAATGCCGGATTTACTGGAACTATTCGTTCCCGACGGTCAGCCTACAAGCCTGACAGTCCTCCTCGACCATCAACTTAAGATGATGTATGTCATGGAGTTCTCGGTACCTGCGAAAAAAAAAATCACCTTGAAAGAGGAGGAGAAACGGACCAAATACCGCGATCTCCGGTACGAGCTCCAAGTGCTGTACCCAGGCTACTCGGTAAAAATGGTCGTCCTAATAATCGGTGTACTCGGAGGGATAAAGCCTACGCTGCTCTTGGAACTGAAGAGTGTCTGGCAGGCAAAATGCAGAAGGCGGTCATTCTGGGTCTCTCCGTCTGCTTAGCGCACACGATACTGGTATCTACAGTCACTGACCCTGCGAGATGTGGGGAGTGGCTGTAGTTAATGCGCCGGCGTGACTCTCGTGAGGCGTCGTAGGCCACGGGAGGACTGTCCGGCATCGGATATACCGAAAAAAAAAATTATATTGTCTCTTTTCGCATTAAGTGGACAAGGGAACTTCGAGATGACTTGCAAACCTGCCGAGAGAGCAATGAACCAGAACATAGGAGATACATGGCGCGATTGGTGCGAAATTCACCTTAAACATTACGCCTTCTTTCTACAACATATGAGAGATCAAGTATAATATCATGTAGAGAGGCTTTTAAATCACTTAAAATTCTTACCTTTGTGTCTGTTTATATTTATGAAATACTGTGTTTTGTATATAATAATAAACAGAATCTGTGGGAAAATAGAATAAATCATAAATATCAAACAAGAAAAAAAGTTTATTTACTACCAAACAAGCACGATACTATGTTATTCCAAAAAAGTCAACTCTTTATTGGCTGTAAGTTTTTTAATATACTGCCTGAACATATCAAAATATTGTCAAATATTTATAAATTTAAAAAAGCAATAACATCGATGTTAGTTTGAGAAAACCTGTTAGTAGCCGAATTTATGTCCAATTTTTGACGTACTTTGTAAATATTTATATGGTTTGTGATTTTTTGTTATTGTTTGTTCAATACATTTATGAATTTTTATATTTTTTCATTTTCTATTTTTTTGTTGACCTTGTGCATTGTATGTATGAAGAAGTATGTTGTTATATTGGAATATTACCTGTCTTTTCTTTGATCTGTTAGGTATTTATTACTTGTAACAGTTGACAAAACTGTTTAAACAAATGTATCTACTTGATATTTTGTTTTAAAATTAATAATTAATAAAAAAGAAGATAATGTGTTGTGCCTCCGCGTTGTTTATATATATATATATATATATATATATATATATATATATATATATATATATATATATATATATATATATATATATATATATATATATATATATATATATATATATTTATTTGTAGATTGTGTTATTTATTGCTTCATGTATGTAGTTTGTGTATTTGTTTATAGTGTATTTATTCATTTATTGGCATGTATTTGACAACATTTCTTAAACATTTTTATATTATTGTACTTCTGTTTTTTTGAAATTAATAAATTCTATTCTATTCTATCCTTTTCCGCTACGTATGGGCTCCCCATCAGCAGGAAATAGTTCCAGCTTCTCTTTCACCGCGGCAAATAGTATCTGACGGGGAACATCTTGGTATATCTAAGTCGACCTAAAGATGAGGGTAAGTCTTAACACCAGGGCTACCCTAAAGCTACAAGACCTGGCTCGATTGGACGCGGTCATCGATGATGGACTCCCAAAAGATGCAGACATTTAGCAGATTAACTACGTCGTTATAACGCCGCGAAGCAACTCGTACCCCACGAGAAGTCAAACACTTCAAGCGGGATACATATCTATTATGTTATATCAGCTACGGTTGAGGTTAGGTTATTCGCAATTCATTACCAGTTTAAGGTTGACGGAGATTATAAAATCTGTTTCCCATATATTTATTTCAATAGCCACATCATAGATCCATAGATAAATCAACGTGGGCCAGATTGTGGTTTCGGCAAAATATTTCTTCTCGCATTTCTCGTAATCACTTATTGCGTTCTAATTGGAAGTTAGGTTTATTATATAACAATATTGCGCTCCATAAACAACTCACATAATGTGGGCTACCGCGCTTGAATTCACCACGAGAGGCGCTAGTGTAGGGTAAGGTCAATGTCACTGATTGTTAATGTTTACTATGGCTTTTTAGCGCAAGTTTTTAGTAATTTTTATAAAAGTTAACTGAAAAACATTTAACACAATAATGGCAAAAGGGGAAGTAGTAATTTACTTGCTCAGTAGGGAAATTATTGTATCTATCATAGGTGTCTTATGTCATTAAAGTTAGGGGTTATATCAATCACGAGCATGATGAAGACAACGAATGTGCATGATTATTACTTACGATTTTCTCTAGTAGACTCCTTTGATAACGCATAATCGTCAGGATGAAAATGTTCCTTACACACGCACGAATGTTTCGAAAGTTATCCCTGCGAATCGCTACCAATCACTGTTTTAGGCGAGTTTTGTCTCTCGGAAGCATATGTCCGCCTTTTGTTTCAGAACAAAATGGAACTGCACAACACTGAGGCATAATTAACAAGTTTTTTTTATTTACCGGTGTACGAAATAATTATAATAAAACCCTATTAACTTGTTCCGCACCTAACAATAACTTTTGACAGGACCTTACTCGCCAGTGGCGCCAACTGGTGAGCCTAAGAACTGTAGCCCTCATTGACATAAACTACTCTGGAACTGGTTATGTTGATTATCTCAAGTGACATTTAGCATATGACGTCATAATCACTTCCCCTCACATGCCCATTTTCGTGACAACGTCAAATGAGGTTTATGACGTTATCTTTCATTCGATAGTGAAATCTTCTAGCCAGAAAGATGCAGAAAAATATTTACAGTGGGTTGTATTAAAAATCTCAGTTTTAAGCAAAATATCGATTAGAACCTTATGGTTCTCGAAGGTGTAGCTATCTCTTTGCCTGCTAGCTAGTGTTTCGACACGTCCTGCTAAACTAGCCGTTTGCATCTAGACTCGACGCTCTACTATGTCTGTACCTTTACCTAAAATTAAAATTATATTCAAATATGTACATCTCTCTTCGAAAAATATAAGTTCTTGCAATACTATCTTTAACAATTTTTTATCTATTTACAGATGCGTGATATTTGGATTAAAAAATTTGATACACATAAACAAATACAAACATTGGCTTTGCAACTTCCGGTGTTCTTTCTGGCGGAGATCGTAACTTAAAAAAATATATACATATATTTAAAACGAGGCAAGTTATTGCCACAATTACAGACTATACTAAAATTTTAATTGAAATTAATTAATTCTTTTTTTTAACTGACATAAAACAATATTAAAAATAATACATTTATTGGTTTTTTTATAATACTAAAATTAATGTTTTTTTATATTTGATTTTATTTGTGAATTAAACAGGTATCCTCCACAATCAAAAACAGCCATGATATCATTTTCTTAAGCTAAAAAAATACGCCTAAAACAAAAATAAATTAAATATTGGATAATACTTAAATATGGCATTATGATTTATTTATTTTCATTCTTTAGGACCCAATAAGTTTTCGATTATTTTATAAAATCATTTGTTGTTCTTAATGAGGAACAATGAGGTATAACTTTGATATTATATCAAGGGTCCTTAAATAATGAAAATTAAATAATAAATAATTGAAGAGTTTTTGAAAGCTATTTTTACCTCTGGATTTTCGTTGTAATAACATTTATGTGTTAACCAAGCATTTTCGCACGGATTAGACCCTTCTAAAAAAAAAAAAGAAGAATGGGGTTTAGTTAGCTGATAAGCGATAATAGTAAAATGTTGTTATTATTATCTGAAGATGAATTATTAATCGAACATATATGTTAATAAACACTTAGGGTGAGTTGCACCAAAGCGGCTATGGTACTTGATCCACGATCAAAGTTAAACTGATGTGGATCTACTCACCCTTAATCTTGGGGCGGGGTATACTAGTATGCCACTAAATTACTTGGCACCCCAGAAAATATTTACAAATTTTTAAAAAATTAAAACCAATTTTTTTTGTAGCTAGTCAGGCAAATTCATCAAAATAAAAAACAAAATAATAAAAATGCTGAATTTTTAGATTCCTTATAATTTTCTACTTTTAATCGATTAGTTATTCTGGATCCAAATAAAAGACAAAACTACCTATAAGCTTTTTGTTACAAAGTTTACAAACTATATTTTTCTATCACTTCTAGATGGCGGGCAATGCTGAAATATGTCTATATATTTAGGTCATTTCTTTTTCGCTTCAGTAAGTATATTTTTCTTGAAGAAATTTTTTTAAGCAGCATTCCTTTATGAATAATTTGAGACATTGTTTACAAAAATCGATGTAATACTTTTCAAGATGTTCACTTTACATTAATTAGTTTTCCATAATATTTTCCGTTAACATAATCTATGGGCCAGATTAAGTTTCAACCCCTGTATGTATGTATGTTTAATGGCTTTAAAAATATCTACAATTTGATGTGTCGTTTAAAAAATAAGAGAGTTACGAGTCTGGGGAGTTTTAAGTGGCGCACTATGTGTATATATATATATATATGTAAATATATATATATATATATATATGTAAATATATATATATATATATATATATATATATATACATATATATATATATATATATATATATATATATATATATATATATATATATATATATATATATATATATGATTAAATATGATTTGAAGGAAACAACTACTCAGCGGGCAAATACCCCGACCTGCATTGGAATTACACCTTCAAATCATGATAGATCGATAGTTAATATCATTTGTCAATTCCTAACCAGACATAGATCGATTTCGAACTTATTTGTTCTCTTCAGTATGCCATAGGTTATGGAACAGACAAATGATAGTGGCCAACCTGCTAGTTATATACCAACTAAGGTGAAGTGAATAGTGGTGAGAGGTATGAAATTCTAATATATATATATATATATATATATATATATATATATATATATATAAATATATATATATATATATATATATATATATATATATATATATATATATATATATATATATATATATATATATATATATATATATATATATATATATATATATATATATATATATATATATATATATATATATATATATATATATATATATATATATATATATATATATATATATATATATATATATATATATATATATATATATATATATATATATATATATATATATATATATATATATATATATATATATATATATATATATATATATATATATATATATATATATATATATATATATATATATATATATATATATATATATATATATATATATATATATATATATATATATATATATATATATATATATATATATATATATATATATATATATATATATATATATATATATATATATATATATATATATATATATATATATATATATATATATATATATATATATATATATATATATATATATATATATATATATATATATATATATATATATATATATATATATATATATATATATATATATATATATATATATATATATATATATATATATATATATATATATATATATATATATATATATATATATATATATATATATATATATATATATATATATATATATATATATATATATATATATATATATATATATATATATATATATATATATATATATATATATATATATATATATATATATATATATATATATATATATATATATATATATATATATATATATATATATATATATATATATATATATATACACATAGTGTGCCACTTAAAACTCCCCAGACTCGTAACTCTCTTATTTTTTAGACGACACATCAAATTGTAGATATTTTTAAAGCCATTAAACATACATACATACAGGGAGATATAAAAGACAAAAAATTTTGTTACGAAAAAGAAAACTAACTTCTTGAATATTTTTTTACCTGGCTTTAAGAAATAAGCACACAGGTTTATAATATAAGGGTTGTTTTGTGGTCAATTCTTAAGTTTGATACAAAATCTAATGTAATTGCTATAATACCTATAAGCCTAGAATCCTTAAAAAGTTATTGAAGTAGAAAATCATAACCATAATTTAATTACGGTTTATGCCGTTAAGATGATGTTAATTTATGAATATCTTCAAAAATACTAGATCCATTTTGATGAATGAGGTCTTAAAATGTTCCCAAAAGACCAAGAAAGGAAATGAACTGAAAAAAATAATTCAGTATCGTCCGCTATTTTGAAAGTGACAAAAAAATAAAATTTGCCATCGTCACAAAAATTCGTATTATTTGTCTCTATTATTTGGGTTAAGAATCATTAAATTAAAATTGGTTAAAAGGTAAAAAATTAGAGATGTAGATTATTTTTATTATAAATCAATATCCATTTGGGAAAATATCTTGTAATTTAGTTATTTTAATAGAATGTGTATTGAGTTATTTTTGAAAATTATTTTGAAAATGTGTAAAGTGGAAAGTAATATATTATTCCAAGTTGTTTTATTTTAATAACATAATGTTTGTTTATTGGTCCATATTACTGTACTGTAGCTAAGGATTGGCCTCTGAGAGGGACTGTCAGGTGCAAGATATTTAGTAATTGCTTCTCAACTTCCCATTAATCCTGAATGTTATAAAAGGTTTGCTAATACTTTTTAGAACTGCCAGCATAAGCAGCTAAAACGATTTAATTAATTAGTTAACAAAGAATTTGTTTTTATATAGCTAATTATAAATTGGGTCATTATTATATTGAGAATAAAGTAACCTGTTCATTATTTACATTCTATGACGTAGGTTTGATAAATGAGCAAATAAGTAATCCACAAAATATTTGAAGCAAATATTAAGTTATTTTTGCTATGTGCTCTGAGCAAATACAAAAAAATTCAGAATTTTGCAATATAATTTGAAAACTTCGCTAATAGAAGGAAGAAAAATATTCATAAAATTGAATATACACCAGGACCCCTTTGAAAAAAACCTTTACTGTTAAAGAGTGGAACAAACTGTTTGTAAAATCAAGGACATAAAATACTGGTGAAACATTAAAGCCAGTTTTAGCCTCCCAATCGTGGTCATTTCTGAAATCTAAATGTGATTATAATATCTGTAAGTCACCAAAACTTAAAAATTCTAAGTTTCTATAAATAGAAATAATGAAGAGATGCAGAAGTAAAAAAGCATGGTATTTCTGCTTCGTGTAATGGAATAACTAAAAAAAATAATAAGTGAGATTAAAATGTTGACATGTTTTCCAATTTGAAAATTTTTACATTTTATTTGCTTCGTGTTTATATATTTCTAGAAAAAAATAATGAAATTATTATTGGGTATTACATAAGCCATAGACATCCTTTCAAACCTAACATGATAACAATAATAAATGCCTATAGCTTTTTATATTTAATACTGTCATTCTTATCTCAATGCTCTAGTATAAAATTTTAGGTAGATTGTGATTCAAACACAACACTTCTAATATATTTTATCGTATAAACTATTAAAACAACTACTCAATCTAGAAGGAAGAATTGCATTAAATTAAATAACAGTATTCTTAGTATTAGAAGTAAAAAAGAATAAGATAAAAAAAATATTGTTTCACCAAATAGAAAAATTTTTACACTTAAGAAATAATTCAAAAAACGATGTACTATATTTTATTCTTCCTGAACTTCCCAGGAAGCCGGTACACACGAACATATCATTTATAAAAATATTTAAATTACATAATTCAAAATATGAACTTGTGTCATATTTATTTTGACATTTTAAATTGAAATATAAATATAAAATACAAAATATAAAAATCCTCAAAACTGACTGGGACCTACGAATTTATTTCTTCTACTAACCAAAACAAATCTAAATTCCAATATTTCAAACAGTTACATAGGTGACTTGAAGGAGACTAAAAAACATTTTTCAAAACAATTTCCATATATTTAGTTAATTATGGAATACTTCATATGCTCAAATTAATTTTTATTTTCTGATCTATCTTCTGATAGAAAAAGTACTGGCGTCGCGTTGCGTCGTGAAAAAAATCCAGCTTATGTCGAAAATGGACGTTTTGGGATCCGAAAATAGAAAACTTATCCGAATCGGCATGCCGTCTCTGTGTCTGTGCGTTTGTGTGTCGCTAGTCATTGTTGTGCTATTATTTTCTCAAACACACGTCCTAACGTATAAATCTGAAACTTTACATAAAATCTGGGGTGCAACAAGGAGGGCCTGTCTCAAGCGGACCCAAAAAAATTAGCCAAATCAAAAAATGCTTCAAGTAAAAATCGTTCAGAATGAGGAAATGTGACTAAAAGAACTCTTGAAAATTTTTCGTCAGATTAACTGTTTAGTCATGGTGAGAGGTATGTGAAACTTCTCATATGGTCCAAATGCTACTATCCGACCGACATCATAGATGTCTCTGTGGCGGATAGCGACTTGCGAAGCGAGTACCGAGAGCTGCGACCTCTAGCCCAGGTTGGCTAAACTACTGTTATTAAATATGATTTGAATGAAACAACTACTCAGCGGGCAAATACCCCGACCTGAATTGGATTATACCTTTAAATCATGATAGATCGGTAGCCAATATCATTTATTTCATTTAATTAAAAAAGTAAAGTCCGTCTCGACAATACTTTCTCATCATCAATTTGAAATGTGAGTAACACTCGAAACTATTTATTTTATCTTGTTTGTTCCGTTTGTCTCGTTTATATCCTCCATTTCATTTATGTCATTTATCTTATTTTCCTGTTTATCCTATTTATCTCATTTATCCTATTTACTTCATTTAAAAAAAGGAAAATAAAATAAACACCACAGAAATTAGCCTCCCCTCCCCCCGACTCCTAGGTCGAAGCTGCGCATTGAGGGGTACACTTATGAGAAAACGCGGACACACAACCATCCCCACCGACATTGCTAGTGCCGGTGGCCGGATTCGAGCCCGCAGCTACGATGGAGAGATATCTAGTCCCATTTGCCATCTCGAGCTCAAGCCAACTACTCCACCGAGTTTGTCTCATGTGTTTCGTTTATCCCATTTACCAATTTATCTTGAGACGTTTAACTTGACTTATTTATCTAGTTTTATCTTATTTATTTTCTCTTTATCTTGTATATCTTGTTTTTCTTGTCTATCTTATTTGTCTTATTTGCATCATTTAACTTCTTTATCTCATTTGTATCATTTGTCTCTTATTTCATTTGTATTATTTGTCTTATTTACATTATTTATTATGTTACCGGGTGCCCACGAGCTAAGATACCCAACACTTTTTTCTTTATTTTTCAAGATAAAAATTTAAAATTAAGGTACAGAATATTTGGTATAAAAATACATTTTCTGGCTTAACCTGATCCAATAATACGCTTCCCGGTTTAACAGGAAGTATAAGTAACATTTTAATTTTAAACAGCACTCTACATATTTTTTAATCTTAACGATAGATGTTTGAATTACCTTTACAACGGTTTTCTAAAATAAAAATCGAATCAGAAATGACATTTTTACCAATTTAATTAATTTGTGGAGTTTTTGTTTTAAATAAATATTAAAAAAAAAAATAAACGGCCAAAACTCACTTTTTTTAAACGATGCCCATGTACATTTTTAACGTTTTAACATTTTTTAAAATTTAAAATCGGTCCATAAATTGACTTGAAACTGCAGTTTGAAGTTCCTGATTTGGTGTTTTGTTCTATGCTTAGACATTTCAATTTGTTACTATTTGTGAATATATCTCAACTCTGTTAGAATACCTTTGTTATTTTATTATTAATTTATTATACATTTATTAGTAAAATTTGCTGTAGAGAAGTATTTTTCAATTTATTTATTGCGATTGACTGTTGGTAGATGGAGTTATCTTATAACTCGTTAGTATTCTACTATCGTATAGAGACTTATAATAATACTAAAATAATTATTGTTGGCGTAGAACAGAAACCAGTCTACGGTTGTTGTTCGCGATGACATCAGGAAGGATTTCCTTTCATTAGGCAAAAATCCTCTACGGCACAGCCCGCCTGGCCGTAAAAACAATTTTTTCTGCAATCGTTCCAAAAATAAGTGTTTTGGGGTCAATTTTTTGCATCGAAAGTAGCATTTTCTTGTATCAATAGTTACTTTCAGTACTAGTATCTAGAATAGTTACTTTCAGTACTAGTACCTAAAATAGCTACTTTCAGTACTAGTACCTAAAATGACATATCATCTAGAAGTCAAAGGCGCACAATCGTGTTGCTATGGTAACATAAAATAAAGACGTTTAAAACTGTCAGATAAATAATTATTTGAAAATGGAAATTAATATTAATATTTATAAATAAAAAAAGCCAAAGTATATCAGTTTTTAGTTTCGTTAAAGAGACGATTGTAGAAAAAACAATGTACGTATCACATCCCAGAAGCGTTTTTAATGGATTCGCAAGTTTCCTGGAATTTGCTTAGTCGTCCAGTAAAATACCACTTTCGGGATTTGTTACGGAAATAACAATTACGGCTCGTCTAGGGCTTTTACTCTCTTTTCATATAACATGACTTCTGAGGCAACAAGTCAAACGTCCACAGCCTCTGCCGATTCGGTAATTTCTGGTGGAGTACAAGAACATAAATTTTTATTCTTTTCCACTTCCAGTTTAATTGAAAACCACAAAACATTTCGACAAAACGATTATAAAACTTTGAGAAGTATTATTGCCACAAAATTACAATATGGCCTCTTTTATTTACGTTGTTGCTTGATTATTTGCATTTATTTTTAATTCAAAATCAAAACCAAATTTCGACCAGTCAGTGTGACAGTACGACTTTCATGGAATCTCAGAATTTAACAGAATGACAATATTATGGAGAATTTGCAAGATAGCCGACACTAAATTTTGTATACACCTCGGACACAACCAGTGTTTATGCCACTTATCGTATCGCTAGTTTTCACGCCTCTGGCTATAAACTCCCTCTTTATGCCCTTGGTGCATAAATAATTTATATTCGTACAACGGCGTAATTCAAATTTGTAAAAAATTCTTCTAAAGTTTGTACCCCATTTTCAAATAATGTTAATACGTAAACTGTAAAAGATAACTACTCCAAAAATATAGTATTTATTTGCACAAATTGTTCCTGTTACGTTTTTAAGATCAATTTGAAATCTTTTATAATTGGGATAAAATGACACATATTTTTCTCTGTTTATGAATATGAAATTGAAAACTTCCAAAATGTTTGATATTATTGAAATATGTAATGCATGAATTTTACTTACTTTGGGTATCACATTTTCTTATGATTGGTGCCCCAATTTCTTTATACTCTTCAGGCAAAACTGCTATTGTTGCATCTACGTCTATAATGCCATCGTCACTTATCTAAAAAATACGATATTTGAATTAATTAATTATGTTTTGGCTATTTGGTTTGATAAGCACTTATTTAATAACATTATGCTTATTCTGTCGGCAACTGTTACGTTTATTCATTCAAATATAACACGTAAAAATTGGAAGTACAATCGTTAGCAGCTTAAAATCATCTTCCCAGATGCTCTCTTTCTGGCACGCCCCACCACAAATAGTGCTAGAAAGAGAGCATTTCGGAAGATGGTGACTTTAAGCTGATGACGATCGTACTTGAAAATAAACGGTAGGCACCTATTATCAATTTTAATTGATAAAGAAACAACTTAGAGGAATTTGAGTACTAAAGAATAATTATTTATGCACCAAGAGAGTAAAGTGGGTGTTTTAGTGTTTACCGAAGGGAAACATTCATGCAAGGGTTAGTCCCTTGCATGAATGTTTCCCTCGCTTTACTCCCGCGGTGCATACACCATTTAAGGGAGAAAAAGAAAATTTTGTGCTGTGTTCCAACTATCAATAAATAATGTCGCCTTTATATTCATGAGTATAAGGGTCAAGTTTTAGTGTTACATGTAGGCAACCAGTGTGCTATGACTATTATTAATGACCAAATATTGCGAACTGTAAAAATTACCATATTAATATTAATTTGAAATATATTAAATTTCATGGTTTATAGTATATGTTAGATTCGTAATTTTTTGTTCTCTCTACCATTAAGAGTTTGACATAATAAAAATGTTGACGTTACGCTATGTTTGTACTTTTCATTGGTTTTCATGGCGACTTTAAATCCCAAGGGAATAAACTCTTGTTAAACTCCCTGTTTTGAGGCAGTAAAATACTGTTTTATTCCCGTTTGTGCAAAAAATATATTACTTTCAGAATAATTCTCAATTCACTATCGATATAATAAATATTGTAGTTCAGATTGTTTTCATTACATAGGGTGATCACTGTTTTACATATATTTTCAAATAGAAAGTTCCGTTTAACAGCCTTTTGTCTCCATGTTAATTTGAAAAATTCGAAACTGCGTATAAATTAATTCAACTTACACATGCCATTTGAGCCAATATACACATCATATAGCATTTGAGTTTTTCATCGTTGGCAAAATCACCATTCCTGGCATTTACTATAACATCTAAAATAACACAAATTGTTAATATAACAAGAAAAATTGTTGATTAATTAATTATTAATTAAATCGGGAACAATGTTTCTATGATTTACATAATAGCGTAATGATATGGAGGCTATTACATTTACCAATTTGTATACTCTAATCTAATCTAATCTGAAAAATGTCACTTTTGTATAGTCAAAAAAATAGATCAAAAGTTCCAATAGTGTATCGTGGCAAGATTTTGAAAATCTGTTTTAAAAGTACCTCGAAGCAATTTACGTTGTTACTTGTTACAAGAAATTCCGTATCAACAATAAAGCTTTTATTTATTTTACAGCTAATTATTTTATGTTATCCACCAAGAGTAAATTCAATCATGGGGGCTCAAAATGGGAAGAGTGTCTTCCGATTATTTCTTTTTTAAATAAATTTCAGATATTGGTAATAAAGACTCTAATGCAAGATTTTAACTAATATTAACACGAATTAATAAGCAAATTTTTTTGTGAACATGCCTATTATATTGGTCAGAACTCCATTCACTAACAACAATTAGTTTGTACTACATTAGGGTGGCATATTTATAACAAATTTTACCCTCAGTTACTCCTGTTTCTTCTACACATGTCGCGTGAAGCATATCTAACAGTTCTTGAATTTCTTCGCTTAAACCCTAGGAATACAAAGAAACAAAAATTAGAACTCAATAATTAAGATATCTCTTTTTAACGTTTTTTTTTTTTAATTATGTAATGAATCACATATACTTTATATATCTAAAAGACTTATAATTTCCTTGTAATTTTTAATACACATTTGATCTTATTTATTATTTACAATGTCTTCGCGTACAGTTGGTACATAGCTACGAAACGTTGCGTGACTTGCTAACGTCGCTTGAGGATTGTATTTATTCCAGAACTCCTGAAATAGTTGTTTATTGAGTGTATGCAGCGGAACATCACAGGCATGCAGCATTAACAGTAAATCGAACATAAACTGTGTTTTCGAAGGCACGCATTTTTTTTAGTTTTGTGCTGCACAGTATTTACGTGACGTCTACAATCATATTCATCCCAGCACATCAGGTCTGTCTCACACACCTTACAAATTATTGTATCACCATTATAGAATAAATCCGGGAATTCACTGCTAAATTTATCCACTTTGTGAGCGTATGGCCGTTTTTTACCCTTGCGCACATCTGACATATTTTATTATTAAATTAATACCAACAATAATATACTAAAAATGAAATTAGCAACAATCCGACAACATAAAAAACAACGGAGAGGAATAAATTAGCAACACTACGACTTGCAAAAATGGACTAGTCTCACGGCTCGCTTTGATTTGTCCGCCAGCCCGTCATTGCCTCACCAGATATCTATCTACCTGCTGTTGCACGACTTGCCATTTCTACTTATAATTTATAGGCCTTTGTACTAAAAACTTCATTAATATTATGAGCTATAACACCATTTTTTTGTTAATATATAATATAATAAAAAGTGATCTATATTAAATACTAAATGTCGACTTAGTGCTTATTCGTTAGGCTTGAGAACAAGGGCCTTCGAATCCTGGCTAGGAAGGGCATGGATGTATAGTGGCATTTTTAAATTTTATAATTTGAAAGTATCACAGAACGCTTAGGACGCATTTTAGGAAAAAATGTTGTACTGACTCTTTTAGTGTGACGTCACATAATTATGCAACCTATGTATATACTACTCTCATGACACACTGGTTGCCTACAAAACTCACCGGAATGCCCTTAATGCAAATGTCTATACAAAAACTTTTATTGTTATATAATTAATTAATTATTATTTTATAATAAATTAATATTAAAGAGGAAATATTCTCCAATAGGAGTAAAGTAAAATGTTAATAGCTGCTAACTTCTACATCCTTTCAACTTGTTTGTGTCACGTATTATAACCTAACTTTCGTATGTTCAAGTTCATGTGTTGTAGTATCGATTTAAAAAGACGTTTTTATAACTCTTTGAATGATGGGTTTAAGATTTGCTCCAGAGTGTGATCATACTAATAAAATTAAAAGAAGAATTTTCTCCCGTATGATTTTACTTTATTTTCAGAAGTCACATATGTCATTTATAGCACTGGTTTTTATCACAGACAAGTGGTTTTTACATTTTATTTTATAGATATATTGATATATTGATAAAACAGTGAACTATAAATCATATTAAATCAAAACACCGGTAAGGTTAAAAGTTTCCTACCCTACCCGTAGGATGTTAAATTTCAACAATCCAAACACAATAGAAGTTGAAGTTATTTTATAAAAAGAAACGAGGTTATAAACTATATCAATAACTTGAGGTTAGTCACAACCTGATATATGCAATTTGATTTTCACAGATCGTAATTCCTATTGGTGGATACTAAATCCGTTTTTATTATATTTATTAAATTAATAATAGTTTTTCTAATATGTTGAATATTGTACTTAATCAAACATGTTCTGTGTGTGTCTCCTTTTAGTACACTGAAAAACCGACAAAAACGTTTCAAAATTTTTTTTTAAGGTACAACCACATGGGACCTTCACAGAATAATAGATTAGGCCCTTGGCCATCTAAAATGGCCAATTACAACATTTTTTGGGAGGTCCAACTTTTTTTATTATGAAAAATGTCATAAATCTGTCAAAATTAATTTTTCGTACTTTTTCACACATCCCTCACGATATCTCCGGAACCAATTGAGTTAATTAAGTTTTTTTTTTTTTAATCGATAAAGGAAACGTGAGCGGAGGTGACTGAATTAATTTAGTCTTCATGGAAAGCCTAGTTTTTTATAAAATTAGGTAATACTTTAACATTTATTTTTCTTGCAGTATTTTTTTCAGTAAGCGAAAAACTTTTTTTGTTTTAAAGAATTTTGCCACAGTGTATGCATATGGAATAAAATTAACACATCAAGGAAGTTTTTTAAAAAAAACTCAATACTCTACGACTTATACGTTTCAAGTTATTGTTATTTGAAATTAAGTTTCTGCGGGCAGTATATTTCATGAAGCTTCGCTCCCCCGGTTCTACTGTGCTTTAATCAGTGTGCTATGCGCGTTGTGGGTGCATACTATAAAGTATTATTTTTGACATATCTTTAATATAAATTTTATTTTCATAACCACTTAGAAGGTTTTACTCATTATTATTTACATTGCACATTATTTAAAATCCATTATATTTATACATCAAAACCTAAAATTGAATTAAAAAAATACGAATTAATTATTTATTTTAAAATATAAATTTAAAACTTGTTATAAAAATATTTTAAAAATCCTCAACATCGGAATCTGAAAATATCTGGACAGTTCCTTGGTTGCAGCAGTTTGCATATTTGCACTCACTGCAGCATTTCAAACCTTGAGCAAAACAGGTACATCAGTTGTTGTTACAGACCCCGTCGGAACATTTTATTGACAAACTTTGTCTTACAATATCGGGCACAGGTTCTTGACTAGAAAAAGTTGCCTTCCAAACATTTTCTTCAAATGTCCAACCGTATCGAGTTGGATCCTCCAACTGCATATATTGTACATGGCTATTGTACCAAATTTTTAATTGATACAGACACCTAAAAAGAAAATAATTACATGTAGGTGTGTTGTTTATTTTTTAATAGGTATGGGCGATCTAGAAAAATAATTAATACCTTTTTAAATGTTGTCTAAAAGCATGGTCTGTAGGAGGCATCTCAGAAGCTGGCCGATTTGTACTTGTAAAGTCCCATCGCAGTTCATTTAGGGATTTTATATTTTTGTTTTTATTCTTATATAAATAGAGCGTATATTTTACCCCAAATTCCATCGCTTTATCCTCTAACTGAAAATGAAGGTTTTCTAAATCTTTTAAATTATTTAAATTTTTATATAAAACGTCGAATGCCGTTTTCTTCCCTATTTTATACATGGCATTAGTTGTGTCACAACCAGTTAGGCAATGAATTGTTAATAATTTCTTGTAAATTTCCTCTCCTAAATTTGCCACAATATTGTTAATTGACAAAAAATGTATATTCTTACTATGTCCTAATTGTATAAATATATTCCTTTCGGACATATGTATCTGGTGTTTCACAGTAATAATGTAAAAACAAAATCAGGACATCAGTATCAACAGATTTTACCAGAATTGTATTACCTGATTTTAATTCTGATAACACAAAATAAACATTCCATTGTTAAGCACTAAATAATATGTAAAACTCAATAAAAATAATACTCATTCGCATTCACATTACACAAAGAAAAGTTTGTTTCTAACTGGCAATATATGTATGTATAATATAAGATTACTTGTATTGAATTATGGAGTGTAGAGAAGGAGAAACGTCTCCGTGTTAAAAAAATGTGATCGGATTTTCGATGGAAGAATAGGTGGCGCTGGTTTACAGGAGGTATTCTACGTGATTTTGTTTTTACTATTTTTATTATTTTTTTACGCTGTATAATTCTTTTCAACACCTACATAATATTATGTTTTCGTTAGTTTATAGAATCTGAAGCTAGTTTCAGAGATATAGTAAGTGTTTAACTTCAGACTCAATCCCATGATACGATCAGCGCCACATCTCATACCTTACAGAATTCAGACCACATTTTGAACGTACCGTCCATAAGAGACGTTCCTCCTTCTCTACACTCCATATATTGAATAGTCTACACTCTACTACACACTTGAGTGGCGCCGCGGTGAGGCGCATCTAGGATCGAAAAACTCGTAACTTTAAATAACAAAATCTCGAAAACTATAAGTCGTAGAGAACTGACTTTTTTTTAAAAAACTGCCTTGATGTGTAAGCTTTATTTCATACACATATGGTATGACAAAATTCCTTAAAATAAAAAAGTTTTTCGCTTACCGAAAAAAATGCAGCAAGGAAAGTAAACGTTCCAGTTTTACCTAGTTTTACAAAAAAAATTAAATTTTCCATAAAAAACGAAATTAAAACAGTGACCTTCGCCCACATTTCCTTTATCAATTAAAAAAAAAATACATGTAACTATCTCGATTGGTTCCGGAGATATCATGAGGGATGTGTGAAAAAAGTAAGAAAAAATTAATTTTGACAAATTTATGACATTCTTCGTAATAAAAAAAAGTTTGACCTCCAAAAAAATGTTGTAATTGGCCATTACAGATGGCCAAGGATCTAGGCTATCATGCTGTGAAGGTCCCAAGTGGTTGTACCTTAAAAAATTTTTTTTCAAGAAGGAAGCTACTTTTTCCCCGTTTTACGGTGCACTATTTATAGACATTTGCATTAAGGGTCAAGTTCCAGTGTTATGTTAGGCAACCAGTGTGTCATGACAGTAGTACGTAGGTTGCAAAATTATTAATAGAGTTCATTTCAATCAAATGAAATTTGAATAATTGAATTCGCGATTACAATACTGTCGTGCGCTATTAGATGTCGTTAGGCGTACAAATTAGAACTAGCACTTTTTCAGATGTTACCTTTTTTGTATTCATGATTTCTTTTAATATAAAAAAGAAATAACTGAAAATTGAATAAAAGTACTGTTTGATCCTGTGACTGGTACGTAATTGTATAATTCTAAAAGTCTTTTGGGCTAATTATTTTGATATTATTTCAGCAAAAGGCAACCTAATCCCTGGTATTAGGCGAGTTCAACTTATTCATTCATATTTTGTATTTTGTTATTTATTCCTGCATGTTCAATAATACACTAGTCACAAAAATTAAGGGATATTAAAAAAAGTTCCAAAATTTAGGGTGATTTTCAACAAGAGATAACTCGGCGAAAAATGGTCGTACAGAAAATAAAAAAAAAGAAAATTGTAGCTTTAAGTGTCTAGTTTTCAGACCTGGACTGTAAAATTTTTTTTCGTGGGCGGTTTTCACATAATTATCCGATAATCAACAAAAAAAAAAATTTTCCAAATTTTTTCTCGTCTTTAAAATGGTCTGTGGACTTCAAAAAATTTTTTTTTCATCATGCGACCATAAAGCTCATCTAGACAATTTAATTAGCTTTAATTTGATCTCTAAAAGAGCTCCGTACGATGATTTGCCGCAGAGTTATCGTTGATCAAAGCAAAAAAGTCCATTTCAACTTTGACAATCGATTACTCGGGAACTAATGATCGTACAGAAAATGGAGGTAGGGTTTTGGAAACTGCAAAATATTCTCTATAAGACACAATTAGTGGTGATTGATAAAAAAATTTTTTTTGAAGCGATGATGTTGGCTGAAAAAAGTTGAAAATTTGCGAATTTAAGGATATTTGGACAATTTGGTATAACTTTGGATATAGTGAATTAATGAAGGATATCGCCGGTAACTTTTTAACCTCAAAGTGTCCCTAAAATACCCTCAAAGTTGCAAAGCGCTGCGATTTTTTTTCTTGGTGCCCCGAAGGTTTAAATTGATCGTTTCGGCCAAAAATCATCTTAGCAAGCAATTTTTTGATTTTTATGCATATTTGCGACTTCAATATGGTTTTTTTGGCAAAAATCCTTATTTTTTGCTCAAAAACATGACTCGTTCGAAAAAAAAAATTTTTTTTTCTGAAAATTTTTTTTTCTGAAAATTTTTTTTTCTCCAAATTTTTTTGTTGCCACATGTTCACAATGCTTCATTATTGTCAAAGAAAATTTCCTTAATTTCTTTTTGATGGCTGTAACAGGCTTAGTTTTAAATGTCATTTTTAAAATTAATTAAAATAAAATCGATATACCCCCTAACGAATTGCCGTTTTACCTTACACACAACACAGATTTTCCTGTACTTTCTGAAGTCCGAATTTTTAGATAAACCTTTTTGAACAGCGACAGTTTTTTTTTTATTATTCAATTGATATGCCACGGCGACACTTATCTGCCACAGATGTGGCTCGGATTGTTACTCTTCTTCAAGAGGGTCACAGTCAGGTAGACGTTGCAGCTACAATGGGAGTGAGCCAGTCAGTTATCAGTCGTGACTACGCGCGATTTAACGTGACTCAAAGCTACGATCGTCGTCCGGGTCAAGGTCGACAACGGGTCACTATCGAACGCGATGATCGAACCATCATTCGCGAAGCTCGTCGATATCCTACTGCCCATGCGGGTACGATCGCTCGTCAATTTCGCAATCATCGACAACGTCCTCTCCAGCAACACATCTCGGCTTCAACGGTTCGGAATCGTTTTCGAGAGCAAGAGTTACATGCTCGATGCCCAAATCATGTACCAATGCTTACTCCTAGACGTCGTCGTACCCGATTAAGCTACGCGCGTGATCATCACCATTGGGGTCGTAGACGTGGGCCAGTGTGTTATTCACTAACGAGTCCCGAGTTTGTTTACATGGCAACGACCGACGATCTCTCGTTTGGCGTCGTCGTGGGGAACGAAATGACGATCGTTTTATGCGGCCAGTCGTAGCGTTCAATGGTGGGTCAGTCATGGTATGGGCAGGCATATCCATCAACACCAAAACACCATTGGTTATCGTTCCCGGAACGTTGAATGCCGAAAGGTACGTCAACGAAATTTTGCTACCGTATGTCCTGTCTATGCGTAGACGAATGGGAAGACGTTTTATTCTTATGCAGGATAATGCTCGTCCTCATACTGCTGTGCTTACGCGGAATTTCCTCACCACCAACAATGTAACAACGCTCAATCATCCACCTATGAGTTCTGATTTGAACCCAATTGAGCACGTTTGGGACTTGCTTAAGCGGCGATTGCGGCGAGACTTTCCGCAACCGCATAACTTGCGACAGTTGACC
This sequence comes from Rhamnusium bicolor, assembly GCA_029963845.1. Taxonomy (NCBI): domain Eukaryota; kingdom Metazoa; phylum Arthropoda; class Insecta; order Coleoptera; family Cerambycidae; genus Rhamnusium; species Rhamnusium bicolor. Next base: position 1,004,859 of record JANEYF010002643.1, read on the forward strand.
GATGCATTGTTACAATGTTGGCGAGGAATTTCGCAGCATGACATTCGTCGATGTATTAACATGCGAGAACGCTTAGAAGCGGTAATTCAGAACAGAGGTGGCATTACTCGCTATTAAACTCTGGCCCGAAAGTTTGGAGGCCCTTAAACATCTATCACACACACACACACGCGCGCGCGCGCACACGCACACACACCGGTACACAACACACGAACGCGCGTGTGTAAGAATCGTAAATCCGACCGCGCAACCTCCACGTGGTACGCTTTGGGTAACGCTAATGCCGGCGGTGAAAACAGCGAGAAAAAAGTCAAATTCGATTTTGTGACAATAATGAAGCATTGTGAACATGTGGCAACAAAAAAATTTCAAAAAAAAAAATTTGGAAAAAGAAAAATTTCGAAAGAAAAAATTCATGAGTCATGTTTTTGAGCAAAAAAAATAAGGATTTTTGCCAAAAAACCATATTGAAGTCGAAAATATGCATACAAATCAAAAAATTGCTTGCTAAGATGATTTTTGGCCGAAACGATCAATTTAAACCTTCGGGGCACCAAGAAAAAAAATCGCAGCGCTTTGCAACTTTGAGGGTATTTTAGGAACACTTTGAGGTTAAAAAGTTACCGGCGATATCCTTCGTTAATTCACTATATCCAAAGTTATACCAAATTGTTCAAATATCCTTAAATTCACAAATTTTCAACTTTTTTTCAGCCAACATCATCGCTTCAAAAAAAATTTTTTTATCAATCACCACTAATTGTGTCTTATAGAGAATATTTTGCAGTTTCCAAAACCCTACCTCCATTTTCTGTACGATCATTAGTTCCCGAGTAATCAATTGTCAAAGTTGAAATGGACTTTTTTGCTTTGATCAACGATAACTCTGCGGCAAATCATCGTACGGAGCTCTTTCAGAGATCAAATTAAAGCTAATTAAATTGTCTAGATGAGCTTTATGGTCGCATGATGAAAAAAAATTTTTTTGAAGTCCACAGACCATTTTAAAGGCGAGAAAAAATTTGGAAATTTTTTTTTGTTGATTTTCGGATAATTATGTGAAAACCGCCCACGCAAAAAAATTTTACAGTCCAGGTCTGAAAACTAGACACTTAAAGCTACAATTTCCTTTTATTTTATTTTCTGTACTACCATTTTTCACCGAGTTATCTCTTGTTGAAAATCACCCTAAAATTTGGAACTTTTTTAATATCCCTTAATTTTTGTGACTAGTGTATTAAATAAGTTTCAATTTAATATTATTTATGTGTAATTGTTTAAATATTACTCTGTACTGTATGAAGTAATCATTTAGGGTACAATAGTTTTCCTAACTTATGTCGCTTCACTAAAGCAAGTCTATAAATTGTTTTACAACATTTAATTAATATTTTTTTGTCGTATTATAAAAATTCGTTGTGATTTTCTACTATTAGATTTTATACCTATGCAGATATCAAGTCGTGTTGTCCGAAACTCCGTTTAACGAACAAAAAGAATTATGCCCCGCCCCATAAATTGCGCCAAATTCGATTACAATTTTTCTATTGGTTGTATTTTTAAATCCCATATCACAAAATATTCTTAACTTGATAACTTCTTGACTGTCAAATACGTTTTGTTTTGGTGTTTTGTGGAGATTACAGTTATTTGTTGCAATAAGTTGTTTCTATTTGCTGTTATTCACATTTACCTAATAAATAGTGCTTTTTAGTGCTAAATACAAATTTTTATTTATATTAAGGTACGTAATGAAAACGACTATTATTGATTACATCTTATAACCACACTTTTTTTCAGGGATTAATACCAACAATTATGGCTCAAGCGGCTATTTCCTCAACGAAAAAAATAGACATCCAGGCATTTTTCGGTTGAAAACAAGCAACATATTTTGAACATTTATAAGACTTATGCTGGAGACAACCCGGAAAAACCTAAGGGCAGAAATCGTCGAGTTTGTTGCAAAGGCTTCACGTAATTTAAATTTTTGTATTTTATGGGGTTGCTTATCAGTGCATCGAAGTATATTTTTACTATTAAGGTATTTTTAGATAGTTTATATTTATTATAGTTTATATTTATATTATGCATATTAATTTAGGTGTGTGTGCTGCAAGTGTTTACAGCATTCTTTGTGACTAAAAGGAAACGCACCAACTTCATTCATCAAAAGTGTACCACAGACAACGAATAATTTTGGATAACATCGATGATGGAAAAGTGCTCTCAGACGTTTGATTCATTCATTTTTTGAAAGGAACGAACCACCAACTATGAATAAAATGTTAGCATTGGTGCATGAAGATGATCATCTACCTCGATTAAAATGGAATTCTCTGAGGACATTGATAACAGAAATTGGCTTTTGGTAAGTAAACCAAGTTTTTATTTCTACATGTTGTAATGTAATTATTGTGTTTGGCACTATAGATTTGCAAAAATGTCACGCAATAGTGTCCTTAGGGAAAAGAACGATTGGCCATGCGCGAAGCCAAGAGGAAAAAATGTGGCAGCTTGACATTGTAATGGATATCGTAGTAGAGCCACTGAACATTTTTGTGGGAATGACTCTTCTTCCTCCGAATCTGACTCGGACTTAGACCTAGTTGTATCTAATGGCGTTGGAGTGGATTGTTCGAAGATATTGTTACTACTATGTTTGATAAATATCCATGAAATAATTGGAACACAAATGACCGGCCTTAATTCAAAATTGGATGATGACGTACTGCAGGTATTTTAAATTTTAATAGCATTTTATTTATAATATAAAAAAAGTATTTTTATTTCAGAAACCATTCATATTGCTACTGGTGGCTCAACAGAGATCGAGTAGCAATGTGCAAATTTTTCTCCATTTATATAATCGAACCTTATGAATATGGTGTGTATAATATGTATAGCTTTTATTGTTATTTTATTAGATTTTAGGACACAGTGTTACTTATTTAGTATTTATTTTCATACTGAGTGCAGTATGCATATTTTTTATTGTTTATGTTTACTCCATTTATATTTTCTTATAATGTAGACTGATCTCTCGTAAGTGTGTTCTTGATTCTTCTTACGAGCAGTAATCGAACCTTGTTAACCCTCTATTGCATGATTTAATTTTTTCTTTTTTTTTAACATCACAAAAAAATTTTTTTTTAAAGATATATTTAAAGATGTAAATAAAACATATAAGTCATTCTAAGACAAACTTTTTATTTAAAATTCAGAAATATGTTCCCAATTAGACACAGTATGCTTATAAGTTGCCCTTTAATACATATTTAATTTGTATAAACTCTACAAAGCAATTGGTTTTCGCATAAAAACACAGGTGTGCTTTACATTTTTGACAGGTAACTCTGCTTTTACCCTTGCATCCCACTTTTACGGGCATAACATCAGCAACTTGATCAATTCGTGTATTAGGGAACCTAATACATCTTGCATTTGGCTGTTTTATAATTAACATCCATATGAAGATAACCAAAAATCTTTCTCTCTTCTTTCAAAAAATGCAGTGGCTTATTAGGCCGTATCTAAGTACTGAATAAAACTGTTTGATAAACAATACTATCTAAAAAGATAACATTAAAGAAAAACTTTAAAATTTTATGAGTTGTCAATTGAAGGACTTCTGGAGGAAGTAAAGTATTTCCTTGAAATTGGGTACCTTCTGCATTGGTATTCATAACGGAATTCTTCCATTTGACTTCAGATGCTTTACTTATCGAGGACACATTAGGAAGTAGGTCAACTAAAGGTACTTCATCATCACTACTGTAACAAACTAGTTCTTCATGCTGTTTATTATTTTCCACCAAAGTGTTGGATTTATCAATATCATCCTCCAAAATGGAATCCTCGCTGTCAGAAGACTTTGGGTATCAGTGTACTAAATTTCTCTAGGTCAATATCCATAATGAATATTTAAAAAAAGTAAACACCTAAAATCTACCTGCTATGCATACTATTCCCCAATCGGGAACATATGTATTTGCCAAAAACACAATTACATGTCTTCAAAAATGTATATTACTAGGCTATTCTACATGACAAACAGATATTGAGAGTTAAAACTAATATTTTTACAAAACAAAACTTACCTATATTGCCAGTTATAAAAATTATCGAAAACACATCTAAATTGCAACAGCTGATCGTTAGGTTATGTCACAGAATGCTTTATTTTAATTCTGTCAGTGTCGCCTTCTGTTGGTCGACAATTGAACATTATAATGAATATAAATGGCACACGTAGTCCTGGTTTAAAACATCATAATTATCTTGACTCTAAAAAAATTGCTTTTATTCTACAAACCCCCGTATTAAAATAAATTCTACCAGTTTAGGAAATGCGCCGTCGTGGTGGATTTACTTTCCAATAATTTTTATATATTTTTTGATGTTATATACCTATTTTTTTGTTACAAATAATAAATAATTTTAACCTGTCATCTAACCTAACCTAATTTTTTTTTAATTCTCCAAAAAACAGAAAATTATTTGTAGTTTGTGAAACGGGGTTTAGCAATCGGAAATTCAACAGGCTCCTCCTCAATTCTATCTGTTCATTAAACGGAGTATAGCATACACATTTTTGATGATCCCACTAAATCTTAAAAAACCAACTGTTTAGAAAAGCAGCACGGTACAATGTTATTGTTGTTTGTAGTTTGTGAAACGAGGTTTAGCAATGGGAAATTCAACAGGCTCCTCCCCAATTCTATCTGTTCATTAAACGGAGTATAGAGCAGACACGCATTTTTGATGACGCACTAAATCTTAAAAACCAACTGTTTAGAAAAGCAGCACGGTACAATGTTATTGTTGTTTTTATTTTGCTTTTTTCGACGAGAGGTATCACCCCTCAAAGTTTGTCGTGACGTCATTGAAACGTCCTGTATAACTGATAATATGTACCAAGGGCATAAAGAGGCGTTTATGGCCAGAGGTGTGAAAATTAGCGATACGATTAGTGCCATAAACGCTGGTTGTGCCCGAGGTGTATACAAAATGTTATGTACGACCAGTCTTAATTAATACATAATGTATAAATATATGTCGGCTATCTTGCAAATTCTCCATAAGAATTATCAATCTGTTAAATTTTGATATTCCATAAAAATGACAATCGTATTGTCATACTGTCAGGTAAGATTTATTTTGAATTTGTATTAAAAATAACGCAAATAAAAGTGGCCATATTGTAATTTTATGACAAGAATTGTTTTACAATCCTTTTGTCGAAGTGTTTTGTGTTTTTCAATTGAACTGGAAATGGAAGAGGATGAAAATTTATTTTCCTGTACACTACCAGAAATTACCGAAGCAGTAAAGGCTACAAAGCTGCACATGTTGCCTTAAAAGTCGAAAATATTGTATGAAAAATAAAGCAAATGTTTTACGTTCCGGTGGGCTATAAAGTGGTACTCTAAGCCCTCAAACCAAATATATAAAGTGACCAATTAAGACCGCTCGTACATAAAAATATTTATTATCTCTAGGGTTTTATTTGTGCTGTTTGCCTAATTTTGTAGTTTTTTATTTATTTACACAATTTTTATGTAATTTTTTGTTCATATTTATTGTTTTCCTGTCCCTCATTCTCACAGTTTCCCAGTTTTTTTTTACTATTTTACTTATCCTGTAATTGGTTACTTAACCCGTAAGGTATTTTATGATAAATAAATAAATAAATCCCGCACATTTTGCATATGATTTAAAATGAGATAATAGCAGCCATAAGTAAGTGTGAATCGACTATTATAATAGTTATTTGGCAAGAAGTTTTGCTGATTGTAATAGGCAATGCCAGTAAGCCACTCAGTATAAAAACCAATTTAACTTGAAAGGCATTTTACTGCAGAAGTTTTATGGAGTTTCGTTTTAGTCACTTTACGGTAAAATGTAATAACTAGTTGTATAAATTGTATGAATCTGAATTCTTTATTGTGTAAGGATATAATGTATATGAGAATTTCTTTATGAAACATAATCATTTAATGGGGTTTAAGTCTAGGACGTCGTAATTTTATACTTGTAAAATATAAAATGTGTTCTCTATACATTGCTGTAAAACTTTATATAGTTTAGTATATGTATATGGTGTTTCAGACATGATAAAATGAACGCCAAATATTAGAACAGCAAATTAAGTCGGCTGTAGCTTTACGTAAAACTTTCTTGAAATCCCCATCTTCGCGACCTGATTCTTGACTACATCAGGTTTCCAAATGGGTCTTACACTAGAAAACCGACCATGAAACAATTGAGTATCTTCTGGACGCTAATTTCTCCAGGTCGGAGATTTAGAAAGCATACTCTAGCGACAGTATTTAGATCGGAAGCCACTGCTGAGGAATGGTGAGTGGTGTCGAAGGTGGTAACACAAAACAACTGAGATGGGCTATTTCGACATTTAAACCATTTAAATCACCTTGCCTGATAGTATATATCCGGCTCTAATACAAAAAGGGTGCAGAGATATTATTAGGCCATTTATATCATCTGTAAAATCGGTCGTACCATATATGATCAGTCTAAGGCGTTTAGGCCAATAAGTATGACTTCCTTTTCGATAAAAATACTGGAAAGGTTAATAGAAGGATATACCGGGTGGGCCGAAAAAACCATACTTTCTGTTTTTCTCTGACAAATTTTTGTGTCACACTCGATTTTAGCAAACTTCGTGTTAGTGGATATTTAATTAAATAGGCTACAATAGCCAAATGTCAGGATGGTTGAAACATTAAAATTCAAGATGGCAGACGCAATTGAAAATACCTTTATACCTTTGTTCTTTTAAAACATGACAGAACTAATGACAGATTTCATGAATGAACTTCCCTCTACATTTTAAGACTACAATGAGTTAAATCAGTTCATTGATTTTGGAGATATAGCGAAATCAAAAAAGGCCTTTTGTAAAATATTTCTCCTATCATTTCTTTATTTCTCAATCGATTTTAATAAACCTGGTCTTGTTATCTAAACAAGAAACTCTAAGAAATTGTGAACAAATTAACGAAATGTCAAAATATAAGACTTATTTTCTAATAGTATTTCTGTTGCTGATACTACTACAACGTGTTAAATAAGGACAATCAACAAATACGAACTAGAGAAACAATTTATAAAAAATAATATCTAGGTAAATAACATGACGAAATGGTAGAGTGTTCACAAGAAATCCATAATTTGGTGGTAGGACTAAAGAAATTTACCCTGTAAAACAAATGCAATATTATTGAATCATTAAAACATATCCATACCCAAGCAACATTTTACCAACTATCAACAACTTTTTCACTAATTCCGACATCAGAATTATTACAAATAATAGCCGAGTAATAACTTAAATTTTGTAGTTATAATACGACGTCGAACCAAATATTGCGTCGACCTCGCAAACCTACTGCTTAAGTCTGGACGATTTACCAACGTTGATTTGCCGTTAGAAAACGACTTAATAAGGTTTGATATGTTTTCAAGTCATTATCCAACGTTGATGAGACGTTGACAACTGACTAAAATAGGTATGGTTATATTTTGAATAACTTACCAACATTGGTTAGACGTTGACAGCTGACTAAAATAGGTATGGTTAAATTCTGAGCAACCTACCAACGTTGGGTAGACGTTGGTGACTAACTGAATGGGTCAAGTTTGTTATGGAACACTTGCCAACGTTGGTTAGACGTTGGTTAGTGGTTTAATAGGTTTGGTCCTTTTTAGTTATTAACCAACGGTGGTTAGACGTTAATGACTAACTTAAGTAGCTCCGATTAATTTTTCGGTAATACACCTACTTCGGCATAGCGTTGGTAACCGACTTAATTGGTAGTTACATTCATCCCAAGTAACATTTTACCGACTACCGACTACTCTTTTATTAATTATAAGGTCAGAATTATTTCAAATAATAGTCAAGTAGCGTCTTAAATTTTATAGCACATTTACCATCGTTGGTTTGATGTCAGAAATCTACTTAATACGTGGAGTGTGTTTTTAGATTATTATCCAACGTTGATTAGACGTTGGTAACTGATTAAGTAGATTTCGGTAATTTTTGGGTAACATTCCAATGTTGGTTAGACGTTGCTGACTGACGTAGTGGTCTAGCAACGTCGGCTGGACGTTGGTGTTAGGCTTTTGGGACTTGGTCTAACACAACCTCAAAATTAATGTCGATAATTCAGGTATTGTTAGATATTTAGTAAAGATTTATAAACCAACTGCAACAGACGGTCGATATTATCGCGATTGTTTGGAATGAACGTTAATGTTAGTGCAGATTTCTGCACCAGTGCCTACTAAAAGTTGGTGCAGGTAAAATTATTTAACCGTGATGTCGCTGTTAGTAAAAATAGTTGCACTTATTCCCGCCTTCGCCATATTTTCGGGTTCCACAGAAGGAAATAATAGGCGGCCATGTTGATTATGTATACAATTATTTTAAATACACAAAATTTGCTTTTTTTTCAAATAAAGTAAGCAAAAAAAGTTTTTATTTACTCGTAAAATTAATTAAACAATATTTCAATTGCGATTTCTTTGGAAAGGAAAAATATTTTTTGAAAGTAAAAAAAATAAAAATAGTACTTTCGTTCTTAAAATAAACATTATTCTTATGGGTTCACTATATTTTTCGACCTACTTTATATATATGTATCAATAAAATTTCTTTCGTTTCAGTTTTTACCCCACCAGATTTATTAAAATTTTATTCGTATTTTGTATATAATACGTACTCATTGATAAACACGCCTTATCCATTTTATATAAATAGATAGGTACGACAAATAGAATAATATACAAAATTGCTTAGTTTCACTACCTACACCCGACCTTTGTAGGTCAGATTAAGGGCAAATTTTAAATAAGGTTGGTAATAGCCTGACAACCAACTCAAGCCGACGTAAAATTTGGTGAACATTTGGTCGGTAATCACAACGACTAAAGCCGGTCCTCTACATCGAATCGACCCATATTTTATTGACCAGATTAGTACAAATATGGGTTAGTCCGACGTTTTGTGTACGTCGCACACCGACTTTTAGTTGCACACAACAACGTCGGTTCGTCGTCAGAATGTTGCTTGGGTAGTTTCAAATACTGAAGATTCAATTAATAAGTAGATAAATGAAGTCTAACATATCACACCCTATGAATGATAAATAACTTACTAAAATTAGTACTACTAATATTAGTCGATTAATATTAAAGTATCCCGGTTAATATTAATCGATTATTGAAGTATCTCCATTATTCTCATCACTAGCAGGTACTGACAAACCGCACAGATAACTTTCACGAATTTTACGCATTGTACTATATGCCAGGTTGGCGGGCCATATGTCAAACACCGCTCCGTGAAAGTAACTTTACGCAGTCGTGTCGTTAATTAAGGAACAAGTGCAAAGTTACATATAATATTACTTATACATGTTTATTCCGGCTTGCCGCCTCAACAATGATTACATACTATGTATATTACAGGCATATAAATAAACGCATACGTATCAATGATATATTAATTAATTCAATTAAAAAAAAGATTTCTTTATATAACAGCCGGCCCTGAAAAATGGTAAATATTTCCGCTGCCTATGGATTAACAATCTTTCATAAGGAATTTTTCTTTGTAAAATAAAAAATAAAAATTTAGGGCCTGTTTTCAGCAGGTTTATTCTGATGTCAATGGAGTCAACTTTTTTCCTTGACCTCTAGAACACGTGTCCCTAATTTGAAAGCTTCATCTGAAAAAATTGTGGCTGCCATTGCGATACCCACAGACACAATTTATTTTGCAAAATTAAGTTTCCTCGTCATTATTTATCGAGATTCATCTAGACATGCGACAATAAATTAAAAAGAAATGTTCGCGAATGCATGTCCCTCACTTGAGAGGTGTCAAGAAAGAATAGAATTTTAATTAGTTTGTCCTGTAATAATGCCATCTTGATTATTTGATATTTTATCATATTGCTCAAATTACAATATTGAAAAAAAAATCATACCATAACTGTCTCCTTAATGATGGCATAAGCCGAAACTAACTAGTTAGGTAATAATAAAAACATATTCTGTTCAAGACTTTAAGAATGTGTTTTATTTTCAAAACGTTTTATGTACTCTGCTATTTTTCGTAAAAAAAACTGGTTTAATTCTACTTTTGGTAGATAGACACCAACAAAATTACACTGAAATCTTCCAAACTCTTTTCTTTTAGGAGTTGGTAAGTTTTGATATTATTATATTATCTATATATTAAGGTATCGCTGCTTATTTTTGAAACACCTTGTGCTGTTAGCTAATACAAAATCTATTTAAACTTTTCAAAAATCACATTATAATATACTTACTAATGTATTTGGAACTGTAGAGAGTAATCCAAATAATAAAACCACTTTGAACTGTTCCAACATTATTTTATTACTGTTATTAATATTTGCATAAGACTGACATATCCTTGTAGAGTATCTGATTTTATAACTTTAACAAAACATTTAATTAGTGGCATATTTAATAAGAGTGAGACAATGTTGTTCAATTAAAGTAGACTTAAATTAACTCTACTAGTTTAATTACAGATTTAGTTACAAATTATGTAGGTAACTTAATTAATTTTCCTAGATGACACAATATCCATTTTCCATCAAGTAGCAGAATTAATTGCAACAGTTAGTCCAAATACATACTCCCATCGTCTAATATAATCCTCTGTTGTTAACTTTAACTAGAAAGTACATTATTTATTTTAACAAGCAATATTCTTACAGACACGTATTTCGTTAGAAAATTTCACAGAACAACAAACCAATTGCTGTCAACATTCAGTACTTTTACAGACAGTATTTCGTTAGATTATAACTGCCTTGCCCCGATCGTACTTTTGCAGACCGTATTTCACCAGAAATGATACGTAACAGAGTCGGCTTTTCAAAGACAGTATTTTTTCAGACAGCATTTCGTTAGACACATGAAAATAGCCTGCCACACACTGCTCATTTACAAACAATACCTCCCCAGCAGAGGCATTAACATTTGGCGCACAGACACAAAGACGATTGTACTTTCGATTACTTACTACTACTACCGAATGATAAGTTGTATATACCCAGTCATGTGCAAATTCAGGTATTTTGGAAAGGGCTAGGTTAGAAAAAAATATGATTAGGTAATAAATTGCATAACTGTGCTGTTCATATTAGAAAGTAGTCTAATGGCGGCCAATTTACAATGGCGATAATAAAATTGTCAATATCTCAGTTTCTGTTCGGCCAATCGAATCGAACCGAATAATTTATTCATAATTATTAATAATTATCTAGTAAACCTATACATGTTTATGCTACAAAGCTAGAGTATTCAATACCAAGTCTATTAGCTAGTCTTTTGAGTTGCGTTTTCAGAAACAAAGTAAAAACTGAAACATAAATCATACAAGCAAAACAAAGACCTATAACACAGAAACACGGGGACCACGTGTTGGTTGTGTAGTGTATAACGAAGCATGCGACTGGAAAGGTGTCAAGTGATCTGAATGAATCAATCAGTTTCAAGCTACCATGATGCTTCCCTTTCTACAGCGATGGAAAAACAAATTTTGTTTTATCGACCTAGACATCTCGCTAGACCTCGATGTAAACGGCGAGAGTGGGTTGCATTGCTTTCTACAAACCGGGCAACGTAGGATCAAATTTAAAGAATAATTTTTCTTCTTAAAATATCTGAGGATTCCAAACATGGTGGAATAGTGTCATTAAGACATTGGCGTGTCATTATTTTTTTAAGAAAATAATATACCGAGTAAGTACGCCACTGGTAAATCTGTCAACGTTAAAAATTGGCACGTTTATTGAAAGCAATTTAACAAATATTTCCTCCGCGCAAAAAATTATTCTTTCTTTCTATTCACAAGATAATCGGAAAAAAGATTTTTTTTCAGAAACTTCAAAATATCTTGAAAACGAAGAGAGGTTTGAAGAGTATGTTCATTGAGAATGTTTTGTTTAAAATGACCTTCTCTATACGCTGGTGAAGTCTTGTTCATTAAAACTGAAACACCCTATATACAGGGTGTTTACGAACTTTGGAATTATTTTTTGAGGATAAGTACATCTTGATATAAGAAATCATATAGTGCATAAAAAACTTTAAAAATTAGAAAATAATTACTGACCTTTCTTAACAAAAAATTGAAAACATGTTGAGAACTGCTGGAACGAGGTTGAATGACCAAGTCCCAACAACACATCGCATTTCACAATCACTGTTCAATATTGCCACATCCTGCATCAACACACAAAAAGAAAATCTTGTTGTTGTAGAACGTGAATGAATTCTTTATACATGAAAACAGGTACAGTTAATTTCCCCGCAGGGTGCTCCATAAAATCCGATTAGACGTACTTATAATTAGATTGGAAACCATTACTACGCATTGACCAACTCTTGCCTAACACACACTACCTTACTCTCACAAAATTATCTTCTACTAATTTCTCGAATTTTCTTTCTGATCTAGTAATCAGCATGAACGTGACTTATTCAGCCCCATCACAGTCTCTGGTTTGTCTCAACCCTGTCTCAGGGCCAAAACAGGGCTTCTCGGTTCCAAGTTTGTTTAGTTCATCTTCTTCATAGCTGCGTGACTATCGAACAACTGTATATTATTTGCCTCGTACTAATCCTTACTTCTTCCTTACCTGCTACGATGGCAAAAATCTCTACCTGGAAGACCAGGTGTGCAATCCTAGAGCAAAGCTGTCTCATACGCTGTCTTCCAAATATATTCGATCCTTTGAAAATTCCCGCCTGCCACCTGTGTATAACAGAGAGTAAGGGAGAAAATTAATTTTCATTTCCTTTCACTTTTATTTTCTCGGTAGAGTGCGGGTGTACGTCCTTTCTGACCTCAGATGAGCTTTAGCTTCCATTATCTTAAACGAGGAGATGGAAATTCTCTCTTTACTTATCTGCGATTGCTGCGTAATCTTCAGCTTTTCATCTAGATCTCCAGCTTCTAAAGTCCCGCTCTAAGAATTTGGTTTTAATGAATTAAGAAAAGGAAAATATAAAACAAAAAGGTAAGCTCATTGTGCTAGCAGGTTATATGCCAGAGATATAGCAATCACTGTTTAGCAAAACCAGTGTTTTAATGTGAGTGTTCTTTCACAAGAAATACTAACACTAACCTAGCTGAAACTTTAATTTAATACTAATAATTAATAATAATAGTAACTAAAAAATTATTATTCCCAAGATTACTAAACTATTGTCTTCATTCGCTTTTTATTGTACAAAATATGAAATACAGCAAGCAGTATATATAAATTTATTTAGATATATGCCATTTATTTTCTCGTGAAATTAAATAAAATTATCAACGTGTATTCAAGGATACCTGACGAGAATTGAAATTATTGTTTATGCTTAAATAATTGTTCTTAAGAGATTTGAAATACCACATATTATTTTTAATTGTGGGACATTTTTAATTACAAACTTTGCTCATTTGCAATACATACGTAGTACTAATTAAAATTATTTAAAAAGATTTGCCTACGATATCTTATATTATAATTATTATTAAGTGTTTTTTATATTAATTATTTTTGGGCTTTAAAAATTAATTATTGTCAGTTTAGTCGGTGTTGGTATAATTTCTTTTTTATTTAAAATATACATTTTTAATATTTTCCAAGTGAAGTTTTAATAATAAGACAACGACATTTTCAGAATAAATAATAATTTTGAGTTGAGTTTCTTAAAAACATACCACTTTAAACAAACCAGGTTCGTTTCAAATGTTCAAAGATACTTAGATAATATTTAACATTTCTTTTTGCCCATGTTTGTGTTTTACCTAGTGAAAATTTGGGAACGAAAATTTGACAAATAATTAATTCAATGAACTCTATCGTTTTTCGTATTCTCTAAAAAAGAAAACATACAAATAAAAATAGCGTATGGTGAAGTGTGTGTGTGTATGTGTTTAAATTAATGGCTTTGGCATGACCAATTGACCAGTCTACTAGTATATGTTTCGAATGCAACTTACTAATTTCAAATGCAGCTATGTAGGTAGGTGCAATATGGGATATGGTTGCCAGCAGTTGCCGTAAGATTTCTAAAAGGTACTGTTACACGAGCAATTTTTATAGCAATTAGTTGCTGAGCGACACACTGGAGCAATTAATGGAGCAATATTGCCCAACATTGTGCGATTTTCAACAAGTATTTCGGCAACTTGTTCGTTGTCATATTGTTCTACATCGTTTATAGTTGCTTGTATCTTTAGGTCGAGTTGCCGTATATCCATCGTGTTTGGAAAATTAAGGGCGATTATTGTTTCCATCTCGCTTGCCCATATACCTACCTCCGTCATATTCTGTGACTATTTGCTTTGTGTTGTGCCGGTGAAAGATTGCAATTTGTAAAAAATGTGTGCTTCATGGAGCAACGAGAAATTAATAAGCTTTATCGACGCAATTCATTTACGAACTTGTTTATGGTATGTCAATAATTTAGAATATAAAAATCGGAATTTGAAAAAAGACGAATAGAATGCCATTGGTATACAACTCGAAATACCTGCCGAGGAGGCACAGAAAAAGTTAAAGAATTTGCGTACATATTTTATGAACGAAATAAGGAAGATGGAGAAAAAACAGAAAAGTGGAAGTGGCGCTTTTCAAAGCAGTAGCTGGTTTGCTTTTAAAAGTATGTCGTTTTTAAGAACTACAGTTGAGGCTGACGCAGGGAAGGACAGTGAATCACTATCAAAAATGGTAAGCAAAACATATATTTTATTATATACGTATTTATTAATTAATTTGTGATAGTTATTTGTAAGAACACATTAATGTAAAATATTTTAAATACTTATCTTGCCACGAAATCCTTCCGAGACTGGACATAAAATATTGCATGAATTCGTCTCTGTTAAATTCAGCTGCCGTGGGTGACCTTCTTGGTTTTTTGTAATGGAGTGAAACTGTCACCAATTGTATCTTGTCTCCAGGTTCCTGGAATAGTACTATTAGATGCAGTATCATCTATATCTAGAGTCCCAGGTGGCGTATATATCTGTCTCGCGTACTTATTTCTTCGTAAGAAGTTATGCAAGTAAATTGTAGCTAGAGTTGCCATTTCACGGTTTCAACATCTATTTCCATGCTTCTATGGAAAATATGAAATACTGAACACAATAACCCAAAAACGTACTCTACTACACGCTGGGCCCTTGATATTTTGTAATTACAAACTCTTTTTGGAGATCCTTTGGACAGATCGCACGTATAAGGTTTTAAAATATTTTCTGTAAGAGAATAAGGCGTCATCTGCAAGAAAAACGTATGTCGCTTTTTCTTTTCGACATGATAATGGCTCTGGCGATGGAACAGACAACCTTTTTTCATCAAGTGCTCTGCCAAATGAAGTATGTGCAACTACTCCTCCGGCAGATGTTCTCCCCTGACAACCGATATTCACATACAGAAATCTGTAGTGAGTGTCGACAATAGCGAATAAAACAATACTGTGAAACTTCTTATAATTGAAATAGTGACTGCCGGCTTTCTCAGGACATTTGATTCTTATGTGTTTTCCATCCATAGCACCCAAACAATGCGGAAAGTTCCAAATTGCTTCGTGATCGTGTGCTACTTCTTTCCAACCTTCTGGACTTGTTGGCAACTAAAAAACATAAAAACAGAGTGAATTTCTACTTTTATAACGTATAATTTATGTTAAACTAATTATATACAATTTGATTTCAGAATGACGACCGAGATGGCGGATGATGATATATTTTCATCTAAACAGCAAGTACCACCGCCATTCACGCGAAAAGCAAGTCGCCAGAAAAGAACAATAGAGGCCGACAAATAATTCGAAAGTGCGTGTGAAGTGATGCAGGAAGTGAAGAAAAAAATGAGCAAAAAAAACCTTGGCATTTGGAGATCATGTTAACAAAAAAATTACTAACTTACAATGAATTTGTGAGAAATCAAGTGGAATATAAAATTTCCACAATTTTATTCGAGGCTGACATAGGATATTACGATAGACCTTTGTCCCATAGTAGAAATATCGGGGATCATCAGGCCCATATTCTTCGTATTCTCCAGCACCAACATTCACCTCTTTTTATCTTCCTTCACCTGTAGGCACACACAATTCACAATGGGCTCACATTCATAACTCTCAACTTGAGTCAAATACTCAGATGCCCATCACTCCGAACAATAACGCTAATCCCATTTCTTCTCAGCCAGTTGAACCATCCTCAATAAACGCGGACACCTCTCAAAATCAGGATGAGACTATGACAACAACGTTATGTTGATTAGTACAATTGGAATTATTGGAAGTACATCTAAAACTTCTTCAACTCGCGTGCAATACATAACTACCGATAACTGTACTGAAACCTGCAGCGATTCTAATTTATCTATATAAAATGAATGTAAAATAAATGTGTACTTACTCAACTTTTCTATTACTTTATAACTGCATATATATATATATATATATATATATATATATATATATATATATATATATATATATATATATATATATATATATATATATATATATATATATATTGTTACGTGTCACTTTTTGCTCCACGTAACTGGTTTTAAATTTGAATAAAATGTTTAGAATTACTATAACTAAATCATACACTTTATAAATCTTTCTGGTGAATTTCATTTATTTTGCTAAATTAAATTGGTCATTGAATATAGCCTAGTAAATTCATAATAGTCAGTTGTAAATCTTGTCCTTGTGCTGGTAGATAAACCGCTACCTCTGCTTCGAGAAATCGTACACTCCTTGTAGGCTCGAACACTTGGGGAGCTCTGGAAAACAATATTCGTAGGTTAGATTCGTTTGACCAGCTTATGGATAGTTTAATATGTCCAATTAAATGGTGAGGCCTAGTTGAGGCAATTTTATTAGTGACTATTTTTGGGAACGGTTATGAATAGTTGTAGCTAACCTTATTAGGAGTCCTGCATGGTCTGGGAGGATGATCTTCTACTGGGTAGTGGTCTCGAGGTACGTCCAAGTATGTAGGTTCGCGGGGTATCGTGGGAGCACTCACAGTGGTATATTTCACTCTGCAATGGAATCTGTGTTGGGGTCATTCGGGTTTAAAAACCTATGCCTAGTGAAAATCATCAGATAAGGTATAAATTAGTCGCTAATAAAGGTGGTACTCACTTTATTGAACTGGTTTCCAGTAGTTTTCCAATCACAACACTGGTAAGGCTATTCATCTGTCGATTATTTAGGGTTAGGTTCCAGTCGACAGCTGATTACAATTGACGTAGTCGGCATGTGGTATGAGCAGTAGCGCCGCCGAAGTGGGTTTATATTTTCCGTTAAGAGAACAATGGTTTTGGAATTTTGCTTGTTGTTGCCGATTAGTTCTGGGGTCACGTGCATAACGTGATGGTTATAATCAGTGTAGGTTGTTAACATCACAGTTAGTAGCAGTTTCGGATTAAGCACAACGTTGAGAAATCGTGAGGGTGCCGCTACTGATTATATGTCGTGAGAGCAGGATTTGTTGGAGTTTCGGGAAAATGGGAACGTGAACCGAAATTCTGTCAGTTTGGGATTGGTCACGTGGTTTTTTGGTGTCGAAAGGTGAAAGAAGATGGTTGGATGTTGGTAGCCGGTCGTAAAACACGTTTATATTTTTGGTAATCATCTTGATGGATTTTTGTGTTTTCGACTTTTGAAACGGATTTCCTATTTGGATGGACTCTGGTTCCAAGTTGTTGGTTGGTATTTTTCTGGAAACCCGTACCGAAAGGGAGTTAGTGGCTACAGCGTTCTTCATCTTTTTTGTAAGTAGCACGTTTTCTTTACAACAATCCTGCTGTGATGACATCGTTTTCTCTGTTATATAGACAATTGTACGATAGAAAAGTAGATGGTCAACCACTGATTGTGGCCCCAAATCTCGACTTCATAAGGGAAAACCCTCTGACGAGAGGTGAGGTTACGTTTTCTATTTTTTTGCGAGAGCTTGCCATGAATTAGGGGTGAGTAGTTGGTACTAATGTGAGTATTATTGTTTTAGGGTTTTTTTTTGGGGTAAGATCTTTTACGACACGATTTCATTTTATTCTCCACGCACATCTGACATAGACAGATTCCATCACTTTTCACTACGTATTCTCAGCTCGCCTGGGAGTAAGGGAGACTCCCACGGAGTATCCTGTTGCAAAGAAGCTGTGTCTTGGTGCCCTCGTTGTCAGGTATCGTGAAAGGATACGCTGGAGTTGGTGGCCAGAAGGTCGGGCACGATCTTTTCCTTTTTTTGTTGACACCTACAGAGTGATATTTTAGGGCAGGTAACATTCGCCCGACAAGGTAGGGCATTCTCAATACCTACACCTACGCTAAGGTCCACATGTATGAGCTTTAGGCTATACACATGTGCATACACAATTAATTGATAAATGTTTGTTTATACTTTTATGTTATGATTTACAGATATAAGGTTCACATATCCCTCTCAGTATAATTCTAGTTAGTATCGTCGTTCATACACCCATTTTATATTTTTGTAGTTTAATGTCATAATTTACATGGTACTTTTACATATACGTATTGTTGTTATACAAGTTCACCCCCAAGGTACACTGTCACAATTTAACATATTACGACCTCGTAATTTACTGTAATTTCACAAACCTACTGGGTCATTTTTTAAAAGAGGGGGGAAACCTTGTATACTAGAGTTTACATTTTTATCTTGTATACCTTGAATTTACATTTTTGTACTTTACTTTTAATTCTTATACTATTAAAATTTGTACCGATTTACTGATCTAATTGTTCGTAGTTATTCTTAAGTAACCCACACCTACCCACTAGCTAGCCGAGTGTAATCTCCCACGCATCGTCCGGAGTGCACTATAAAAAATAATTTTTCTGTAACGTAGAAGGGGTGTGAACACCCAATACACTTCTTCGCTGGGGGCTCTTTGCATCAGCACCAAATTTTATCCGTTTTCCTCTGTCGTAAGCCCCAGCGTTACAATATATATATATATAGATATATATATATATATATATATATATATATATATATATATATATATATATATATATATATATATATATATATATATATATATATATATATATATATATATATATATATATATATATATATATATATATATATATATATATATATATATATATATATATATATATATATATATATATATATATATATATATATATATATATATATATATATATATCTTACCTTTATAAATTCATGTAGAACTTCAACAATAGCCCTGCACACTGTAGGTAGGTAATTCATACATTAAACTTCTGTGTGAATCTCCAATAGCCAAAAATCTGAGAGTTATTGCCAATTTTGTCATCACAGGAATCGGATCTCTTATATTAGTGGTTTCTTTTGTAATTATGGGACCCAATTTGTTCACAAGTAATTCAAAATCACTTCGGGACATTCTGGTGAAGTTTTGGAATAAAAAGTCGTCTAAACGTAATTCATTACACAATGTAGAGGTCAATACTTGTCGTCGAGCTAAATATGGTGGTACCCACATTCGTCTGTTTCTTTTTTCTTGTATTTATTGCATGCATAATGATAAAAGCACTTGAAGCGACGGGATAAAGTTCATCCATCATCGGGAATAGTTGCTCTACTGAATTTTGTCGTGTACACATCTATTGTCTAATTGCTGAATATTCACAAATATCGGTGGGGATTATTCAGCAACTTATTGACGAATAGTTGCGTGTTGTTGTAGTTGCTAGCTGTTGTCGTGACGTAAAAGTCGGCAAATATTGCTGGCAATTAAGCAATTTTTATTGCCCGTGTAACAGTACCTTAAAAAAGGAGCACAATGCACAAAAGATTAAAAAATTAGGTGTTTTTTTATTATTTAGAGTGATGGAATATGTGTATATAATATTACCACGGCTTGAAATCGAATTCAACGTTACCTTCCTCGCGATGTTGTTGCCTGTAACCAGTAGCCGCAAGACAAAAAGTAACACAAAAAATAACAAAAACTATTTATCCAGAAAAATATAATTAAGTAGTTTTTCACCTAAAATAAATTGAGATATTTCTAAAATACAAATTAACTAATATATCGATTAACTATAATGTGTGTTCGGCCGAAACATACCGCCCATCATAAAATACAAGGTTTGCATTTTTATAGTTGCTGATTAGGCAGGGGTAGAAATTTAATCAAAGGATTTCGTTTGAAACAATCAGTCAAATAGCCAAAATAGTTTTGCACACGGAAATTGACAATAAGTATATGCGGTATAGGTCGATGCTGCTATAGAATTAAGTGTAAAGCGAAGCGTCATTAGCAGGCTTTGGAGTCGGTTCTTAGAAATTGTTCTGTACAAGAACAGCCCAGAAGTCATGATACACAACACCGCGAAGAGATTGGCTATCTTTAACTTAATAAATAAGAAACCTATCCTTTACGCTTTTCAAATAAGAAGAACTTTAAAACTTATTTTTTTGATCTTCGCGCTTACATCAAATTAAGTAGGACTTGCTTGTGTACTACTATATTGCAGCAATGCATTTATAATATCAACAAATACAATGATAATATGTATAAATGAAACATTGTCCAGTACTCGCCATTGCTCAAAGGTAGAGTTGACCTTTTTATTAATTCTTGATTATTTGATTCATACGGCTAATAATTTAAACGCGGTAAGATCCAAACAACAAAGTATACGTGCAGGCAGAATGTAAAATTCTGCGATGTTCCATGTTAAATCAACCCGTGTCAATTAGTTTATGAGATATTGTCTCATATTTGCGAATTCCATAAATTAAACGAGGACACGTATTTTACGTTTACAAATAAATTAAATTTGGTCCATGTAGGGAGTTCGCAAAGTTCAATAACGACAACATTTAGCTCTCACAAAGCTTAATTTTAGTTTGTCTCGTGAGATAGTGTCTATTGCCATGAATTAATTTAATGGTTCCATACACTTTTTGCACAATTTTGCCAACATGTTTTTAAACCTTAAGTCACTGTCGATCATAACTCCTAAGTTACTACTATTTGAATTTCATGTTGGTCTATGGTTATCTTTATTTTATCCTTTATATTATTATTTCGGGAAATTTTTGGATCAAATACAGTAATGTTGAAATTACTTGGATTCATGATTAGACAATGATTTCTGATTAAACCAACAATTTTTTTAGATCTTTATCAGTATGGTGGCAGGTACCATTCACATCAACAGATTTAAATGAGAACTAAAGTTGAGTGTCTTCGGCATATAAGTGATACATGCAATATTGCAGGTATATATATATATATATATATATATATATATATATATATATATATATATATATATATATATATATATATATATATATATATATATATATATATATATATATATATATATATATATATATATATATATATATATATATATATATATATATCGGACCCAGAATAGAACCTTGAGGCACACCGGAATTTAGGTTATATAATTCGGCTCCATATTTTGTATCGCAACTTTTTGTTTGTTTTAAAGGTAATTTTGAATAAGAATAATTACACTTTTTGTAAAATCTGTGTAATGTAGGATAGATAATAAAACTTCATAGTCTATAGTATCGAGAACCTGCTGTAATCTAGTAAGATTAAGATTGTGCAGAGACCTTGATCTGTAGTTTTCATGATGTCATCGATAATGTGGAGAAGTGCTGTGGTGCAAATGTTTCCTGGCCTAAATTCAGTCTGAGCTACAGGTGATATAGATACTTCCGAAAAATATATTCTAATTTGAGGATCCATTATTTCTTTGATTATTTTTGATAATGTGGGAGGTATACTTATAGCGCGAAGGTCTTTATTCAAAATGGCGACATCCGTTGCCGAGTAAAGATTTACAATTACCGAAAGTTAGTTTAAATTAGCACAAGAAAGTACTACAATATCAGAGGGATATTAGATAAATTGCCAACAAGGCATAAATCACATAAATCGACACTAATCGATATTAATGATGGCTGTTCTAAATATTAATCAACGTGAACTGATCACCGAAAAGCAAATTCACCTAAAGCGTAAATTAGATAAATACGGTACAATATTATGAAAATTACCTTAAAGGTACGTTAAATCAAAATAGCAACTTTTTAAATAATGATGATCATAACATCAAATAATAATACCAGAAAACATATAAATTTTACCAGACCGCTGAACAACAGGTGTTGACTTCAGAACGCTACACTAGTAAGAAGGAAGTAACACCGTAGTGTTCTGCTACCTAAACTCGATTATAGTTTGGAAAGGGATAAACATTTGAGAGTACAGTATGAGCAATAAAGACAAACAGATATTTAGGCACTGCAGTGCAAAAATCTAAAACACCAACTGTTCCAGTAGAAAGTAGTGGCGACATCTGGACTAGATTGGCAGAAACTTAATTTACCACTGAAAACGATAAACTGGAATGAAATGGCTTGCAATTTCGTTACAATTATTGTGTTTATTTAAAATGGAGCTTGATGAGTATGTAGGGGGTAGTGTGTAGAGGAATATGTGCTGGAGGACGCACCGATCTGTGCATCTGCAGGACGACCATGACTGGACAAATTGTATGACAACGATATTTTCAGAAATATTGTGATGACTATTCAAGATGCAATTGGCGAAAATTTTATTTTTATTGATGATAATGCTCACCCCCATCGAATTCAGAAAGTTTTCAATGTCCTTAAAATTCACAGAATTGATCACGATCCCCTTCCACCGCGTTCTTCTGATTTGGACATCTGTAGAATTTATGTAGGCTTCAGAGAACATTAGGCAACTGTCAGATATTTTTCCCATTCGATGGGCACAAATCCCTCAAAATGTGATTGACCACATCATCAGAAACATTATTATCAGTATCACCAACTTTCAACATATTTATTTAGCAATTTTATCTATAACATATTCATATTATTACGATAAGTAATTAAACGTGGACTAATTTGAATTTACCTATAAGTTGATTGATTTTCATAGTATGTATATAAAATTAATTAGATTCCGTGGGTGTGCTGCGGTTTAGGAGCCCATTAGGAATTTTCACGCAGCCGGTTGTATGTGTTTACTTTTTTAAATGATACTAAACGAAACACGATATGCTAAGATTAAATTTCAATTTGGCCTTAATTAGTTCATATCATTTGAGAAATACCTACTGTATAACAGTGTTGTGACACATTGCTTATTATAATATAACATATACATTGCTTTTTCAATTAGAGACATAATTAATTCTGCTTTAGAAATGATGCAGCTCCAAAACATATAAAACTTTTATATAATAGATTCTAGTCTAGTATAAATTAAAATGAAGTTTTCCAAATTATAATAGAGAGAATGTTAAACATTAATGAGCACGCTAGTTGTTGTTTAACAATAATTAAACAAAATAAGTTTTTTATCTAAAGCAATTTACCTGCAAACAATTAAAAAAACAACCCGAGTTAATTTTTTAAGTTGCTTTATAATCCAGTCAGTAGAGATTTTTGCCCAATAAAAGGTGGGGTAGAAACGATTTTGTAATAATATGTAGTTTAGGTCGGGACCCTGATGAAAAATTCAAGTTTTTGACCTTGGTAGGGAAGCGCGCGTCGTCATTTTGAATGAAAGGTGCAAAAAATTTTTTTTTTTAAATAACTCCGCAGCTGTTGATTTATCGATAAAAATGTTAAAAACAAAGTTAAAGAAGACAATATTTCTTACATTTTTTGTGTATAAATTTTTTTTTTTAAGTCTAATATGTAATGAGTTACAACGGCGGAGGTAAGATGAAAATTTTCCAAAAAATCGTCAAACCCCATTCTTTCTATTTTTTCTGACTATTCATTACATAATTATAATAATCTTGTAAACTCAAAGTAAATTTATTTCCACACCACTATAAGGTAAAGTAAATGGCGCGTTTTCTAATTGTGGTATCCCAGTAGGCCTAATCCACAGATGTTCCAGTTTTGTGATTATATAATTACTTTCTTTCATTTTCGACATGGGGTGACTCAGATACAATTATATATGCATAGTTGCGGACACCGGTCACTGTAAACTATAAAGCAGATTCAAATTGATATTTGTGAAATAGATCAGTCGTTAGATTTCTAGTTTCTATCTGCTGTTCGATACGATTTGTGTGTGGATCGGTAGATCGATATAATTCATTGAAAATCGGTAGATCCACCGGAAAATTGGTAGAGTGGTCACTGACTGTGTGTGTTACACCAGGACTGTGGGTGAGCAGTATGCTAACGTGCCGCACTCTCTAAAGAGGGGAGAAGGGAATGCCCTTTTCGACCATTACAAAAGAAACAAAGGAGGAAGATAGACTGTCACCTGCTCTAGGAAACATTTGCTACAATAAAACATAGAATGAAACTTGAAACATCCATACACTAATATTAATATTCTGTACTAATTTTCGCCACCGCGGCCGGCATTACAGTTAGGCTATTTATATGTAACAAGAAAAATCACTGTAATTTGAAACAGATTTCGCTATATAATCTTATTGTTGTGTAAAAAAATGTTAAAAATAATATAGTGTAATTTGTTCTCTAAAAATTTACCAACAAAAATGGAGATTTAGGAGGTTTTTTTTTGAAATGTTCATCTTTTCGGCACTGTAACCCATTACATGTTTGACTTACAAAAAAAATTTATGTACAAAAAATGTAAGAAATTTTGTCTTCTTTAACTTGATCCCTGACATTTTTGTCGTTGGATCAACCGTTGTGGAGTTATTTTGAAAAAACAAATCTTTGCAGCTTTCATCCAAGATGGTGGCTCGCGACTTCCACCTCCATGATCGAACACTTGGATATCTCATCAGCGTCCCGAGCTAAACAACATATATCAAAATGGTTTCTACCCTTCTTTTGTAAGGCAAAGGCCTTTTTCTTTGTCTCTATTGACGAAATTGTTAGTAATAGCTTTATTTTTCTTATAAGCATCATTGGTAATGTCTTGCGTTCGAATATTTGGAAATTTTCAACAATTAAGTGATTTGGAAAAGAGTAGAATCTCTCGGGACATTCGGATAGGGTTGGCCGGAATACGTCAACAATGATACGATGTTGAAGTTAGAGTTAACAAATCGTGCTGCCGATCATGAGCGTAGACTAAAGCAGGACATATCTGTTGTAATGTTATAAATTTCTCATAAATAAATGCTACGTAGAAAAGTTCAACTTATAACTGGAATAATAAAATATTGTATGTAGTCTGGTTTTGTTAAGTAGGAGAGGACTTGGTTTCTACCTGTAGTTCAATTTGAAACAAAATTTGTGGGTTAGATTGTAGATTATTATAAATTATACAAAAGATTTATTTATATGTTGTTCAGGATAGAAGTCAGCTGAGACAGGTGGGTTTGTTCCGCCAGTTTCCTCTGTTGACTGACCGGAGTATACCCAACTGTCAGAAGAAAAACATTATAGTTTATCGGTTGTAGAACGATTATGAGCTCTAGAAGTACTGTATCCCGAAGTTGAATGTTACAGTTTGGAGTCCCACGTTGGGCGCCAAACTGTAACATTTGGCTTCCCCTGCAAAGAATTAGACGTTGCGTTACAAAGAATCAGCCGTCATTGTGACAGTTGGGTATTCTTTGCACGTTTGCTCTGTTATCTGGCAGAATCATACCCAACTGTCACCATAACAATAGGTGCCGTGTAACACAACTTTTAATTAATAGAGAAGATAAACGTTACAGTTTGTCAGTACCACTTGTAGAAAGAGTATAATACCATAGAAGTAGCGAATCCCGAGGTTGAATGTTACAGTTTGGCGCCCCACATTGGGTGCCAAACTGAAACATATTTTTCAGAAAGAATTAGACGTTCTATTATATGAAACCAGTTGTCATGGTGATAGTTAGGTATGCTCCGCCCGTCTCCTTTGTTGCCTGGCCAGAGCATACTTAACTGTTACCATAGCTGGTTCCATATAACACAATTTTTAATTATTAGAGAAGTAGAACGTTGCAGTTTCTCGGCACCAATTGTAGAAAGAGTATAAGATCTTAGAAGTAGTGTATTCTGAAGTTGACTGTTACCGTCTGGCGCCCCACATTAGGTGCCAAACTGTAACGTTTAACTTTCCTATACGGAATTAGACGTTGCGTTACATAGAACCGGCTGTAATGGCGACAGTTGGGTATACTTCGCCCGGCTCTTCTGTTGTCTGATTGAAGCATGCCCTACTAACACCATGACAGTTGGTTCTATGTAACATAACATTTAATTATGAGAGAAGGCAAACATTCCAGTTTGTCGGTATCACTTGTAAAGAGAGTATGAGATATTAGAAATAGAGTATCCCGAAGTTAATTGTTATACTTTGGCGCTCCACGTTGGGCGCCAATCTGTAACGTTTAACTTCCCTACGAAGAATTAGACGTTGCGTTACATGGAACCAGCTGTCACGGTAAAAGTTGGGTATGCTCTGCCCGTCTCCTTTGTTGCCTGGCCGAAGCATACCCTACTGTGAGAATGACAGTTGATTTCATGTAACATAACTTCAATTTGTAAAGAGGTTAAACGTTGCGCTGTTATTGTTGTTTATAAGTTAAAAAGTGTGAATGGGTTCAACTAAGTATACATTTGCAACATTTATAATGTTTTCTCAGTGTTTCCTTTGAGATACATATGTTTCAGTGAATAAATATTTTTGTATAAAGGAAACGATCATTCTATATCTACAGATATTCGCAAAAGGAAACTATTCTTAATTAGAATTTATTTACCGTGTTGGTGTACATTTATAATAAATATTCCAGAACCTAGCATACTCAAGCTTTTTGCTTAAAACGTCTACAAGTTTCTCATTGGCGCGAACACCACACATATCAGTTAATATCCCTAACACTGCTTCCACATTATCCACTTACTTCCTTGCATTAGTGGATAATGTCGAATATCTTTATTCGACTAATGTTAAAAAACTTTTTATAATTTGTTTATAGTGTGTTCACTATTGTGTAATTGTTGTATATCTCTTGCAGATTGCCTGACGAATAAAACAATTGGCTCTCCCTAATGGCTGCTGATTCTTTACCAATACCATTTCAAACAACATACTTCACTTGGTCGAAACTGAATAATAAAGTGCTGCGTTTAACCAAGCTCTTCATATGTAAACACAGACTGTGAGTAGAGGTTTAGTAATGATGTGCAGTTTTTATGAGATTATTTCGTATATTTGGTTGATTTATGAGACTGCTTTTGTATTTACAATATGCTGATCCGAGCACTTAATCCTGGTCAATATTTGGTTGACCACTTGGTGGATATCGGTAGTTGAGCGTTCGAATTGAATTAATTGTGGCAGTTGCTTTTCATGTTTATGTTCAATTGAACCTGCTTGCGAATATAACCTTATAATTTATTTGCGTTAAGCTGCATATATCTTTTAGCAGTTTTAACTGTGATTATCACAAGAGGAAATTGTGCGGTAGTGAAGAAAATGGAAGATTTGCAACTTCTTGCTGCTTGCATAATGCTGGTAGAGGACGATATAAATTTTCCTGCAACGGTTTATTGTTTCATTCAAATTGTCTAACATTGTATCTCCATTTTTATGCCTTTATCACTAACAGGCTTACCGATATTAGGCAACCTTATTTTGAAATATGGTTGAGAGATTCTTAGAAATGGACTTCTATAGGCATTTTAGAATGGAAAGAAAAACCTTTTGTTTTTTGATGGAGATGGAGAATCTATTTATTAGTAAATAATTTTATACCTCGATTTCCAAATAGCATGTATCATTATTAAAATATTTAATAATCATTTTCAAAGGTGCACAACTGTCAGACCACTTTTCAATTCTAAATAAGTCGCCAGAAACATCTTGCCGTTTACAAACTCGGAATATCTGCGTTTTCAAATTCAACTTACTATCGCAAAGTATAACCGATATCAGAAGTCGATCCGAATATATTATTAGGCACCACTTAAGACCGCACTCAGCTCGAATGTAATTGATTTTAACCTTAACTTGGTGGCACCAATCTATCGAATTGGCGTATTGAAACGATCTACACTTGCATAATTTGTTCAAATTGTGTCTATAGTACGATAATCAACTGTCTTGTTCAGAGAATTTCTGCTATCAACTGTCTCAACTGTTGTGTTTACTAAATACGTCCAATGATTTTCTTTTAGGTATTGACCAGTGATTTCAATATTATTCATACCAAAGATATTCTATCATAAGGGCGTAAACCCCAATTTAAGTGCTATTATTATACGCCTTTGTGATGTGTTGCCCTCGAGATAATTTTTTTGTTTAAATTAATGTGAAAACTGAAGGATAATTTATTACATTTTTAAAATTTATCTACGTGAACATATTTGTAAACTTAATTTCCAATAAATCTGTAATTACGTCCAAACTACTCAAAACCAAATGTGTTTTGATACTAACGAATGAATATGCATATGAAAACGTGTCTAATTTCAAATTCGGATTTAAAACAAAGATGTAAATTAATTAATTGTAAACTGACTTCTACATTTTTGATCATAATCCATGAGGGCTGGACAGAAATAGTCATCATTTTAGTAAGGCTCTAATATGATTGTTATTTTATGTAATTTGCACAGCCTTCTTTTAAGAAGTAAAAATTCAGCGAAATTATTATTTTCAGGACTACCTTAATAAACTTAATAAAGGTATAATCTATTAGAATATATTGCGAATTTTCACATTGCTAAATTCGGGATGACGCTTATTTTCTAAATGTGTAAAAATATACAAGGTATTGTCACACACTTTTAAAGTTGCCATTATTTCTGGTTAAAGTGGAAGTTGATTACATGATTCAGATATATATTCATTCCCACCATAACGAACTATATCGATTTCCGTAATAATACACAGGACGCCAAATTTTCGAAAAGTCGTTTTTTTTACTGTATCTCTTATAGTTGACAATTAATTTTTAATATCTCTACAGAATTGGATTCCTCTAAAAAATGCTACTAGACTAAATTTTATGTTTTCCCAATCCCAGCAATGAAGGTCGGAAATCCAGTGACCCGTTTCCGCGGGACACCCTGTATGTAGGTACTAACTGAAATCTTATACACTCCCAGAGTAATAATTGAATAACAGGGAAAATAATTATCGAAAAGCACTTCAAGGCGTAGGACCCTTTACAAAGGTCTCTGGACAAATTGGAATATTCCAATGTTTGATATAGAATGGCTGATCAAATGGATGTAGACCTATCATAGTTTACTAATCAGAATTAGCTTGTCTCTTGAAATACACTGCCAAAATACCCCAAATCTGGGTTAATTATACTGTCACAGATGCGCTACGACTAAATTTTCAGGAAGAGTGATTCTGAGTTGTTGAATTAAAATTTATAATTATTAACGATTATTTTTAACCAACAGGAACGAATACCAATTATAGGTTAAGGCAAACATTGGTCATTATCTTATAAATAGGTAGTTGTAGCTATAGATAAATCAGTAAATAAGTTCTCGATTACTTCCGGTAAAAAAGAAGTTACATAATAAACTCATTTTTTGTGGAACATGTCACATATACAGAGTGGGGCAATAGTGCGACCGACTTCGATATGTTGAGTTCTACGATAGCTAGAAACTTAATTTAAAAACATAAATAAACTAGACAAAAAAATCTATAACCGTAAATTGTTTTCAAATATACAGGGTGAGCCAAGACGATTCTACAGGGTCAACTACCATTTTTTTAAATGGAATGCCATATATATCAGAACATTTTTTTGAAACCTCTTTGTAGCCTCTTTCTACTCCTGTATTATTATTGACTCGCTCGCAACCACTTGGATGTAATCATTTTTTTTTTTGTTGTTGAAATTATGCCATTTACACATGTATATTAAAGAAATCACTACAGTCACAATTATCGATTTTAAGAAAAAATATGTTAGTACCAGTTATAAGACATCTGTCTGATGACATTCAGCCATTTTCATTTCCTAAAAGTATACAGGTTGACCAAAAATAATTTTTAAATTTACAATTATTTGAACTGAATTTTCCCAATTTTTTCAAATTTAATATTTTTGGACGATGTGATGTAGAATTGAAAAACGAAATTTTTTTACGTGCATCCCTATGGCTATTTGTAACCATTTTCGATTTATTGAACAATAACTTCAAAATTCAGCAATAAAAATTTAAAATATTTTTTTTTGTAATTCAAGAGAAGACGTTATAAAAAGTGCACCATATGTTGCCCATTTTGATTGACACATTTCTATGCGTCTTTGGAGTGAGGTTTCTACTGTTCATAAAATTGCCGGAGTGATTACTTATAAAAGCATTTATTATCCTTTCCTTCAAATTTTGGATTGTTGTTGGGATGATGTTTTTATGGGCATCATGTAACTCGCTTATTAGAATACCTTCTCTTGATTTATTTAAAAAAAAAACCCCTCATTTTTAATTTTTATTGCTGAATTATGCAGTTATTATTCAATAAATTGAAAATGGTTACAAATAGCTATAGGAATGTATGCACAAAAAATGGTCGTTTTTCAATTCTACATCACATCGTACAAAAATATACAGGGTGTTCTATTTGAAAAAAATTGAAAAAAAATCAGTTCAAAAAGTTGTAAATAATTTTTAAATTTACAACTCTCGATCTTCTTTTATACCATCGTGTTTACTTGTAGGAAGTGAAAATGGCTGAGTGTCATCACACAGATGTCTCATAACTGGTATTAACATATTTTTTTCTTAAAATCGATAGTTATGATTGTAGTGATATATTTAATATAAATGATATAATTTCAACAAAACTAATCATTACATCCAAGTGGTTGAGAGAAAGTCAATAATACTATAGGAGTGAAAGGAGGCCACAAAGAGTTTTATAAAAATGTTCTGATATACAAAGCATTTCATTTAAAAAAAATTACCAATACACCGCTTAAGCCTGAGTCCAAAATTTGTAGCTCATACCGGAGATTGCGATATATGATATGTTTTCCTCCTCCTTTAAGGTGATGTTTATCTCGACAGGGGCCGAAAATTCAAGGACATACATCACCATCATTTGATGGCCGAGGAGGACTCTGTCAGGTTTATTGTTTGGGATTAGCCTGACAGTCGGGAATAAATGAGTCCAATAAGTACGGCATTTCTCTTTCTCGACAACGAAATTAATATCGAGGGACGTAAGGCAATACGGGTGTCTGGTCTATCCCTTACGAGTGCCTCAAGGTGGAATTATACCACTCATAACGCCGCATTATGTCGGTGGATGTAGGTCGAAATCGCATATGTGGACATGCGTACAGTAAAGTTCAGTTCAAACTTATTTGTAACATAAAAAACGTCGGCAACTTTAATCCCTTTACCGCCGTCAAGGATATCGACGTTTTTTTAAGTTGCAAATAGGTTTGAAATAAACTTTAAATGCATGAGTGATTTTGGCACCTGCTGGCATATTCTGTAACCTCTATACGTCACACGCGACTACGGTAGACCAATATGTTGATAACACCATGCTGATAGGTCATAGTAAATCCTTCGGTCTCCGACTTAAGCCCGGCTGATCTTAGAAAAGTAAATATCAGCCTGGTCGACAAACCCAGTATTTCTATGTTCTTAGAAGACACCACGCAGAAGTTTATCGCCGTGCTACCAAAACAGATTTTCTTTTCCTGTTCGGCAACTCTAATTCGAGCTTTTAGGTCGTTTGTCTGAAGCTCAGTGACTGACTACATCAGCATCTCACCGACCTCCTTTATTTGGTGTCATTTTATGAAACTAAATAATCGTATATCCTATTAATAAAAAAAATACATATCAGTATTGGCTGTAATTTTATATATCTATACTGTATTTAGCGCGATTCATATATTTTCGTGATTCGATATTGCTAATTGAAAAATATTAACAGCGATTTACAGATTTAAGTTGGATATCTGGTGAAAACTCAGTCTTAGTCGTAATCCGTATATGATGAATTTTGAATAGAGACATAAAAATAGATTAAAATAAATAATAAATTAGAAAATTTCTTTTAAGTTTACCAGTTTCTCGGAGTAAAGATAAATTCTGTAAAGTCCAAACGTGTTTAATATTTAATTATTATTTTATTACATTTTAACATACTCCTTTTCTATAATTACATATTTTTTGAGATCTTAGTGTGGCGTAGACCTAGGCCAAGAGGGAAGCATAATTGACAAATCAAATTGAATGGTGTCTTTAGAAAAAGAAACTGACAAATTTGATTTTTTCTGAATCACTTTGTAAGTAGATATATCGAACAAAATGATGTTTAAGCATCCTAGGTAAGGCTTCTAGATAGATTTTCAGGTGATATAAATATATCTAAATATACCAGACAAAATGTATTAATAATGAGAGTAGAAACGTATCTTCTGCACAGAAAGCCTTTAAAATAGCTTTTCCAATTTATGTGGCTAAAGCAGTACAGTGTAGCGATAATCTGGGTTGTCAAGGGTCGAATTTACAAGATTAGATGTGATTGAAAGGTTACTGAAATTTCAGACTGATATGTTACTACTTGGAAATAAATTTGTGTAATATTTTCAATATTATCACCATTCCTCGTTTAAGTACATAATAAATAAATAAATAATAAATAGTAAATAATAATACTAAATACATTTTTATTTACAATTACAAAAAAGTATACAAAATATACGTTTTTAAAAATATTACAAAAAATTAATTTTAAATAAATGTATTTAAATAAATACCATTTGTTAAAAATTGATATGAAAAGAAAACATTGAAGTGGATGTTAGCTACTTTTTTTGTGCTTTACTGCTAAATAGCAGTTAATATATGGGTGCATATATCAATAATAATATACATTATTAGATTAATAGAAATATAATTTTTAAAGGTTAAGTATGTATTGAAGCACCGCAGCCCTGGGCTGCTTCATAGCGGATAAATTTCCTTAATTTTTACATAAAATTAAATTATTTCCAAGCGTTTATCTCATTAAATTCCAAATTCATTATTATATAAAAAGCTTAAACCATTTTCTTATAATTTTGGCAGAAAAACGTAGGTATTCAAACTATAGAGTCTAAATTACTCATCTTGTAAAAGAACACACAGTATTCATTTAATATTTTAAAACGTTGACAAAACTGTATAAAGTCTCAAGGCGTTTGTTAGCCGAGAACATGTAACATAAACAAACCGACGTAAATACGTAGGGTTGGAAGAGATTTAACAGGAATAGGGTGAAAGGCTAATAAATATAGTCATTATGTCACTTTTCACTTAAAGTACCGTGAGTTATAGACTCGTTGGAAGAGCACAAGTTAGCGTTTGACTATCTCCGTCAAGCTTACAGACTTGAACAACGAACTCACTCACGAGAAATCATATAAATACGCGAGACGACGTACGATCGTGGTCACATCTCTGACCGCCCTAGGCAATACGCCTTATTGTTAGGAATCGGGAACAAAGAGATTGTCCAGCGCTATGTGGCATAGCTGTACTTCAGGTCACATCTTAGGCAGCCCTAGGCAATACGCCTTGATTCTTCGGAATTGGGAACTACGAGTGTGAATTTGCCTCCGCGCTATAGCTATCCACCGACCTAGAGAGCCGTGCGTGTAATAATCGCCGACGCCGCCGTCGACATGGAGACGAGTAACTCAGGGGTTACTCAAGAACCCGGGGGAGTAGGTCCCGCGGAACTATCCGTGTGTACCCGAGTTGGTAAGGATGTCATTTAAATAAATTTTTTTACCTCGTTGCCATTCTCGCCGTACGCGGACTAAATTTCGTTAATTCAACCATAGACTTATCAAAATTAAAGACACCAATATACCATATCAATCTAACTACGACTGTGTCCGGACAACCAGCAAAATGCCTTTTTTGGTTCCTCTCCTCTCGTGTCATTTGTGGCTTATTTACCTCACTCTCTCACGATTCAGGGTCGATGAACTTCTTGGACTTGCGCAGAAGAAATTTTAGCGTATGTCGTCTCTCGCTTCGTAATCGTCGCCACTCGCCTGCCGCCGCC
This sequence comes from Rhamnusium bicolor, assembly GCA_029963845.1. Classification (NCBI taxonomy): domain Eukaryota; kingdom Metazoa; phylum Arthropoda; class Insecta; order Coleoptera; family Cerambycidae; genus Rhamnusium; species Rhamnusium bicolor. The sequence continues at coordinate 1,039,001 of JANEYF010002643.1, forward strand.
ATTAAATTTGTTTGATTGTTTACAGTTAGAGTGTTTATAATAGAATCGAGTTTTTAAATATAGTTTTTGTGATTTTATGTAATTAATATCTTTTCACGTCAGTTATAGATTTAAAAGACAATTGTGGTATATATTGGATTGTGCCAAGGACCAATTTTATTCTTCGTCATGACTCGGTATTGTGTTTGTGATGCGACTTTAAAAAATAATAGTAATTTAACATTCCATGCGTAAGTAACATCAATCAATATTGTTCTTTTTAAAATTATATATACCTAATAATAGATATTGGTGGGTACGTACGTGCAAGGCTGGAATTACCAGTAGCACTAACCTAACCTACAATAATTCATTACCACGAGTTTACATTAAAGTTTGTTGATAATTGAACCTGCATACTAAACTGATGACATTGATACTTTTTATTTTATTTATACAAAATTAATTTATAGCATGAAGACTTCTAAATGTAATTCATACAGTACACAGTACAGTGGAAATGTTAGTATAATAATAGATAAATACAAAGCATACTCAAAAATTTACATATAAATTCAGTTACATTCTCTGTAATGTTGTTTCAATTTGTCCAATCCCATTATTGTAATATGGACACCAAATAACTGAAGCATATTCTACCGATGATTCAACTAAACTACAATACAATAATTTTACAGTATATTCTGAGAATTCTTCACTTACTCTTTTAATGAATTGAAATTATTTTAGGTTTCCTGCAGACCTGGAAACTCGTAGATCTTGGATGAAAGCATGCTATATAGATCAAACTGAATTTAAGGAATCTATGAAAGTATGCTCTAACCATTTTCTTGTAACTGATTATGACTCCACTATTTGGCCGACAAGGAAACTCCTCAAGACAGCTGTTCCTTCACCGGGTGACCAATACCCAAAAATATATATTCGAATGCAGAAAAGGAAAGCATTGGTTCAAGACATTAATTTGCCCGTTCCAGAAAGTAAGTAATTTTAATCTCTTATGTTTTCAATATAACAGTATTATAAATTACATAGTTATTCTGAAATAGTTCACTAATAATTTTATAAGTATTATAGAAAAGCACAGAACTATGATTTCACAACCTATATCCTTAGGAGACTTGTTGGAAGCAGGACTCTCAACGCAGGTTTCTGATAAAGCGGCACCTCAAAACATCGAGCAGGCAACAGGTATGTTTTAATTTATTATTTTTATAGTGAATTTCTAGAAACTCGAAAGCCAAGCTGAAAGTGTCACTATTATTAATTCAAGTATTATCTGATTTCTAATATCTGGATTTTATTAAATTCATACCTTCTTCATTACAGAAATGCACAGGTCCACAATTTTACAACCTATAACGCCAATAGACTTGTTGGAAGCAGGACCATCAAAGCACCTTTTAGATATAGAAGCACCTCAAAATACCCAGCAAGGTAGAGATCTGTTTTATTTTTTATTTCATTTAAAACATAGGTGTTAATACTTATTAGGTGCTTGATATTCCTTGTTTTTCATGTAACAATAAAACTTTTTAATTATTACTTTGTAATTTGTTTTAGATTTAATACCTACAATAAATCTTCAAAAAACCCCTGAAGAACAAATTATTCTTGATGCTCGTTATGTAGGAGATTTAACACCAGAACACTTTGGTGCACCAAGGAAAGCGTGTCGTCTTTTGCAGTTAGTCAAACACTTCTCCATAAGCGCCAACCATCTATGTGTATATAAATCTTTTAAAATGTTGTGTCTATATATGTAACTACGACTTTGTTAATTTCATTTTTTTACTTGTTTTCTCTTATCTGTGATGTATAAATTGAACAATATGTGTATTTATTGTGTTTGTCTACAAAATTGCCAATAAAATCAAACTGTATGTATTTTGTATATTATTATTGTTATTACTGTATTTAGTGTACTTATATATCTGTTTTATCTTTCTTAATGGTGTGGAAGAGCGTTGTTTGTACGAACGTCACCCTTTGTGTTGTATATTATGTGTATGTATATAACACAATAAATATTCTATTCTATGTATTAAATTATACATAAACCTAATATGTAAATGTACATACATATTATGTATTTTTCTTTTTTTTTATCATTATTCTGGTACCTTTTTATTATAAACAATTTAAGTTTATAAACTCTTTTATTACCCACGCACAAATATTAATTTTTGATATTTACTGTGGTGTATTTATGTTTATAATAAACACTTACAAATGTATTGTATTTTTTTTTATTAAAATAAACGTTATTATAATGTAACATGTAACCCGCCCCTTCCCTGGTTCTCCATTTTTTTTTTGATAAATTTTTTCATATCTTAAACCATGGGAGATACGGTAAAAGTCTATACGAATAATTTTGTAGGGAATTAAATTCCTATAGTAATCAAATGCTAAAACTTTGCGCCTCAGAAATTGCAATTTTCCTTATTGGAATCTGATATTAAATTTATAAAAAGCAAAAGTAAAAAAAAAAAGTGGCTGGGTCGAGGAACTGAACCCGGGACCTTGAATCCAAAAACAAAAACCCTACTACATGATCCATCAGCTCCTACTCGTTATTGGAAATAAACTTGTTACATATAATAAAACACTATTTCTTCCAGTGCATTGACCGAGAATCGAGAGAGAGATAAAGTTAACCCTGAAGTAATATAATAGAAAGAGATCAGCAAAATAAATGTGTCGTTGATATGTTTCGGACACCATTAATCCGTCACTTGGTCTATATATCCGAGGTCTGTGAATTCAACCGATTGCTTTTGTTTCGAGCGAAATGGCAACGTTTATCAAAGTACAACTCTCTATGCTTGGGGTTAGCGGTTTTTGTTGACCGGTGGTACCAAATGATTTACAAATAGGCCATTTTCTTTTATATCGCGTTTCTCATTACAGTTTTTTAGTAATAATTTGTACATTCAATATTAACACTGACAAGATTAGGTTTCAGTAACTGTCGTTCATTCGCCTACATCAGTTTAGTTCTGTTTTAAGAATAAGATAATGTAAATAATAAATAGAGTCCAGTTGAATATGCAATGTAGGCAACTTTATCCATTGGTCCATTGCTGGGCACTCAGTGGGTATCGTTTCATGTTTTATGACCACAGCTACCGTACGTGTGTCTTAGATGCAAATGAAGTCTGCCAACCACCTTAACAAGCTCTACAGGGTAACTCGTTTCACCTTGGTTTAAGGCTTGAAAGCGTGGTGTATTCGGCAAGCCCAACAAACAATTCGACAGTTGTCCCAACGATTATTAATTGGCAGCGTTATTTGTGTTTAGAGTACTGCTGTACTGCAGCACCGTGTCCGCGATTCAGTAAAGAATGGTTGTCGGCATGTGGCTGTCTTGTCTGGCAGAGGACTTTCGGATACTTCATACAAGACAAGTTTCTCTTGCACTCATATGTGAGGTTTTGCATATGTCATTCATACTACGGAGCGGAAGTTTCGCCGCATGTAACAAGGTTTTGTTACATTGCCAGTTTAACTAGATAAATATAAGGTTTTCTTGTGGATAGTTATCTACCATATGTCAGATTTTACAGATGTTAATTACACGACGGAGCGGAAATTTCTACCGCATGTAACAAGGTTTTGTTACATCGCAGTCAACTAGCCAAATGTAATATATTTCTTGTAGACAGTTGTCTATGCACAGAAATAAATTTGTTTAAACGTTATTTGAGTTTCCTTGACTTATCTCTACTTTCAGGTACAAAAGTGAATTCTAAGTAAATCAGTAATAGTAAATATAAAGTCAAATTTTACTTATATTAATCATTCTTTCGAACATATATCAGTGCAGTGCAATCAAGGTTCATAATAATTGGTAAAAGTATGCCATCAAATTAAAATAAAATCAATCTTATAAACGAAACAAAGTAATCAAAACTTTATAAACTTATCAAATTTGGGGTCCTACCACTAAAATTGGACGATCACAAAGGAGGCCAATTAATTGATTACGTATTACTTGTAGCTTCACGACAAGGTAAGACATCAAAATGGGAATTAAGTAATCAAATTAAAAGATCAGAGTATATACGAGAGTAAATACTCGACACAAATATAACAGAGGGGGGGGTCCGTTACAGTATATAATGGTAGAGGGGATAGATTTTAATTTATAATATTACCATTTTTCTATTTATTACAAAATCCTATTTATTACAAAATCAATTAAGAACAATAAAATCAGGTAAGTATTTTTCCAATGAAGTGGTGTCATATCTGGGCAGTTTAAAGCACATGTTTTTAGTATTAGTCGTGTATAATTTATCAGTGTGTTTCTAGAAGCCGTTTCGTAGCTTTAGTTTTGTACTTTTTGTAATTATCTATATTTCTTAGCACTGCAGGTTATAGATCATATCATAGGTGTGAGGTAGGTAGCATTTCTTTGTCCCACTGTTTTGCACTTTTGGGGAAAATACCTCTTTTATTTCTGTCTTGTTTCATAATTATACTTAATTTGTTGTAGGTATGCTTACTCTGTTTTTAAATATGCTAGTTTTATTAACCAGATTTAAACAAAACAGTTCTCTGGTAACAAAGATACTACTCTGAATAATTAATTATTGGTCGCTTGGGAAAGTTATATTTTATCCATAGATTCAGTTTAATATTCACTTTTGTATAATATTTATATTTTATAAGTAGCAGTCATTTGTTCCCCTCTGTTCGATTATAGGCTTGTTTAGCATTCTTTTTTTATTGCATATTTTGAAAGTTTGCACTGCACTGCATTGCAAGTGTGCAACATTTTTTTTTATCAGACATCGCCTTCATATATAAAAAATAGTTTGTCAGCGAGTTGAATCACACTTCGTTTTCGAACGATGACTTCATCGAATCTCATGTACCTGCTACTGCTGCTGGCCGCTGCCTATTAAACCTGACAAATATTTGATCTATATACCAAAGTTCAGATAATCTTTACCGTTAACGGTTTTCGTATTTTTATTTACTATTTTATTAATCTTAAAGCTGGCCGAGGTCACCTGGCCGACAGAGCCGTCATATGACTCATATGTTTACATCATATCATAATAATAATAATAATAATAATAATAATATTTATTTACAGGAGAAGGTACATTACATTGATTTAAAATATAATTTGTATAAGTAGTGGATTAGACATGGAGTGCTTGTAAATAATTCGATACTCAATAAGCGAATAGACGCTTGTTTTGAGAAAATAAAAAAATGAGGAGTGTATAATGGTTGCGTAAAATATTAATTGATTTTAAAATGATATAATAATACTCATTTGAGAAAATGATATGATAACTAAAACTAGATAGAGATATAAAGACATTCATATTAATCCTAATAAATAAAATAAAACAGTAATATATAAATAGTCTTAGAAATAATAGATATAAGTAAAAATGAGTAGGAATGATATTCTAATCTAATCTAATTTTACATACATATAAAACATAAGTAAACAATACACGACAACATGTAAGTAGATATTTTGATATGATGAACGATGATTGCATAATAAGTATCATGGTAAGGACAAGGTAAAAGTGTAATTAAACAAAACAAAATAAATAATTATGAACTGCACAGTTATAGATTAATTATTAACTTTCTTTTTCTTTTTTTTAAATATGGTTCAAGTTTTTAGATCAATAATATTGCGAATGATTTCTCTGGGGCTGTTCGATATGTATACCCTTAGTGTATTTTTAAATCGGTAAATTGTGGGTATGTTTTGAATTTCTTCTGGGAGCGTGTTATAGACCTTTGGAGCTAAGAATATGTACGATCTTTGTCCCACCGTTTTTGACATGAATGGAACAACATACCTATTTCTTTGTCTGGTGTTGTAAGTATGAGAAGGTAACGAGGCTGGATTTTTAGTATAGTGGTACTTTATAAGTACGTTATAGTAGTATAATTGTCTCATGTCGAATATTTTAGCTTCTTTATACTTGAATAAGTACAATAAATGGAAATAAATTTTAACAATTATGTTACATTTTATAAAAATTTGTATAAAACTCACCCTTTAAGCAGATTTATGAAGTAGTTTGGTTGTCGTCATCACAAAGTGGGGAAGATCTATAGTATAATAGCATCAGGTATGTTTCTACAGCTGTCTCCGTCAGCGATGTTCGCTTTGGTGAAAAAATATGCTTGTATTTTGAAAATGACCGTTCGACATCTACGGATGTAATACAGGCATAAGTAAAACAATCTGTGAACTCACTTAACGAAGTTGTAGATGCACCATCACAAATTTGTCTTAATTTGCTAAAATCAGGATCTTTTTGTAATACACTCTCGAATTTTTCACTAACGCGATTATTTTTTGCTTCATTTATAGCCTGTAGCTGTGTATTTAAGTCATCCACTATTTGCAGCGATTCCACTAACGACAACGAACTATTTTGCAATTTTTCTATTGCGTCGTATAGTCCTCTATAATTGTTATTAATAGTTTTTAAATCTGTTTCAAGGGAAACGTCGTGAAAGCTTCTCTGGCTTTCCCTAATAGCTGCAGCTTCGTTAGGGTTGAACTGTAGTATCACAGCTTTTATTTGTTGAAAATATTCAGCATAATAAAAAGCCGCTTTCAACCACGTTCCCCAACGTGTAAGAATCGGCTCTGGTGATTCAGGGATACCAGGACACTGTCTGTGAAATGCTCGAAGCCGTTTAGGAGATTTGAGAAAAACTTTTTTTGTATTTGCTATTAATGCATCTACCTCTGGAAAACATTTTCGAATCGTTTCTGCCACAAGATGTTACGCATGCACTTTACACGTAACATGTAAAAACCTACAATTTGTCTCTTTGAAGAGAACGGCCTACCACGCGCATTATCGCGGCACCATCAGTCACAAACATCAATACTTGACTTGTTGAAAGTTCAAAATTTTCGAATGTCTCCAACACCACACACGTAATTATTTCGCCAGTACACGCAGTTAGTCTTTTACTACCTAGTAAAAGTGGAAATGTTGGTTTAAGAGGGTCCAGGACACGTACTATAATATTTAAAATAGATTTTTTTTTACAATCTGTCGTCTCGTCAATACATAACCAGAGCCGTGTATTTTTTAATCCACATTTAATCATATTTACAATGTCTTCACGAACAGCTGGAATATATCTACGTAACGATGTACGACTTGGTAAGTTCACCTGGGGATTGTATTTATTCCAAAACTCCCGAAATGGTTTATTGTAACGGTCCATTTTTTTGATATAATTAATTTGCGTCACAATTAATGCTAAATACATAAATTGGTTTGAGGTCAACCTTAAAAATTCTAGAACCGACTTAAATAAATTGTAAATCCTTGATATAATCCAAGCGACCACTGGACCTTTAGTGCACCAGCGAGAACACTGCGGTCTGTGGGGACAAGGGGGGAACGCTGGTACCAGGACGGCTAGGTTTTTTGAAAGAGACGCTCGGTGGCTGCTGCACTTAGTAGACGTGCATTGTACATTACATTACCTTGTGTTGTCTGCGTTTGATGTCCTGTTGGAGAAGTGAGATTTGGCACTTTTTGCGTTAGAGACAAGACTGGTACGTCCAAGCAGTGAGTTGTGTGTATTGTATGTTGCTTTTACGGACTACATTGGAGATTTTGTCTGGCTGAGAGTTATGGTTAAGAAGTTACGAAGTATGTAGCCTAAGAAAGATATTATATGAGCTGGTAAGGTTATCTTCCTTCCAATTATTGTTCAAATAGGTACCTATTAAGTAATAAACAGCCAGCTTCCGCTTTGAGTGCGAGCTGGAAATTTGAAACTAAATTTGCATCAACGGGCAGATTTGCCTGTTTAATGAACTAGAGGTGGAGAAAGCCCCCTAGACTTTTTTTTAATTTGCTATTGAGCTGTGCGAGACACTTTAGTGAAAATAACCGTTCTTTCCCCCTTTCAACGGCACTAATGCGTATAACTTTTTTTTAGACTTTTATATATGTAACCATTTAAACGAAAAAGAAAGGCGGGTGGCGCCCTAAACAAACTCGTTAAGTGAATTTATTTTAGGATTTTATGTAGTTTGAATTTGTGTATATGTAACTAGTTTATTATTTGCTGCCCACGCCCTGACCCTCTTGTGTATTACCTTCTGAATATATGTATGTCTTTTTTATGTTGTCGTTTCATTTGAATCATTAAAGTAAGTTAAAATAGCGAGGGCAAAACCCCTCGTTACATTATCCAGTATGTGTAGCGGAATATTACAGGGTATTAACATTAACAATAAATCAAACATAAACTGAGTTGTCAAAGGCATGCCATTTTTTTTATTTTGATGTTGCACGGTATTGATATGAAGACGACAATCTGTTTTGTGCCAGCACATTAAGTCTTGATTGCAAACTTTACAAATTATTTTGCATCCGTCATAGAATAAATCCGGAAATTCACCGATAAATTTATTCACTGTGTCCGCGTACGGTCGTTTCTTACCCTTTGGCGCGTTTGACATTATGTATAATTTATAGGTACAACCTCACGCATTAACCTTTCAAATAAGACTGCAGCGTAAATCACTTCTAAATCGGCACGTGTGACGCCGTGGCTGTACTCCAGCCACCTCGGCCAGCTTTAGTGATGATACTGTAAAATGAACAATAAAAGAAAAAATTATAAATACTGTTTAGCTCTCTACTACTGTGGCAACGCCAGATAAAATATTTACTTATTTTTAAATTAGTTGGGGTAAGGTCGACAGAAAAGAGAAAATCAAGATTTTAATTAGTCGACACTTCGTGCATTTTGACATCCTCAGGACTATTTAAACTATTTCCTTGTAAAGGTATATATTTTCTAAAACATAAATATGAACAATAATAATTAAAATCAAGAACAGTAATAGTACTCGCTTCGGCTGTACTTTTACTAAAATTGGAACGATACAGAGAAGATATTTTGTAACCTATGTTTGTTTTTTCTTTTTCCCCAACTATCTGTGGTCCACCTATTGTGAATGTTCAATTAAATATCGTCAACATAGACCACTTGACGTGAAATGAGTAACCTTGTATTAATCCTGACGATAGGTAGAATTTGTGTGTTTAATATTAATTTTTAGGTTGTGATAGGTAATAGGAGAAATATTAATAACAGAATAGGACCTTTATTGGACATATAGGGTTGAACTAGCCTACTTTGCATAGTGCATACTCATTATAAATCAAGAGATACTGGCTGATGGATCACCGAAAGCCAACAATGAGAGAAAAGAAAAGAATAGTAATACGAACAAACACCATTGACTAGAATAAAAAGTTTCATTCTACTCGGTGTTTGTCAATAAGTTTTTTATAAAATATATAATTTTACAAGGAAAAACTAATTTAAGCATGTAGTCCTGAGGATGTGCCAAATTTTTTAAACGTTAGTTAACTAATTAAAACTTGGATTTCTTGTCTCTGCCAGCCTTATCTCAATTAATTTATTATTTGTTATTTCTAGACCATTTCTATAAAATATTTATTATTATTACTTTTACCTAAGAACAAAAAAGCAAAGATATTGAGGCAACAAGCTATGCGTAGGGACGCAAAAAAAGCTAAATATTGTTGTGACATTTTAAAATAAGAGATAATTTGAAATTATTTTTAGCTTGAAAAGACATGGAAAATTACATGTATTTCGGGTTAAAGAAAAATGTGTTACGTATGTACACTCTGTTGAAATATTTTTCCACTGATTCAATAAACGTAAAAGGCATTTATCTTAATTCTAATGCCTTGAAATATATTTTACGCCTGGTAATAAATAAGTAACCCACAATGATATATTTATTACGCCTGGAAATCAGCAATTTACAATACATTCGCTGTTTTGCCCATTGTAAATCGGGTTCACTAAGTCCAACCCACCACTGCAAATGTGATGGCCATACAGTGCGTCCGTAGAGTAACGCATAAATTCATTATTAGATAAATAAACAATATTATGGAAAATTTCCAAAACACGTCGATTTTTGATTTTACTTTAATGTTTTTTCAAATAATAATTTAATATACAGGGTGACCTACCTTTGAGTAATGACGTCATCACCGGTTTTTTTAAATGGAACACCCCACTTTTCCAATTTCCGGCTGTCCCTTGCTGAGCTAATTCCAAAAAATGTATCACAAGTTGCTTCAAATTGGTACAGGGTGGGCAACAACACCAAAATTACAAGTTATTTACAAATGAATAAACGTACTAAAAAATTAAATGAAATTAATGTATTGTGATACAACTACTTTGATAAACTATTAAAAAACATCCCAATCACGTTTATTAGTGATCTTTTCCCCTCGACTATACCGTACAATTTTTATTGTTTGTAGGTATTTTATGCCATTTGTTTTCTTTTTTTAATTGACGTTAAGAACTGTCATAAAAGGTTCACTTCTGTATTGTTAATGCTTCAAACTAGGTACGTTTACGTGAAAACTAAATCTAATTTATCATATTAAAACTGTTTTTTAAAAATACCTTTAACTGAAAGTGAGAGGATTGAAATTTTAATGATGATTGGTGTTAGCGATAGGATGCGGACTCAACAAGAGGTATGCAGATATTTCCATGAAACGCACTCAGATCGTGAACCTATTTCACAATCTGCGGTAAGCAGAATAGAGCGAAAATACCGAGAATTAGGACATTTGAGGGATGCACCAAAGCAAGGTAGACCTAAAGTTAATGAAACTATTCAACAAGACGTAATTTTGTCGGCAGTAGAAAATCCACATTGTACAGTGCGGGGAGTATCTGGGGATTTGAATATTGGAAAGTCTTCACTGTCGAATATTTTTAAAAAGGTAAAATACCATTCTTATAAAGTACGTCTCATCCATGAATTGGCTGAAGACGACTTTGACCGAAGAAATGAATTCTGCGAGTATGATGGACCAAAATAATCGAAATAACAATTTCATTGCTAACGTTTTATTTTCCGACGAGGCAACGTTTTACTTGAACGGGCATGTTAATCGGCAAAACACCCGTTATTGGTCTCAGGAAAATCCACACTGGATGCAAGAATACCATACACGACCACAAAAAAAGGTCAATGTGTGGGCTGTATTGTGAGAAATACAATTGTTCATATTTTTTTTATGAAAATTTGACAGGAGCATTGTACCTGAATTTCTTACAAAATACACTAATTCCTGATTTGACCCGGTTTTTTCCTGATATTCAAATAACCAATACTTTAGACAGCAGAATCTGGTTTCAACAGGATGGCGCACTGCCACATTTCGCTGCAGCTGTGCGCGAGTTTTTACACAGAAACTTTCCAGATAGGTGGATAGGAAGAAGTGGAACAGTGGAGTGACCCACTAGATCACCTGATCTTAGTCCACTAGACTTCTTTTCATGGGGTTATTTAAAATCTGAAGTCTATACCAACAGACTTGGCAATATCCGTGAGCTAAAAGACCGGATCAGGCAAGAAATGTTGAACATACACCCGCTGTGCTACAAAATGTCAGAAACGAATGTATTGCCCGGTTAGGTCATTGCCTAGCGGTCAATGGAGAACAATTTGAACATTTATTGTAAATTGCCTTTTGTAAAAATGCAGTAACGTATAACTTTCTAATTAAATTTTTATAAACACCTTTTGTATTGTTGCCCACCCTATACCAATTTGAAGCAACTTGTGATACATTTTTGGAATCAGCTCGACAAGGGACATCCGGAAATTGGGAAAAAAGTGGGGTGCTCTATTTAAAAAAAAACGGTGATGACGTCATTACTCGAAGGTAGGTCACCCTGTATATTAAATTATTATTTGAAAAAACAGTAAATTAATATAAAAAATCGACGTGTTTCGGGAATTTTCAATTATATCGTTTATTTACCTAATAATGAATTTATGCGTTACTTTATGGACGCACTGTTCACTACTACTCCCATGTATTTGTTGCGGGCGAACTTAACTAATAAGATCTGCTGACGTCACTCTGGCGTGCTCTGCCGGACAACACATTTTATTATTCAAATGCAAATATCTCCCTCAATTTTCGTTCAAACGACCTGACATTGTTTTGAGGCAATTTATACACAGTTTATAAAAATTGAAAAAAAAAATAGCAAAAACAGTATTTCACTAAATGAGTCTATTCCATAACAAAGTTGGGTTTGCACTAGTGCACTTTAAGATTAGGCACAAAAATGTTTAAGTATTTAAATCTTGATAGGAGATCACGAATTTAAATTAAAATACATCACTATATAATTCTAATTTCATTGTTTTGATTCATTTGGTGAACAAAATTGGAGTTGAAGTTATTTGTGGTATTATATTTGAAATTACATTTTTTATGCTGATGGTAAATTTTGAAAATAATTATAAACGTCACTGGATTATTTTAATAATTTTTTGTTTGTTTCTTTAGTTCCTGGACTAATCGAATGACCGTAGCTTGAAGATGTCAGTAGTTACGATATTGACTGAATCACAGCATTCTGTAAAGAAGACTGTGACTGAATGCATATTGGCAAAATATATGTGTTTACAGAACTCTTAGGTATCGCGTTACTTTTAAAAACTTCCTAATATCGAATTTCACGAGATAAACTTTCCGGACATAAAGTTTTGCTACTGCAAAGTATTACGTATCGTCTTTTAACCGTATCCTCTTATTTTGGCACAGTAAATAAAAATGTTATCCCCTAATGTAGTGTTGTGAATACGTTTTAAGTGCAAAAAGAAGTAATGTAAAGGCTATGTGAAACAATTTACACGGGATTATTGGAAAATAGATACGTACAATTTGTATTTTACAATTTAATCGAATTATACAAAATAAATTTTATTATCAATAGAAAATCACAGAACTGTTATAGGCATCTAGAATGCTACCGATTAGTTCAATTATTCACATTTTTTAAATGGGTCAGGTCAGTGGCGGTTCGTGCTGTAGAAATGTGGTTGTTGTAACTTTAAGAGGTATCAGTTATTATAATATTAAGTTACGTTATATTTAAAAGTTACTGACTATGAATGTTTTCTAGAAAAACATCTATTTTTGTACACGAGTAATTATCTTATAATAATATAAACTAACTTTCAGACTTATCAATAGGGCTATAAAAAATGTTCCGTGGGACAATGGCGTACGGGAAATTAACTAATACGAGAAACAATAAACTGTTACAATTTATAACAATATATGTAAAACTTGCCCTCTTAATTAACTTGGTGAACTAGCTTGCTTATCACAAACTGGAGAAGATGTGTAGCCATTTTGCAGCATCCGGTATGTTTCTATGGTTGTCTCCATGAGTGATGTTCGCTTTGGTGAAAACATATTTTTATATTTTGAAAACGATCGTTCGACATCTACTGATGTAATACACGCATACGTAAAATAGTCTTTGAATGCACTTAACAGATCTGGGGCTGCACCATCACATATTTGTCTTAATTTGGTAAAACCGGTGTCTTTATTTAACACACTTGCGAACTTTTCTTTAACGCTCTCATTTGTTGCGTCACCTGTAACGTGTAGCAGTAGATTTACTTCGTCCACTATTTGCAGTGACTCCGCTAACGACAACACACTGTTTTCTAATTTTTTTATGCTTTCGTGTAATGGTTTATAGGTCTTCGCAAAATTTTTTAAAGCTGTTTCAACGGAAATATTTTCGAATTTTGTCAGGCTTTCCTGCTGTAGCCTCATTTGGATTGAATTGTAGTATCACAGCTTTTATTTGTTGGAAATATTCGGCATAATAAAAAACTGCCTGCAACCATGTTCCCCAACGTGTAAGAATCGGCTGTGGTGGTTCAGGAATACCGGGACACTTGCTATGAAATGCACGGAAATGTTTAGGATATTTAATAAACACTTTTTTTATACTTGCTATTTATGCATCCACCTCTGGAAAACCTTTTCGAATAATTTCTGCCACAAGATGTAAAGCATGCACTTTACACGTAACATGTATAAACGTACAACCTTATTCTTGCAAATAACGGCCTACCGAACGCATTGTCACGGCGCCATCAGTCACAAACATCAACACTTGACTTTTTGACAATTCAAATTTTTCTAACGTCTCCAGCACCACCCTGGTAATTATTTCGCTAATACACTGAATTAGTCTTTTTGCTAGCTAGTAACAGTGGAACTGTCGGTTTAAGAGGGTCCAGTACTCGTACTATAACATTTAAAATAGAATTTTTTGTCTCATCAACAGATAACCACAGCCGTGTATTTTTTAATTCACATTTCATCTCATTTACCATGTCTACGCGTACAGTTGGTAGATAGTTACATAACGTTGATAACTTCTTCACCTGGGTACTGTATTTATTCCAGAACTCTCGAAATGGTTGTATATCGAATATGTGCAGCGGAACATCACAGGCAATCAGCATTAATAGTAAATCAAACAAACTGTGTTGTTGAAGGCACGTCATTTTTTTATTTTTATGATGTACACTATTTACGTGAAGTCCACAAACATGCTTATCCCAGCACATCAGATCTTTCTCGCACACTTTACAAATTATTTTAGCACGATCATAGAATAAATCGGGGAGAAGGTTTAACTAACTGGCAGAATATTGCTGATTATTTAAAGTCTCATGAAATATCTGGAAGCCACATTATAGCATATAATAAATGGCGACATACCGAAATCAATTTGAAATATAAGGCTGGCATTGATAAGAATTTGATTAAACAAATTGAGAAACAGACTGACTATTGGAAAGAGGTAATAGAACGTTTAATGTCTATTGTTGGTTATTTGGCAGAAAATAATTTATCTTTTAGAGGATCCGTCGATCGTTTATATACATCTCGAAATGGAAATTTTCTTGGATTGGTTCAGTTATTGGGCAAATACAATCCTATTATTAAACAACATTTAAGAAAAATTAATACAAAAGAAATTCATAATTATTACTTGGGAAAAAACATTCAAAATGAACTGATAAACATTCTGGGAACTAACATTAAAGACGATCAGCTACCTAATTTCATTTCTGACGTTTTGATTCAACCCGATGATACACCTGCAGGTAATTTTTGCCAGTCGACTCGCAAATGTGATTCAAAACCTTACTTATTAATGTAATGTATTGCTTAACGCTGAATTTTTGATTTGTACACAGATTCGGAACCAATCACCACTGATGACGCCGAAGAATATGGTGCAGTCGCGTTTTATTCTGATGAAGATAGTGGCGAAGAACACGACGACGGCAATGATTTTTACGATTAGATGTTTTTTTTTAATGAATCAATGATTCTTTTTTTTCTGTTATAAAATAATTAAAATTATTTTTTCTTGTATAAAATAACTGATATCTATATAATAACTGATATATAACAATTACAATTATTAAGAAACAATTAAAATTATTTTTTTATATAAAATAAATTATATGTATTGAGAAAAGACGTACTAATGCGCGCAGTTACCGTTCTCACATCTATCGACTGCTGATTGACGTGGTCCTATCATAAATGAGTCTGACTGTCTCCTTTATTAACTTTATAGTTTTAATTAATGTTTTGGAGAATTTCAGCTTTGAGAAATCACTTTGACACACGTCATTTTTTTGACAGGTATGAAGTAGCGCTGACGCCACGTGTCCCTATATTTTGCTGTCTGACTGTTGGATTCTTGTTTTATATTATATTTGCTCGTTTTCTATAAATTTTGAGCTTTGAGAAAACAGTTTAGAGACGTTAATTAATATTACACCTTTGCGAGCGTCCCAGCGCCAGGTGTCCCGGTACGGGAAGTGCTGACTCTACAGTTATTTTCCATCACTAAAAAGTAACCTAATCTCAAAAAATTAGTTTTGAGAAAACTCTTGCACATTTTGGACGCCAGCTCTTGGACTAATATTGAACCTTTATGGAATAGACTCGTATGGAGAAGGGAGGGGCTGAGTGAGCAGGACTGCAATGGAACAAATTGGTTTGCTGGCTGTCTGCAAACCAGTGTCGATGTCTAACGTGAATGAAAATGGTAGCGATAGCACCGGGCTGCGTCATCAGTATTTTTGATAACATTATATAATATAAATTATAATCAATTAAATCAAATATATTGGGTTGATTATTATTACCACGAAAAATTAAATACAACTTTTTTCGTTATCATTTTTGGGGTTGCGCAAACTTGCTAACCATAGAAAAAGCTGGGTAAGGTTTACATTCCACTTTAAACTGTATAATCCCGCTCCCTTGACTCCAACAGATCTAGATTTCTATAATAAGAATACTACACCAAAATGGTATCTAAGTTGACCTGAGATGGAAAGAGTATTATATTTGATCGAAATAATAATAATATACACGGGAGCTATTGTCATGAAGGTCGGTTTAGACAAAGTAACACATACCTGAGCATGCATTAATTACATCCAAAACAAGAACCGATACAAAAGATTTCATTTTATGAACCTTCGTGGAACATACTTACCATTCAGGCTGTGATATTCTCTAGAGTAGTAAAAGAAAGTATCAGTATATCCACATGTCTTCATCCTAAACCTTTCTTCGTTGTGAGCATTTTACACATCGCTAATGAAACTGAAAACCTTTGAACCATAAGTGGACGCATGGCAGCGTATTGGAGGCTAGAGTCAGTTGTTGAATTTAATCGAACCAGCTCAGTCAGAGTTAATGTTGACCAACAGAGACATCTGGTCCGCAACTTTGCTAAGGTGAGCCATTTTAAAGTATGAGGCTGAGAGTTTTTTTTCCTGTCAGGATGGCCTCATCAATACATTTAATTTGTCAACTGGAAAAATTGTTTATATACAAGTTTTTCTGTTTATTACTTCCTCACCTCTTAGTGAGGAAGTTATGTACTCGTGAAATAAATTTTGAACATTTTTATTGCATTTCTGGACGAATCTCGACGAATTATGACGATACACAAAATTTCAGACAGAAAAATTTTTCTGTGTTTGTGTCTGTGTTCGCATAGCAGATACAGTTTTTGAGATAAAGCTTTCAAATTTGGTACACACATTCTAGAGGCCAAGAAAGAGATTGAGATCGTTGATGAGCAAAATTGGTCTAAAAAAAATATATATTAGTTACATTCCACCAATGTGACTTTTTTTGAAACGTCAAAAAATGTGACTTTTTTGAAACGTTAAAAAATAGGACTTTTCGCACCATCAATACAATACTAACGTAACTCAAAATTTGTCAGTTTTGAGATATTGTATAAAATTGACGCAAAAAATATACAAAATTATAATGCAATACCACCACATATTGCAAATCCTTTCTTACTCAAGAAAAACATAGATATGTTACTTTGCTTCTTTAAATTTTTATACGAAATTAAAATACAACACTAACGTATTTTGAGTTGCGTTAGTAATGCATTTTCATATTTCAAATCGTGCTAAAAACAATAAGTAACATATTTTCAGTTATGGTAGTATTGCATTGCCATTTTTAGTATGTTGTTTTGACTTATAATAACTATAAGTGAAAGTGTTCTTATTGTTGTTGTGTGTTTAATAAACAAAAATCATAATAATGAGTTCAAGAGCAAAATTAATTTTGCAAATGGCAGTTCAAAGCCAAGATAATAATGGTGATGTGGTAAGTATTTTACTTAAGTTATCTATGTATAAAATTTAACCGGCATACGGCAACATAACCTCAATTCCCTATTATACTTTATTTAATAGTTAATAGGTATAATACATTTATACTATATAATTTTTTAACCCTAGGCGAATGCAGACCAAGTTCAAACCGTCAATTTTGATGATAGCTTTTCTGCTGGATATGTCGAATTATCGCCTGTTCATTTTTTAATGCCCCATAATAATGAAGAAATTTTGCCCATTTTGTCAGAATTTGAAGACGATAACGTTATAATTTTTCCTACAGAACAAGAAATGTTGGTAAGTATTTTTTATGAAGCTAGCGAGTATAATTATTTTAACATAAAAGTTAAAAATATATATTTTTTACCCATTGTGATTATAAACATTTTTACTTGTAAAAATGCATTAAGGAAATCTTTTATTCGCATAGTTTTCGAAAAGTAGATCCGAAAACGTCAAATTTCATACTTATTTTTATATAGTATATCAGTGCTGAAAGAGTTTTTAATCTAGAATCAATTTAATTATTTTTTAAATTAATTTTGTTTGCTATTGCAGGTGGAACAAGTGACAGATTTAAGCCCCGAAAATACTCCACCCCAGTATACTGAGCTGTCCCCAGTTAAGATCGTATCAACTCAAAATGATGACGTCATACTTGACGATTCCCAATATATCCATAATAATTTTCCATCACATTCAAAACAGGTATTTTTTAATGAGTGTTTGTATTTTACGAATTTTTTTTATAATTTTACTAGTTGACTTAAAAATTGGATATTTTGAGTTTTTATTTTTTTTTAGAAAGAAATTTCCTTGAACATTGGTCACGACGACTGCATACGTAATAGCGAAGATAACTTCCAAATAATAAAATGTGCTAAAAACTTAGAAGCATGTCAATTTGAGGCAGTTGATAATAACGGTTTTGATGAGTCACTTAATGCTAGTAACGATTCCTCAGATGAAAACTATGAAACTGAAAGCAGTTTTGAGTCAGATGACTCAGATTTAAATTTACAAATGTTTGTTAACAAAAAAGGGAAACATAAAATCAAAGAAGTTAACAAAAATGTAATACAAGATGCTAGACATCAAAAGAATAACAGTGATCAGACATTGGAAAAAAAATCGCGTAAACGACAGCGTAATGAAAGTCAATGGAAACGAAATGATACCAAGAAAAAACGAAATTCTGGACAAGCTTACAAAACAATTTTGAATCAAAAGTTTGTCCCCGAGAGACACCTACGAGCATCGTGTACTGACTCGTGTAGATACAAATGCTTTTCTGTTTTTAATCCAGAGGAAAGAGAGAACATTTTGAAAGCATTTTGGAAAATTGGAGATAATGCAAGGCAGCGTCAATTCATTTCTTCAAATATTATTGAAATACATCCCAAGTATCGATAACCAAAAGATAATACAAAAAGATCTTGTAATCAGTCATATTTCTTACCAAAAAACAAAGAAAATGTTCGAGTATGTAAACATTTTTTCATGGCGACTTTAAATATTGGAGACACTATGATTCGAACAACTCTAAAGAAAAGGGATGAAAATGGAATTGTGGAAACCGAAATGCGTGGTAAACATGAGAATCACAAAAAAATAGACCAATGTTTATTAGAGGGGGTTAAAAACCACATAGAATCCATTCCTAGGGTAGAGTCACACTATTTACGAAGTCAGACAGAGCGAGAGTTTTTTGAGGGTGATTTGAACATCTCCACCTTATATCGGCTTTATAAGGAAGAATGTATTCAATCTGGAAACAACTATGTCAAGAAATGTATCTACGAAAAAATATTTAACAGCCAGTACAATATTGGTTTTTTTAAACCTAAGAAAGATCAATGTAGTACATGCGAAACCTATAAAAACTCTAATGAAGAGGAAAAACTTGGATTAGAAGAATCCTACCAAAAGCACCATAAAGAAAAAGAAATGTCAAGGGTCGAAAAAATAAAAGACATAAAGGAAGCAATGGAAGACGAAAATAAAAAAGTGGCAGTTTATGATTTAGAGGCTGTTCTCCCTACTCCTTGTGGAGAAGTTTCCTCTTTTTACTATAAAAGTAAGTTGGCAACTTACAATTTTACTATTTTTGACATAGTACCAAAGCAAGGATATTGTTATGTCTGGAGCGAGAATTGTGCAAAAAGAGGAGCAAACGAAATTGGTTCGTGCGTACTACGATTTTTACAAGAATCTTGCAACGGCAAAAGCGTTACTTTTTACTCAGATAATTGCGCCGGCCAGAACAAAAACAAGTTTGTAGCAGCAATGTACTTGTTTGCAGTTTCAAATCATAATGTTAATTCTATAACCCATAAGTTTTTGGTAACCGGCCACACCCAAAACGAGGGTGATAGTATGCATTCTTGCATAGAGCGAGAAAAAAAGAGGGTGCTGAAAAGTGGCCCTATCTATGTACCTTCGCAATGGATACCTGTTATCCGTTTGGCAAAAAAAGAACTGCGATCCCTACAAACTGTTTGAAATTGACACTTCTGATATTTTTGATTTAAAAGATCTATCCAATCAAATTGGTCCTAATTATAGTGTCAATACTAAAGGTGAGAAAGTGTCATGGAATGACATTAAAATTTTGAATTTTACCAAGAATACTCCTAATTCAATATTTTACAAAATTCACTATGACCAACCAAATTATTCTGAAATTGATGTTCGTGGACGAAGAAGCAGCAGACATAGTAAATGCATCCTTAAAGAAGCCTATGAAGAAGCACCAAAAATCTCAAAAAATAAGAAAGAAGGTCTTTTGTGTTTATGTAAGAGTAAAGCTATTAAATCTATGTATCACTCGTTCTATGAAAATTTACCCTGTGAAAATTAACCCCAATCTTGTATTAAAATCTGTTTTGTCAATAAATTAGATTAGTTTTTAACAAGGCATTTTCTTTTCCCAATTAATTATTACTAATAAAAACTAATAATTAATAAGTTTTTATTACTAGCAATAATAAAAAATAAATTGATTTAATATCGTAATTTAATAGCGAACTCATAACTTAATTACAAACTCATATCGGTGCTCATTTTTAATAAAAATAGTGTGAACTTTATCCTAAAATTCCATAAGAATAAGAAAAAAGTTTATGCAATACCAACGTAACTCAAAATTTCTTATTATTTTCGCATGCAACTTATAAAATAAAATAAAAAAAAAAATTAGTTAATGTGAGGTCAATAAGGACATATTAATATATCCTGGTGTAAAAAATAATTTAGATTACAGGAGTATATATCAAGTTACACAAGGATTTCTATCGTTCCAAAACTTTAATCACGATTTTCTCGAAACTACAATTTTCTACTTGCGGTGGTATTGTATTGAAGGTACGTTTTTTGAAACGTCAAAAAATGTGACTTTTTTGAAACGTCAAAAATTACTTTTAATATAAACTCCACCACACGTCGGGTTTTTACTACGGTGTGGAAGTTCTGATCCCCAAGTAATTGGCAGCGGTTTTTTTTGCTATTTTGGTGATCTCAAAAATTTTTTCCAATATTGTCTCATTTGTATAACAATCAAATTTATTTTTTTCAAATGAAGTTTTCAAGAAAAATTACGTTTAAATAATTTCATGTAGTGAATAAAATAATGCAGTCTATAGCAAAACATGTTAAAGTATCAAACAAGACTTCAGAAAATATTTTCTTTTGTTGAAATTATCAATTAGGTAGTTTTAAAATTATTTGTTATTTTAACAATAAAGCAGCTGAATTAACAATCACTCTTGTCTCAGTGTGCTTTGTAAGAAAACACCATTTAAGTACTTGAATTTTAATAATAGCTATAATTAAAAATAAAAAACCTCTGTTTGCAAATGGGACTAATTTAATTCCAGCAGTGCATTATTAGATTTTTAAATTACAAATGTAATTAACAGAAAATTTTTGTAATTACGCAGTTTGCAGAGTGCAGACAATATTACAAATGAGCCAACACGAAATTGAAATTAGACCCATATTTTTTTTAAATTGATTTTCTAAAGTTGAGTTTATGTATAAGTTAAAAACCTAGGACACTATAGTTAAAAATTGATATATTAATAAGTATTACTCGTTCTACAAAATATACAATTTCTTCATCTCCTTCTTTTTGTGCCGTCTTCTAGCGAAGGTTGGCAATCGTCAGACTTTGCTACTCGTTCTGAACCATTCACGTAGATTCTTGAGCCATGATGTTCTTCTACCCCATATGCTTTTTCCTGAAATTTTACCTTCTATGATCACCTGAAGCAGTTGGTATTTGTAGTCGCGCATGATATGTTATAAATACTCCAGTTTCCTTCTTTTGGAAGTAAACATTACTTCAGTGGTTTTATTTAATTTGTCTAGTACTAGTAATAACGCAAATATAATTTTCATCCAGATTCAGGTATTAGAAATCGCCTCGAGCACAAGCAATTTGTAGTAAAAGTTTATTGTAAAATTAATCTTTGGCATGAAAATCCACAAACTCATTCTATTTGCCTAGAGCTCGGACGGAGGTATTAGTCCCCAGTGACGGCTTTTTTGCATAATATCGTATTGGAAACACCTACTGAAATATTCTCAAACAACAGAAAAATGGATAATATTATAAAGTGAATTTCATTTAATTTTAAAATGTTAATATGTAAACTAGTTGTTAAAGCTGATTTTCCAATTATTAAATATTTTCAAATTATACATTGTATTTTATTTAGGACAAGATAGAAATACAACAGACAAAAAAGCTTGTGCTAAAAAGACTGTGGCTCATTAATTTAGATGTTTTTGCTTTCAACACATAGTTGAGCAAGTTATGACGCTTCGATGTTTTAAATGCTTGTGCAAACATACTAAAAAGTATGCACATGCCATTGATATGATATTGGCGTCCACACCCCATACCCAGTATTGAAACAGAATTAAAGCTGAAACGTGGTTAATCCCAAAACGGCTTCTGCCCATATTTAACTTGATAACAGAGTATTAATTACTTATGTTAGGATCTACAGAGGAATAATAGTATTGTCTATCATCGCATCGGAAGTACAGCAAATGACGGGTAATTGTTTATTCTATCTACAATAAAATGAGTGTAGAAAGGGAAGGGATACGATGAGATGTGCCACCGTTACTTCGCAAACGCAACATACTACTCAACAATTGTAGCTTAGCACTGCGATGCAAAGAGAAAATAAATATCGTTTCTGTGGGACAGAGACGAACAAAACCGCTTTATACTGAAAGTTTAGAGCACTGCACATCCAAACCCAACTGCCAAGGTAGAATCCTTGACTAGCACAAAAAGGCAACAGCGATGTATAAGTCGCTTTCTGTCACAAACATGACAACTATTTTTATCCTTTATGCACACACCCAAATCAAGCTTAAATTTTTCCAGTATTTATAAACGTTGGTCATATTTGTTTGTAAAAGTTCTAGTTGTATTTAATGGATAAATAAATAAATAGACTTTTTTCAATGGAATCTTCTTCTTTTTTTTTTGTTAAACTGTGGTTTTAAATATATTGGCTAATCTGTTGAAGAAATTGGACCTATTTGTAATTGGATGTCAAATATGTGACTACTTGCGCAGTACTGATGACCAAAAAGGTTAATCAAGAAATATCTATTAGTACAAATAAACATCGCATATTTGATCGCAACAGTTGAAAGCATTCTTTTGATATTTAAAAAAAGTAACAGTTATTTAAGAACTTTGACGTCGACAGCGACTAAACGAAGCACATTTAGATAGATGTAAGTTGGGTTGGATTTCTTTTATTGTGGTTTCAGAAATTTGTGATAGGTATTGTACAGACATTTCAGAAATATCCTGTATGTGGTTGAATTTCTCTCTCTCTCTCTCTCTCTCTATCTCTGCATTTTACACAAATATTAAAAGGTAACATATGAGTTGACAAATTTTGCTCACGCTCTCAGCGTTTGTATAAGTAATCACTTTAAATTACTTGGTGTCAAATCAGGAGAACTTTCATTGAAGTTTTGATAAGTTCGTGCATTTGGAATCACGCCAGATATAGGACACATATTACTGGGATTTTATAGAGGTAAGGGTACGAATAGTTTGCAGTAAACTTATTATGATAAACCGGTCTATAAACATCTTGGCAAATTCAATATTTAGTAACGAAATACTATAAAATAAATGTCAGATTTCAAATTAATCTTTAAGAAATTCGTATATTTGTATTAAATGAAATAAATTCGTAATGCTGAGGCCACACAAATCGTTACGTATGATATGTACGCGATGTTTGCTATGCGTATGCAAAATTTCTTCTTTTATTGACAATGCAAGTGGCCACACAGAGCTGAAGATAGCATATCTATCGTATATAACGTAGCACTCTGTTTGATATTCTACTAGTCAAAAGGATAAAAACAAAAGAAGGTTCTAGCTTTAACCAATAAATTTAGTTATTATAAATTTATTATATAGTTTTGTAACTTTAATATTATTATTAGTAGTAGTATATATTTTTTTAAATAGAATGACCTATTTTTTCTCATCAAAAAAACCGTTCGACTAAATACTACAAAAAAATAGGCTATCCTTAATTACGGATTATTTTCGTGTTCTTTCTCCCAATTTTTCAAACGCTTTTTATCGTTTTGTACTCTGGATTGAGCTTGTAAATTAAAATTTATTTTTACAAATATTATCAATGACCTAAAAAAAATTGAAAAATGCTGTTATTTTCTTATCTTCTCTATTATTTGTAATGGACATGCTTTTCTATGAAGATCATTGAACCCCTTTTGGTTCGAAATATTTGTTCAAATTTCTTGGCAAAATGGGAAAATTCAGTGAAAAACAACGCATCAAAAATTTTGACTATGGCTGGATATGTTGAAAAAGAATACAAGCATAAGTATGTGCCTAGTCCTGACTTACCACATATCCCATATCTATCAATTCAATTTAATTCAAACAATTTATTACCATTAAAAAATACAACAGTGTCCTCGACGGACACCCATGCTCCTTACCAGCCGAACATCCACGTTGCCTAGGTGCCGTGGTAATTGAGGGCTGGCGGGGATGGGGCCGGTTCAGATTAAAACATTGAACAATAAAATACTTATCCTATTTCTATAAAAAATAAATATGTGTGCATAAATAAAACAAACAAAATGAATTGCCCACTTAAAATAAGTATAAACGGTATATAAATAATTAAAATAGTAGCTGTTGGAGGAGGCTAGTATCCGGTAAATAGACCATAAATGGGCCCTATTTACAGACCCCCCTACTGCCCCTTCAACTGTTCAGTCTACTCCTCAAACCTCCTCGCCAATTTGATGAAAGTCAGGATATCATTCCATGAAAAAAAAGGTCATCCCCTCTCTCAGAAGCGCTTCGTCTCCAAAGATTTATGTCCTCAGTCTCCCTACACCCCACACTACATCAAGAAGTAGTAGGACATTTCTTTATTTCTTCTCCCTTTTGGGCAGATAGAATATTCTTCCTCTTTTAAAGTTTTGCATTTCTGCTTAACCTTCAATGTTTCTTTAATATCTGATAACGCCACTCATTGAGGGTCGTATTGTGATACCGAAAATGAATTCTGATCTGAGATAGGGTTCCTCATCTTCATATCTATCCAATTCATTCATTTTCGTTTCTTGGAATTCCTGTATGTTTCAAAACCCACACAAGACTTCTTTATGCCTGGCAAGCTGTTCGAACAGGGACGCTGCCTGCACTCTTGTACGAGGACTGACCTTATCTTAGGAGCCGCCTGACTGTCGGAGCATAAGTATATTATTTTCCCGTGCTATTCTTGACTTCCTTACTTGCCAGTGCACTGTCAAATATATCTGCCTGGAAGACCGTGGCGTTCGTACACCACAAGAGCTTAGCTCCTTTACACTTCTTTGTCATGCAGATATATTACTGCCCCGAAAACTGCCCGTCAGCCAAACAAGAGCCATCAGTGTAATATACTAGAGAGTCTGAGGGAAATTTATTTTCTTTTCCTTTCATTCATCTTTGTTCGAAAGACTGAGTATACGTCCCCTCCAACGTCAACTGGTCGTTCGCATCCATTACTTTGAAAGTAGAGACGGGAATTTATCTCTCCGCCAGTTCAGCAATTGATACGTTCTGACTCTACATCGCCAGTTTCCTGAGTGCCGCATTTTGAGATAAACCACCATAGCAGTCCCTTTCCTTATGCCCAAGGAGAGTGAGCGCAGGCTTAGCAGAACTTCAAGAGTATCGTTGTTGTTCTCGTTACACCTGTAATCTCCAGACAGTCTTTGAACCCTTGCTAACTTTCTGGTTGTGGTCATTGTTGCTAGGCTATGAACGACTTCAGAAGGGAACAGGAATCTAGATGTATTGTTGATATTACAAGAAAACCCAGTAGAGTTCCAAAGAGATATTGCTTATGACTTCAATCAGTTGATAGAAAAGAAAAATTTCATCCACAAAACCTAAAACATATCGCATAAATTAGTTTTTAAATTGGGCACAATATCAATTTTCGGAACAAAACTTGATTTCAGAGATGTACCTCAACCTCTTGCAGCAAAATGCGACCTTTCTGTTTATTTCCAGGACAAAATGACATATTCCATACTTGTGTAAGTGAGTCTAATGAAAATAAAGCTTTCATTATTATTTATGAATGATTAGAATGGTAAAGTCGAAAACATGTTTAATTCCAACAAGATGGAGGTCCTCTCTAATATGAAGTTAACCCATTCGCTGCGGCACACTCTCTAGCACATGGCAACGTCCAGTGTCACTTTATGGGCACACAGCAGTTGCGTCCCACACAACTAAATAATCTTTCTAAATTTGCGATTTTAAGTTATTGGCTACTAGAACTCAATGGAAACTTTAAGCTTGCTTTAGTTTTCATCAGAACTAGGTGTGAAATGTAATGCGCATGCGTAGTAATAAAAATTACTGTTTAGCACCACTGCGTAGGCGTAGCACAGTTCAGAACTGGTTTTGATGAGAACTAAAACAAGCCTTTTACTTACGTGTGTAGACGTGTTTTTTCATTAGCCCTTCCCACTTTTCTTCCCCTTTCCGCCGAAGTTCATACCTGCCCACGCAAAAAAAATATTAGTTATAATTTCATTTTATTTATTTATGAAACAAACTAACAACGATATCTAATAAAACCTAGGACAAAATACAAGATACTCACGTTTTAGAAGAAATACAAAGAAAAAAATCCAATAAATAATTTAGAACAACAGGCAATGTTGGAGCAAGTTGCTAAATATTGGACATTCGTAAAAGAGACACAATATTCCTGGCACCTAAAAATCAGACGTTAGCAGCGAAAGGGATAATGTGCAACAAACAATAACTTAATGAAACTTTCTCAAGGGGATTGGTAGAAGAGGTGTGAGCAAATGGGGCCATTTGACACTCCTGGACTTCTTCGTTTCTTGGCGACTTTTATAACAATGCTTGATTTCTTGTGACAACTATTTTAATAGCGTTTTGCCACTTAATAACCGTCTGCCTCCTTTACTGTTTAACCGATTTACCGCTTGCAGTTTTACTGCTTGACGGAATATTCGTTCTTAATTTCAAAAGCTTAGAGCTTTATTCGCTTATTTTACGCTTATCATTAGAGACCCTCTGACCGTTTATCACGGTTTGCTTTTTTTACTTTAAAAATTATTCTCTTTAAATAATAGTATTTGTTTTAGTTTCGTATTGAGTAATTTTAAGTGCAGCTTTTTTTACGTTCTTTTATTTTTGTAGGCAGAACTTTTAATAAGAGCATCTTTTAGTACTTGGGTAAAATTGTTAATTTTTATTTATAGGTTAATAATTGGGCTTTTTCATTTTAGTGATATTTCTATACTTTAAAACAGGAATTAACATCCAATAGTTATCGTTTTATGGTACAATGTATGACCTCAAAGTGACAACTTCAACTTCTGTGGGGAAGTTGTTCACAATTTTCATTGTTGGTAAATAAAATATACATATTTTGGAAAATTTCATCAAATATGTATGAAATTAATAATTAACATCACAAAATTTATGAAGAATATATCTTGTGAATACTCTGCAACACAAAAAAAATCATAAGCTGATGGATTGGAGAATATGAACTTCCTAGAAATTTATACATAATTTCATTAAATTTGGTGGTCATTTGGTCTCCGAGCTATCTATGCCTTTAAATTGGTGGCATGCTAAATTGAGGTCAGCAAATCGATTAAGTTTCAAACTGAGTACAATAGTTGAATGTCGGAATGATGTCATTTTAATTATTATCCTGATGAAGTGGTGCTATATTATATTTTCACTTGAAATCTGTTTTATGTATTTTGTCGATGTGCTTGCTGTCAATGCTTTTGTAGTTAATTTCGTCAAATTTATAAGTAAATTTATAAATTGTTTTCATCGAGGCTTTTAGATAGAAGCAAGATATGGAATTTCATGTATTAATGGCAATCCAATTATGTTAGAATGATTTTAATTCTATATTTACTATCCAGTGTTGCGAACATCTGCACTTGCTGGATTTTTTAAATTAATTCATATATTCTAATATGATCTTATTAAACATTAACTACTATCAAGTCAGTTTTAATAGTTTCTACACGAAAAATGTTTAAATTACTAATTGAACTTTCGGGAACATCATAGATGCTGTGAGACCAATTTTCTATTGGCGCAATGTCACAGGCCACAATATCTTCGGGTGGTAAACGGTATGATATCTAGTTAACGAATGCATTAATTAAAAATTGGTGGTTGTGTTTCCTAAAATTATTTTGTAGTCTCTGGTCTGCTATATTTATGTAGACATGATATTATATTGTAAACACCTACTGAAACATTCTCAAAGAGAAAAACAGGAAATTTATACAGGGTGTCCCAACCAAAAGTAGGATAAAATTTTTTTGAAAAATTGGTGAAACACGTCGACTTTGTTTCCAAGGGGGACATATTTTAATGTGATACTTGTATACCTATCATCAACCCTCTATCCTACAGGGCCACCCCCTCAAAAAATTCAAGTGGCAAGGGGGGTCGAGTGATACATCTTTTGAAAGGTCTTTCAATTCCCTACATAACTGTGTATTTTTTGAAACTTTCATAGATTCGTTCCTTTCTATAGACGTTTTTTTAAAGCACATCTGGTTTTTGGTTGCTTCGAAAATAGTTTTGGAAAAAATTGTCTTTCACTTCATTTGTTAATTAATACAGAAATATTGATTGCTTTCGATTTGTAAATCAGATTTATTGGCAAACTAAACGTCTAGGTTTGCTGGGTAAGTTGTAATTTATAATTTCTTTTAGTAACGACCATGTGATTGAGGTTAACTTTGAATAATTTTTGTTCTTAATTTATTTTAGACGTTTTTTAACACCGTGCGTTTTTGGTACCGTACGTTTTACGAATGTTCACCTATTTTAAATATGCGCCTATAACATTTATCAATGTAGAACGTTCGTTTTCAAAATTTAAATGAATTTTTGCAGGGTGACGGCAGATTTTAACAGCAGAATATATGAGGCAATTTTTAATAACATACTTCGCTTATAAAGAATAATATCGCAGCAATAACTGTGAATAAAATTATTAGTGTAAACTGCTGGTGCCAATATACTTTCACTTTATTACCTCCACTAGTTATTTTTAGTACCTCTACACTACAAGGTAAGCCACTGAAAGATATTAGTTTGCAGAAATAATTTAAAAAATATTTGGTTTTAATTGGTATAAATTAATAACAAATATACCCTTGCGCCAACATCGTTTTTGACGTCATGAATCGTCGATATCCGAACTTTAATTATTAACATCTAAAACTGGCTACACAACAGCACCGTCTTCGGTTTTATTGGCTGCGCGGAACAATTCGGATGCCGTCGAAGATTAAAATTTAAAACTATGGGCACAAGAAATTCTAAATAAATAGTGCAGATTTTCAAATTTTATTGATTATCGCTTAATTGTAAAAAATTGTGGGAACTACTCATTCTATGTCAGAAATTGTAATTTGCAGATCTTAGAAAAACAAAAAAATATAGGGGTGATTCTAATTTTGTTAACACTCGTTATAAACATTGTCAACGCTGCGATGACATTTATAATTAATAGAGGTTTGCAAGAATTAATATTGATATTATATTGTGTTGGTCTTCATCCACATATAATGGATTCAAAGTCAAAATATCTAAGCCGTAATAACATGAACAAACAATTTGATGAGGGTTTGTTCGAGCAAACACATATTCCTAGCAAACAAGATATGATATGCAGTGAAGTTTCTACTAAATTATTAAATATTTCATTCAGCTTCAGATCCGTTAAACATTAATAATAAGAATCCTTGTACTTTGTCCTGAACCTACAACAGGATTGGAAATATTTGAATTTATTCGTAATTTATAAAAAATATTAGTATTACATAATGACGTATAATACCTATATCCTTCCTGTCGACGTTGCATGCACCTAATTCATACTGATGAAGGCAGCAACCAGAAATGGGTCTGCGATTGATGTTCGCGACGGCCTCAAGAAGGAATTCAATCGCAATTAAAGTTTTAAGCACTTCTTCGTATGATACAAGTCTATAAATCGCCAGGAAATGTATGGTATGCTAGGAAATTAGTAGCAGTGTGTGGTAACTATTTAATTTTTAATTAATTTTCATTTCATTTTTAATTAAATAAAATGAGAGATTACGGCACTGTACCTTTTTTAAGGCATTACTATCAGTATTTATTACTATTTATGAATAAATCTCACCTCTCTATTGGAATACCTTTTGTATTTTATTTTTATTATACAAGGTACGGCTGCAGGATGTGATGCTTTTTAGAACTCTAATATAAAGAGTAGGCCGGGTAAGTGATTAAATGTCATTGTGAGTCTGGTTAGTTAATGAAATTTTCAGTTTTATCAGCTATGGATAACTGATCTTTAAATTAATGCATATATGCCATAGAGGCTTACATCGAAACAAGATCGGTTGTTATGGTCCAGCGTAGATTTCGCCATGAATTTAATGTCCATAGACTGGGTAGAATTTCCGTGCGTAATATAATTTTTAGATAGTGTGAAAAAATTTCATGTTACTGCAAGTGTTCGTGATGCATTTAAAGGCCCTCAAGTGAAAATGCGCATACACAAAATTATAGAGAGTTCGACAAGCAGAGCCCAACTCGTTCAGCTACGCAACATTCATCAGTAAAGCCGTATCTCAGACGACATTGACGAAAAAGTCAAGAGCGTACTACGAAATTATTTATTTATTTATTTATTTATTTACCTACAACTATCCAACGGGATAAAATCCCAGTTACAGGAAAGGGAACAACATAAAGTATACATAAATTAAATGAAGTACAAATCATTACTTAGTAATATAGAAAAATAACCATAGAGCATTAAATGATGAAAAAAATAAAATAAAATAAAACTAAAATAAAATAAAGACAAATCTATATACAAATAGGAAACTACAAATTAACAGAATTATGATAGAAATGTGTTTTTAATATGTATGATACTAGTGTTATACAGGGTGGGGCAATAGTGCGTCCAACTTCGATATCTCGAGTTCTATGATAGCTAGAAACTTGTTTTAAAAACATAAGTGTGCTAGACAAAAAAGTCTATAACCAAAAATTGTTTTCGAATATACACGGAGCCAGAGGGACAACGGGCACTAGATGGTTCATTGACTGGTGCCCGCAAGGTTTATGGGAAGGTGGTTGGTTGCATCATGTCTCTTCTGTGGGTTGGTCCATCTGTAAGGAAAGGATTAGTTATACTCACCCGTTGTCCAGTATCTGTACCTTCGGCCCGCGGACTTCTTAGGATACTTGGGGCATCCTTTGTAACTGGCCGGGTGCGCTCCCTGGCAGTTTGCGCACCTCGCTGGGACTTCCTGCTTCTTCTTGCAGTCTCTCAGTGCCTTGTTTTCGGTCATGAGACGCAGCTTTTCTAGGTCTTCGATCTCCATGTCCATGTTGCAGGGGGTGGAAGCCCTGGAGCTACCACTCTGCGAGACCTCGTCCTCTTCGCGATGCTTTCCCATACCCTCCTCCTGGGTATGTGTAGTTCTATCTGTAAAAGAAAGCTGTAAAAAAGGTATGATTAGTACACAAAGAAAATAAAAATTAGTGTCTCCAGGCGAGAGACTTTATTTATCTTTTATATATTAGCGCCTTGAAAAAGCCGACTAATATTTCTCCTCTGATTCTTTTCAGAAAATTATATTAGTGCCTTGAAAAAGGCAATCTAATATTTCAATGCGTCGTACACTTCGCTCCTCAACTTGTTGCTGCTCTCGCTGCTGCTTGTTGTTCACTCGCTGTTCGATGCACTATGCTATCTGCTGTTCACCGCTGTTGCTCGCTGCTGTGTATGCTGCTGCGCACAATATGGTGCAACGTAGCTATTATTGGCATTACTGGACCTTACTTTTTCGAAGCAAACAATCAAAAGTTAACTGTAAACTCTGAACAATATTTGTAAATGTTCCAAAACTTTTTAGTAGGTGAATCACGACGACTTAAACTACATAACAATAAAATTTATTTCTTTACTTCGCACACTGCCTAGGGTTGCTACGGATTATTTAAAAAAACATGTTCCCTGGACGTTTATTTTCTAAAAACGGTAATTACGTTTGGCCACTCAAATCTCCTGACCTGTCAGCACCCGAATACTTTTATGGGGATATTTAATGTCAAAAGTTTATGTTAACAAGCCCCGTATACTACAAGATTTAAACAACAACATAACCGAAAAAACACTGACGAAGGTATTTGAGCTGCAGTTAAAAATAGTTTTTGTCATCGCAACGAGGAATGTATTCAATGTCGCGACACTCACTTGAAAAATGTAATTTTTAAAAAGTAATGTGATGAAAATAAACTGCAATTCATGAGTTGTTTACTGAATTTCCTTAATCATATCATACTTAACACTGACGTAGTTTTCCACGAAACACCAAAACACTATATGCTGCATTCGACACGCATTTCGCCAACTAAGTTGGCATCGTTTGGAGATAACTAAAACTTACCTTATGCCAACAATGTACCCGATTTATACCTAAACTATTGTCACCATGACCCACTAACCAATAAAGGGGGCAATTTGGGATTGGCCCTCTGTCACTATTCATACTATTTTTATACTTAGTGATTTCCAAGCTTTCAAGTGCATCCAGCTGTCGAGTATTTGTTACATTCCTAATTAATCTTAAATTGCTAATATCTATTTTATGATTATTCTCAAACGCATGTTGGGGAACACTAGACTTATCTGTTCTACTATATTTGAAATGGGCCATATGCTCTTTAAATCTAGTTTGAATTGATCGTCTAGTTTGTCCAACATACTTTTGATTACAGTCCTTACAGCTAATTTCATAAATCCTCGACTTTTCGATTGTTTCAATTTTGTCTTTTGGATTGCCTAAAAGTTGTTTAAGTTTATTTCTTGATGAACGAGCCACTGCAATACCTATATCTTTAAAAACCTTATCAATACCACGGCTGAATCGTGGATCAAATGGAACTGATACAAATTTCGGATTCTCTCTCATTTTGAAAGGTCGAGAAATTTCGAAGTGACTTTAAATTTCGTTTTCTAATTATTTTATTAATTAAACTTACAGAATATCCATTACTCGCAGCTATATCCTTGATCAATGCCTTTTCTTTTTTCAAAACTCTCCTTATTGAGGGGGAAACTTAATAGACGATGGACTTAGGGATATATCTTAAAGTACTAGTATATTTTCTAAGTCAAATTGTAACTTATTTTCACTATTTCTAATAACTAATACATCTAAGAATGGTAATTATCCAGAGTTTTCAATTTTATATGTGAACTTAACTGACGCGAAACGACTATTTAATTTAGAAACAAAATTGTCAATATCAGCGGCTTTTGTATCAAACACTGCAAAAAATATCATCCACATACCTAGTTAGCATAAGGTTAGTTTTAATCATCTCCAGATGATGACAACGTGGTTGGCGAAACGTGCGTCTAGTGCAGTATATAGTGTTTTGCAGTTTCGTGGAAAAAATAAGTAAGTGTTATCTTCACATCAAAGGTTCCAATACACTCCAGGATTAAATCATATTTGTGATATCGTTCTAAAAAGCATCATAACCACAGGCCGCACGCTGTACCTTTATTAGTAAATAATAATAATATAAATATTCAACGAATCCATATGTTTTCTCGGCTGAAATTGTAAAAGGTTTGGGTGACTGAGGTAATATTAAAACACGTTTGTCTTTCCAATTATTTAATTTTACACTTACAGTACAGATACAAAGATATGCTTAAATTTATTTCACCATTTTTGATGAGGAGTTGTAAGCGTCTTATTTCTCCCATTTTAAAATTGTTCAATGAAATAAGTTAAATATATGTAGGTTCTTACAGCTATAATTTAAAAAAATATATATCAAATAAATATTTTTAAATTCTATACATCTACACTCACAATTATTATTATAACATAACATATGTGGTAATACAACAATGTATTTACAAGCCATATATCTAATAGACCATTTTTAAGAGTAACAAACAGATGATGATGATAAGATTGATTTCGTACATAAATTTAAACTTATCCCAAAAAAAATTCTCTTGTCAACTGTGTAGGAAAATTGGTAATATTCCGTTTATAAATAATGAATAGATTTATGTTTAAAAAATGACAGGAAAACTTCAGTCAATTTTCTATCATAATATTAGATAACATATGATTATTTAAAATTTAATATAAACAACAGTAAAGTTCCTCTGTAATAGAAATGCCATAAATTGATTTAATTAATATGTTTTTGACAAATCATTTAGAGTTTTTGTTATTTAAGTATGTCACTTATTTTTTTGTTTTAATAACATAATTTTATATTTATGAAAATAGAATAGTAAATATATAATATAATAGAACAGTAAATATTGAGTGACATGATATGTATACAGGGTGTCTCACCAGGAAATGCATCGATCGATATAGGGAAAAGTACGAACCAGAAAATTTTGAAAATTTAGGGAATTACAAATGGCAGTGTGGGCAATCGAACAAAAATAATTACAAGCATCTGGCATTTCCGGTTATACCAGAAGTCGATACCAATTTACTTATTTTAAATAGAATACTCTATATATATATTGGAGTTTTCGAAAAGAGCATAAAATTCTGAGTCAAAAATATGTAGGCTACCCTATGCCTGACCCAGCCGTTTCAGAGATATTTGACATTTAAAAAAAATGTTGACAGGTGTAATGGTTTGCAATAACCTATTATAACTTTTTTCGTGCAAAAGATACTCATTTGCTTTTTGGCATGCAGAAAGAACATAAGGTGAGCTACGTTCTTCAGTTTAAAGTAATTCAATAATGGTATAACAAGTGTTCCATTTTTGACGTTACATTTTGTAAAATTCAAACCGCGAAAACTTGTTTAAGTCAAATAGATCACCCCGTATTTTTTTTAAATCAAGTCATGTATAATTAAATTCCATTTTTTCTGACATAAGCATTGTGGGGATTTAAGTTACAATTTTTTGAAATATTTGCGATTTTCTTAGAAATTCAAGAATTTTCAGTAAAAATTTTATCAAATTAGCCATGATTAGAAACAATCAGTAAAGTCAGTCATTCTCATATGTGAAAAAATGCCACCGCATTTAAATTACACCTACGAAGACTTTTTAAATTTGTTTATTATTTATGGAGAATGTGATAAAGTAATATCAAGAACTTGTAATACATTTGCTACTCGATATTCACAAATACGGAAACCGTCACCAAACACTGTAAAACGCATACTGGATAATTTTAAAACTATGGCTCTGTCAAGGCAAGAATTCAAAAGCGGAAGCCTATTGTTCATAACGAAAATGTAGAAACAGCAATTCTGGGATATTTTTATGCATTTCCAATGATGTCATTAAGACAAGCTGCGCTAGAATCGGTACTATGCAAGGATTCAGTTCACAGAATCTTAATTAAACATAAATTTCACCCGGTTTGATTTCAAATGGTTCAACGATTAAAAGAAACAGATTTCCTAAAAGAAAATTTTTGTGAATTTATTCTAATAAACGACTAGGCGACGAATCTTATTTGGGAAATATTATATGGTCGGATGAAGCATAATTTACCAAAAATGGACCTTTTAATCGACACAATTCGCATTATTGGAATGATCCGAATCCTCATGTGTTCAGGGAGCGAAATTTTCAAGAAAGTTGGCAGTTTAATGTTTACTGTGTCATAAGAAACGATAGAGTGGTGGCATTCGAATTTTATTAGGAAAATTTAAACAGTAAGTTATAAAGATTTCTTCTTCTGCTAATATGTAGTTAAGTTTTTTGTTTTTTTTTAGGTGGAAGATATCTAAATATTTTACAAAATTTGAATAATAACTATTTAGAAATTTTACCTCGCGCTGAACATAGAAACATTTTTTATCAGCACGACGGGGCTCCCCCACATAACGCGTATTTGATAAATAATTGTTAACAAGAAACTTTTTACTATCAATGGATCGTCAATAATGATCCTTTCCTATCGCCTCCTCGCTCGCCCGATTTATCAATTTTAGATTATTCTATTTGGGGAACTATTAAAAATAAAATTTATGAGAGCCCATTAACAACTATTGAAGATTCTATGCAGAGAGTAAGATATGCATTTCAAAACCTATCACAGGATTCAATTAGAAGAGCCACCCATGAAGAACTAATCCGAAGGTGCGAAAAATGTGTGGAGGTTCGAGGGAGGAATTTTGAACAATTATTAAATTAAAATGGAATCATGTTTTTAGTTGATTCTATCGTAGCTATTTTAGTTTATGCAAAGTGTCTTCAATCTAATTAATAGGCATGTTTCTAATCATGGCTAATTTGATAAAATTGTTACTAAAAATTCTTGAATTTCTAAGAAAATAGCAAACATTTCAAAAAGTTGTAACTTAAACCCCCACAATGGTTATATCAGAAAAAAATAGAATTTAATTATACATAACGTGATGTAAAAAAATACAGGGTGTTCTATTTGACTTAAGCAAGTTATTGCGGTTTGAAGTTTACAAAATGTAACGTTAAAAATGGAACACCTGGTATACTATTATTGAATTTCTTTAAACTGTAGAGCATAGCTCATCTTATGGCCTTTCTGCGTGCGGCAAAAAACAAATAAGCATATGTTGCACGAAGAAAGTTATAAAGGTTATTGTAAACCATTACACCTGTCAACATTTTTTAAAATGTCAAATGTCTCTGAAACGGCTGGGTTTTGGCATAGGGTATTCTACATGTTTTTGACTCTTTTCGAAAACTCTAAAATATATAGGGTATTCTATTTAAAATAAGCAAGTTGGTATCGACTTCTGGTATAATCGGAAGTGCCAGATGCTTGTAATTATTTTAGTTGGATTGACCACATTGCTATTAGTAATTCCCTAAATTTTCAAAATTTTCTAGTGCATACTTTTCCCTATATCGATCGATGCATTTCCTTGTGAGACACCCTGTATATTTTACTTTACACATTTCTTATCTTTATTATAGGTAAAATAAAATCGAAATATTACAGACATTATTATTTTCTTGATTAATATTATTTGGCAAGAATCACACCTTGACTGTGTCTTAGATGTAAAATTACTGCCGCAGAATTTCGCAGAAATTTATTTTCTCGGTAATATAATAAACGTTTATACACAAAAAAAGTAAATTCTGTGAAGGTTTCATTGTTACAAGCTGAATTTTATATAAAATTAATGTTTATGTACTGATGTTTCAAAATCTTGAGACCGTCAAAAATCGTCATGGACAAAAGAACACTAAAGTTAAAAAACGAGTTAAGCCCATAGTGACAAAAAAGAGACAAACTGCGTTTTTTTCTCGGAAAAGATTTTGTAAAGCAAATATTTTTTTTACAATTTTCAAATATTGTATTATACATTGGAGCTTACGAACCTTAAAACGACCATATCTCGAATTGAAATGCTCAAAATCTGATTCAGTTTAGACTGTTTTCGCGTGCCTCTCGTATTCAGCCTTATTCTCGTGATCAGTTATTTTCCAATATCTCAAAATAACTAATATCGCTTATTGAAAATATTCGATTTTAATAATTTGTCGTATTCCGTTGATCATATTTATATTGGAAAGATATCTTTTAGACCGTCCTGGTCGGTTAATTTATTTATTTATTTATTCTACACAACTAAACAGGACTCACGTCCCAATTGCAGAGTCGGAAAATTATAATAATATTTTTAAGGTACAGAAGTATTATAAATTACAGTTAATTAATTATACGCCGATTTTATATATTTAATTTTACAGCAAAAAATATCCGCTTTTTCATTAATTTGGTTGTAACCTTGACATATTGTATTAATTGCAGAATATTTTAGTAAATTTGTACACTTTTATATGAAATGTATGGTGGAGTCTAGTTGATTTGAAAGGAACGTGCAGTTCAATGAGCCGCAGTCAAGTTTATTATTTAATAATTTGTATAAGAATACAATTAATTCCATGTATCTCCCATCGAGTTTGTACCGAATTGAGAATCTTCGTTTTCAGTTCCAATATGTGGATAAATATTATCCTCGATTAAAGTTAAATATTTTAAAAACTTTCTTTGATTGATTCTAAATGATTGATATGGGTTACACAGTATGTGTACCAAATTATATCGCCATATTCAACTTTGCTTCTAACAAATGAATTAAAGAAAATCATTAACGTATGAACATTTTTAAAATCTTTAGAGTTTCTAATTATAAATCATGATGATTTAAAAGCTGAAGAAATGACACCGTTTATATGATTAACAAAGGTCATTTTTTCTCCCAAATGTCACGCTCATGTCCTTGAAACTATCAGCCCTTAGTATGACAGGGTCATTAAGTTTGTAATCATTAATGAGCAGATTAAGTCTACCTGAATAAGTTATGACATTGTATTTTCCACATTTATAGGTAGATTATTTTTACACCAATTATGAATACTTTGTATGTCCGATATACGTAGTTCTATATCGTGAGGAAAGTTAATTGTATCGTATATATTTAAATCGTATGCATAAAGCAAGTACGGGCAGTGTAGTTCTATAGCAATATCGTTGATAAAAATACTGAAATGAAGAGGGTCAAATACTGATCCTTGTAGAACACCTGATTCCGCTGTAAATTCAACAGACTTATAACATAGTAACAAACATATTGTGATCTATTACCTTGATATGAATTGAAAATTAAACAAATTCATGTGATAATCCAATATTTATTAATTTATTTAGCAAGATACCATGATCAAGTCTGTCATACGCCTTGGAAAAATCATTGTATATGACGTCGACTTTATCACTCTTGTCCAACACTTCACAGATATACTTACTGACTTAGGCATAATAAATTTGTTGTTATCTGGCATAAACACATGTTGGTTGGGAAATATTTCATTTTTTATATTAAGATAGTCATACAGGACAAGTTGAAATAATTTTGAAAAGTTATTTATTATTGTGATAGAATGGTAATTTTTGATTTATCCTGTGTTGTTCTTTTATAAAAGGGCATATCTTAAATGTTTTCCGCAAACTGGGAAAGTTACTGTTGGCTAAGGATAAATTAAAAATGTGTGACAATGGACGAAAAAATTGTGATGCGCAATCCTTTACAAAAAATGCTGGTTTATGAATTATATGATGCAAGTTTACCATGATCACCAAACATTATTATTCTTCAGAAAAAAGAAAATTAGATAATGAAGAAAATTAGGGTATTTAGTTCTGCACAGTTATTGAAATACTTGCCAACCTTGACATTCGATAATATAACCTGAAAATTTGGGTGTGCTGCTTAACTTTATGATTCTAACATCGCATTTTCTTTACTATATCGTTATCAAGATTTTCTACAAAGCTATCCATAATTTTCATATTTTTTTCTTTTATTGAGTGTTACATCAACTCTTTGGCAGTTTAAAATTATAAATTACTATTCAATGAGTTCCGTGGTTCATTTTTTATTTGATCTTAAGATGAATATTCTAAAAGAATATTATACATAACTTTTTGTTCTGTGATTATGTTCTTTGTGTCTACAAATGGTATACAGTTACGACCACGCAAAAGAAAAGAAGTTCCAAAACGAAATGCAATATAAAATTTAAATATTTAGAAGAAAACAGTAGATATATTATTATTTATCCAGAGAACTAACTCCTAACATGAATCCCAAAGAGTTAGATGTATTACAGCAAAATTTATAAATTATAGGGCAAATTTAAGGGGTTGGAGATATCCATTGATTTTTCTATTATGTTCAATCTAAAAAAATTCTACTTATAAAAATGTTACTCCTATTGCATACCCATAAACATGCATTTTATCTTTCCTCATCTTTAACGAGCATCTATTAAAAAGATAAATTCTAAATTGGCCATAACTTTTTTAATTGGTGAAATTTTTAATAACTAAGGTTCTAAATAGTTCCTTCAATCATTTTGTTAAATTTTCATTGTTTTGTAGTTTGAATTGATTGATATTGACCACCAAAATAACAATTATCAGTTAATTTGCAAGGATATCAATTTTTTAAGAATGTTAGTTAATAATCAATATTGAATATTACTAATGTTCACCACAATTCTGAACCTCTATATGTATTAGATATTTTTCAATGACCAATATTTAATGACCATACCAGAATAAGGTTAATTATCTTCGAAACGAAAACCCAAATCAAAATTTTGCACTTTCTGAATATACTGTCAAATATTTTAGATTATATGTCTGACATTGATACAAAAGTCAGTCTATTACCAAAGAAGTTTTCGTTTAGTTTATATTTGATTAAATGAATTCAAGTAGAAGTTTCTAGAAATTTTGCCAGAGAAACTAATATTTTTAATTTAATTGGGTGCAAAAAAAAGTAAAATATTTGTTTAATCGTAAAACAACTAATCCAAATGTGTCTCGATATTATAGAGAAAGGTGTGCACATGCAAAAAAAAATATGTTGGGCTGCATAAGTCCTTATATGTACCTGACCCAGAAATTTTACAGAAATGCATTCAGAACAGCAGCAGCAATTCTACCCATTCCAAAAAATAATTCGGAGAGTTCCGATGACAAGTGAACTTTGTGTTAGTTTAATGATAATTCAGTTTAATTTAAATATTTATTTCATTGTTATGTAACGACTAGTTGATATGTTGATATGTTTAACAAACTTGCTTTTCACGTGAATAAATTCGTGGTAAAATTAGGAAGCAGGTGATTATTTAGGTTCACTTAAATATACTATCGTATTGTATAAATATATTATACGTATTTTTATATAGCCAGCGAAAGCTATATTGTGACAGGACGTGGAGAGCAAGGCACGACATGTGGGTGGGAAATGTATAATACATGACATCTTCTGTCTTTTACACCGCTTACATTAAAGCGAGAACGATGATTGTTGTTTTTGATGGCACGCGACCGAGGCGGAGTTTCACTTACATTCTGTGATACTTCAGAGCAGCACTTAATTTTGTTACTGAATCATTCTAGCAGTGCTGATATATTGGAAGTATAATATTATAAGATAAATAATAATTATTTAATATCTGTTTATTTTCTGGCGTGTTTTTTAAAATATTTTAAGAAGGTTATCGTGTTGAAGTGAGTTGTGTAATAGTGTAATATGAGTAATAATTATTTTATATCTGTTAATCTGCTACTGTGTTTTTGAAAATAATTTAAGAAGATTATCGTGTTGCAGTGAGTTGCGTAATAGTGTAAGTAATAATTATTTCATGTCTGTTTATTTGCTGGTGTATTTTTGAAAATAATTTAAGAAGGTTATCATATTACAGTGAGTTGTGTAATAGTGTAATATAAGTAATAATTATTTTATATATGTTTATTTGCTGGTGTGTTTTTGAAAATAATTTCAGAAGGTATTTGATATAAATGTTTCGACCGTGGGAGTCTGTATCTCATTATGTTTGTGTAAATAAAAGTGATAGTGATTACAGTGATGGAGAAAATCAAAGTTTACTACTGTTTTCTGTAAGAAAAAATCGATTACATTTGAACGAGCAAGCGAAACAAATTACATGTAAATGTAATATTTACAATAATCTTTTGAAGCGACGAGTTAATGATCCTAATTTGTATGAGTAACGTTCCCTGTCCCACAATACACAAACTGGTGAAAGAAGGTGCCCTCCCAAGAAAACACAGATCCGACGCCGGTCAATCGAAAACTCTGGACCCATCGTTAGCAAAACTTTTAAGAACTTTAGTTTACGACGCGTATCAGAAAAACAAAATCCCAAGTATTGACGTGGTAGACAGAAAATTAAAAGAAACAGATTATCATCTAAAATATACCAGAAGAACTTTAGGAACTTGGCTGAGAAAAATTGGATATAAATATAAAATTATTTATAAACGCATGGCGATTATGGAAAGTAGATGAATAGTGGATTGGCGAAAATCATATCTAGATGAGATAAAAGAACTCAGAAGGGAAAATAGACCAATTTATTATCTAGATCTAACTTGGTATGATACTCATGACACCGTAAAAAAAAGGATAAACTGATGGATCTAGGAAATGTCAACCAATCGCAGTGCCCCCTAATAAAGGGACTCGGTTGATTATATTACACTGTGGATCAGTTGATGGATGGGTTGATAATGCATTGAAACTGTACGGAAAACACATGG
Organism: Rhamnusium bicolor; assembly: GCA_029963845.1. Classification (NCBI taxonomy): domain Eukaryota; kingdom Metazoa; phylum Arthropoda; class Insecta; order Coleoptera; family Cerambycidae; genus Rhamnusium; species Rhamnusium bicolor. The sequence goes on from JANEYF010002643.1 coordinate 1,081,361, forward strand.
AAGACTGTAACGTGGATTACAACAAGAACGTGGAGGGAGAAATATTTGTGAAGTACCATTCGAGACAACCAAATAAAATTCCTAACAAGAGTTCTACTAAACTAGAGTTACAATTTTTTTTAATGGAACATGATCTCTATTATGAGGAAAATTATAATAAAGCACAACTGTTGGAAGCCCTGCAAATGAAAAATTATGAGAAGTATATCATAGATAATGTAGCAGTGAGATATTACCACAAAGTATTGAGGTTACTGCCATATTTCTGTATTTTCAACCCGACTGAATTAAATTGGTGTTAACTGAAGAAAAACGTAAGAAAAGAAAATACTTTTCGGAAATTCGATAAAAAAAGTCGTACAGTGAATTCAAAATGAGGTATCGAAAATTAACAAGAAAGATTGGGAAAATAGAATTAGGAAAGTATTTACAAATGAGGATGATTATTTAAAAACTGACAAATTTCATATATACAGTGGAAACAAATTTATTATAAATTTGAATGGGGATAGTAGTTCAACTCAAAATGAAGAAGATGGTGAAAAGGCTGAGGATTCAGAGGAAGAAGCGATGTGAGGTGAGGTAAAGTGAAGTGATGTGAAGTGAAGAAGTGAATTTTGTGATATCAACTACATTATTTAATTCCGTTTTTGTGCTTTCGTGGTTCAGTGCTTGAGAAACATTCTTTTTCAGGATGTTATTTATTAATGTTATTATTTTTTTTTTCATTTTGACAAAAATATGTCTTTCTGTTTTTATTATAGTATTAACTTTTTTATTAGAATTTATTTTTAGTTCATTTATTGAGAAAAATATTTGTTTCTGTTACTACTTTGAGAGTATATTTTTTATTATTATTTTGTTTTTAAAGCTTTTTTTTTTTTTTTTAAATAATCTCTTTAATCTATACAAATATTCCATACCCGTCCTTTCCTGATAAGAAAAGCTCATACCTCCTCAAGGTTCCTGCTGGGTACTAACAATTTATATTAAGCAAACTTGAATACTGTAACTGCTATATGTGTGGTCAATACGTTACATTCAATACTTTTATTTGAAGTTAATACTTTTTTCTACAATTGTTAAATTGTTGCTAGCTAAACTGAGCACAAAAACCTACATTGAAAAAGTAAACGAGCGAACAATACAGTTAAATCCGGCTCTGCGTTCCGTAGCGTCTTACCCCGGACGTCCCGTCACAATATCTGTTTCGCAAACTTTGCCCTCGTTCACACTCCGTATGGTATTATACTTAGTGCCGTCTAATGTCGTTTGGTCGAGGCGCAACGTAGCCACGAGAAAAAGTGATATGCAAGATGTTTTGTAGTAGTGGGAACGCCTAGTCGCGACTGCAAACTGATAATAGGAAATTTGCATCATGTTGCATTTAGTTGGATAGTTTATTTATTATTTAGTCATAAAATTATATTGTTCAGAAAGAATAAAATAAAATTTTGATTTGTGCTTTCTATTTGAAGATAAAACGTGAGAAAGACAATAAATTTCTATACTGAATTAGATTTTAAAACATTTCAAACCGAGATATTACCGTTTTAAGTTTCATTCTCTCGCAAGCTCCAGTGAATAATATAATATTTGATTTGAAAATTATAAAAAAATATTTGCTTTACAAAATATATTCCCTTCTTTGTCACTATATGCTTAACTCGTTTTTTAACTTTGGTGCCCTTTTGCACATGACGATTTTTGACAGCCTCGGGATTTTGAATCTTGTAACAACGAAACTCCACAGAAGTTACAATAAGCATATTGATGGACTATACAGGTGATAACACAATTTACAATAGTAACTGATGTTGCTTATAACAATTTCTTAGAAATAGATATAGCTTAAGGAAACTTGAATATAAAATATTAATTCAAGCCTAAACACATACTATATAAGTATTCAGTATTAATATTATTGACAGAAAATTTTTACATCACAGAATATAGAGAAATCAAGACAATTTACAACTTTGAGTAATTAGCATTAACCAATATCATAAATTAATTATTATTTTCAAATGACTGATAAACTTTAATAAGTGACTTTAGTTAAAACAGCCTATTAAAAAAATACTATAATGTATTTACACATTTACAATAATAATCGTAAAAAGAATATAAAAATAAATATAAATAGGTTCTAAGACTTAACGTACTTTTAATTAAAGCATCAGAAAAATCACTGCTTTATCATTTTTTTAAAAAGATATATCTATATCTATAAAAAATAAATATTCCTGAACAACTGCATAAGATGAACCTGCAAAGAAAAACAAAGTAAGAATATTAATTTATTTTTTCATTAATTAGAGCCTTCTAATATTATTATTACAGATAAAATGTGAAATATCGTTCCAAAATTATAAAGTAGAAATAACAAACAAGAGTGTTTTTTTTCCTTTAAAAATTCTCAAGGAAATTTAATTGATAAATAATCTCTGTTCTCAGGGCAGAAATTAAATTGAAATATGGAATACCATTTCCAATAAATTAAATGAATATTAATTATTATAATCAATCTACAGGCTGTACATAATTCTGAATGATTAAGTTATTTCATCATAAATTAAAAACGACAAGAGATAGTGTAAGCTATTTAAATACACAGTGCTTTGGTTTCCAAATTAGTCAGCTGGAATAAGTGGGTCTGAAGTAGATATGATTTTGAGAGAAAACAAGTCGATTTTCGAGAGAGAAGTTCGAAATCACTGAAGTGGGTTGGAACCTTTGATGGGAAGCTTACACTGACGTGGTTTTCCACAAAACACCAAAACACCATTTACTCTACTTGACGGGCGTTTCGCCAACCAAGATGGCACCATTTGGAGATGATTGAAATTAACCTTATGTTGATAGTGTATCCTACTTCTATCTCCGCTCCATTCGTTATTGAGTCACGGTTCACAGATCCATAACAATAATTTAGGTATAGATAGGATACACTATTAGCATACGGTTAGTGTTAATCATCTCCAGATGATGCCAACTTGGTTGGTGAAACGCGCGTCTAGTGAGTGGTATTTTTGTGTTTTGTGGAAAACCGCGTCAGTGTTCGAAATTACTGTTGACTGAATTTTATGGTCTACCCCTTTATCCTTATCACCATAACTTTGAAGTTTCAAATGGCACCCCCGATATTCTGACGCGTCATTTTAAAAGACGTAAAAACTATTACCCTTTTATTAAAGAAACATTCTACATTTAAATGTAGAGAAAATCATTTCTTTAAGGGCCAATTATTGATATTAATACAAACTGTATACAAGGAAACTGTTTACCAAATAAATTTAACAGGAGATGGAAAGAAGATGGTAGGTAGTTTCCTTGTATACAATTGCATCAGTAATTGTTTCCATGGAACTTATTTGTCAAATATATTTAATGGGGGATGGAAAAATCGGCCTTACGGGGCCTAGTTGGGAGAAAGCTTCGGATAGCTGTGTCACCACAGACCACATAGACTTGTTGCAAGGAACCAAGGCATGAAGCCACCGCGGAGCCTGGCCGGAGCCTAGCAGTCGCATGGCGATCAGTATGATTTATGCATTCGAGCTGTAAACATCTGTTGTTTATGAGATATTTGTATGTAATAAAGGGTAAATGTGTTGTTGAAGTGTGTCCTAACCGAAGTGACACCGGTACCAGGGTAAATGAAAATTTTTCCTTTTTTCAGTTAGTAGTAATTACGGAGTTATTTGTTATTTAATTTAAATTTTAAGCAATCTGCCTACGCCATGTGTACCTGCGCTCCAGCATGTTTGCAGGACTGGAGTAGTAAATTGTGTCAAATTATTTAGTTTACAACTCGGTGGTTTACAAACATAAAACTAAGTCGACATTTGTATAAAATGGTATTTTAATGCCATTTTTTTTTAAAAGAGCTATACCTATACGAATTTTATTATATTTATTTTTATGCATGTTATTATAATACATTTGATTTAAAAAAATACCTCGAATATTTTCATACGGATTTTATTATATTTATTTTACTACATAATAAAAATTAAAATACTTACTTAATATTTTATTAGGAAGAATATTTAATCTTATGTGTAAAGTAACTTATTTTAAATAGTCTCTCTTTTTTTTCTGTAATATCAGACAGCATGGGGATGGAATAATAATCCAACTAGCCGCCAATTTAAATCTGCATATAAAAAATTGTTGATTCATATGCAAATTAAAGAAACATTCTCTGGAAATTGCATTCCTTTGGAAAATATTTCTATTTTAAATTGTAGTTCTGCAATAGACAAAATAAATTTAACTAGCAATAAATTTAGAGCCCATGATATATTAGAAAATGACATGCCTGAAACTGAATATAACTTTAATTTTTCTTTGGAGTTGTCGGAGTACAACGAATATATTATAGTGTATATAAGTGGCTTTGTGGTAAAATCAATTTTAAAATCGTTAAAATGTGAAGAATGTATAAACGCTTTATTTTCAATAAACAGGGAAAATTTCCATGAACTAATATTTGTAAAAGACCGCGGTGGTCTTATTTATCCGTCATCTGATGTCATACAAATATGTAAGGAAACAGAAAAACATTTAAGACATTTTAAAACTGAAAAAATATTCAAATAGATTTGAAGCTAAAAATTAAAATTATATGTAGTGTTAAAAAAGTTTCAAAATTCAAATATTTTTAATGATTTAGAAATTCACCAATTGGATAATTTCCCTAATAATACCAATCATATTATTGAAATTATAAGGGCAATTTCAGAAACTTACATTAAAATTAGAGGTCATCATTTCACAAAAATGTTTCATAATGTAAAAACCACAAAAAGGCAAGTTTTAAATAAATTAACTTTATTTAAAGGGGAATAATATAAATTATTGTTAATTGTTTTGTTATTTTTTTTAATAAAAATATTTTGATTTGTATTTCTTAGGATTCGGTCAGTACATGAAATGCTGCAAATTAAAAGACATAACACAATAAACAACCGCACTAATATAGAAAATTTAAACGAAACATACTTCAATTTGTTACATTAATTATAAGACGATAATTTTAATTTCTTTGCATCTTTCAATAATTTCACATAACACTTAGCAAATTTGTAAAATCTTTACCTACATAAATTAAGACTTATCTCGAATAACATAAACAAACCAAAAAACACCAGATAGACTGTAACATACTTCATAACTTTAGTTGCGTCAAAACACTCGAAGCAAACAGAACGATGTAAATTTAGTTATTAATTAAAAAATTTTGAAACATTTAAAAGCAAATTTTCTTTGTTTATTTAAAATATTTAATAATGTTTCACAAGGAGCCAACCGCAGAATCAGTACAATGTATTAAAAAAAAAAAAACTTATAAATGCAAGTAAAATAAAATATTTTTTTTGTAAAAACTTGTAGTCTCTGATGATGGTTAATAAAACTGAAATGTAAGAAGGAAAAAAATTATTTTTTAATCAAACTGACCGAATCCCAAGAAATACAAATCAAGTTATTTGAAATTGACGGTCAAGAACAAAATAGAAAATTTCAATAAAAATATTGTTAACTTATATTGTGTTTTATTTTAAAAATTATATAAAATGCAATAAACATTTGCTTAATGTATTTATACTATTTAAATAAAATAATTGTATTATGTTTTCTTCATAAATATACTTTAAAAGAATTCAATTTAATAACTATATATGAAAAGGTTAAATGCGGGCCTGCAGAAAGAGCGCCCGCCCACCTAATTTACCACACGTCGCTTCCCCGATTTATGGCACGCTCGGTACCGTACTAAATACTCAATACGCCAAGTCTATGTGGTCTGTGTGTGTCACTCTCTAGAAAGTTTTTATACATGCGCCGCAGAATAATTTTGCTCTTGACTATACCTTCACTGGACGTTTTCTTCACCGACTTCATTGAGATGCGATTCCCGATAGAGGTAACACTTCCTTGCTCCATTTTTAGTGACAAAGATACTTATTTAGAAAATTCTTTTTAACCAAATAGTACGGAATAAAAGTTTGAAACTTGCTGAGCATAATTATGAAGATTCATTCTAGACGACATGTATGAATTTTACCTCGAATTTTACCGATTGATATCATAATTCAGGAGCCAATCACGTCCAAATTTCACTTATATTTACAGTATAAATTTTCCCTATATAAAGTGAAAATTAATTAAAATAGATATACATGTACCCTCTAGTACACTTTCAACTACTGATCCTCCAAATTTGGTGTAATTTGACCAAACCGTATGGAAGAAATAAATTTTGAAAAATTACCTTACAAACACTGGTTCGATTAGCCCTCTTAATGCTCAAAATATTTCTGTGATAAGAAACAACATTTTGCGATAAAAATTAATTTGGTGGTTTTTTAGCAGATATATAAAATCGTAGACATTTTTTGAGATAATTTCTCCTGTGAACAAAAAACTGCAAAAGAAATCAGTTGTTCGTCTGTTGTAGTTTAAAATTTGGAACCCAGTGTTTATTAGTATTCGTTTCTCAGGGCTGATAAAATGAAAATAAGTTTTCCAAAACTAGTTTATACTTTGACAGAGAGAAAAGCAATTATCTTTATTTATGGAAGTGAAATTCGTTAAGCTCGTAGAACGGCTAGCGTTTGTAATGAAAACACCCCAGCAAAAATGTAGACCACCAGTACGAAATTGATTCAGTTTAGTTTAATTTCAAGAAATTGGTTCAGTGTGTGATAAAAAAAATCACTAACAAAAAGTCCTGGTCGAAGCAGCATAAGTCAAAGTTCTTAGTCATTTTGCTGTAGATACAAACTCTCTATTCCGAAATTAGCTAAATTAACCCATATTTCTTTTAGTTAAGTGTATAAGGTACTCAAAGTAAATAAGTTTTTTCCTTACAAACCAAATTCATGAACAGCTCGGTGAATATGATTATAACAGGAATCAATTCTGTGAAGAAATGGATAAACAATGGATTCAAATTTGTTACAAAATATTAGCATCGGCGAGGAATAGACCTTTTTCTTAAAAGGGTTTGTGAACAAGCATAATTGTAGGTACTGGGACAATGAAAATCCACATGTGTTCCAGAAGGACTACACATAGTTTTCTGATAAGATCAATGTATGTGCTGGTATTCTAGGGGACGAGATAAACGGACCTATTTTCATTGAACATAACTGATAGGGCCACTACCTTTAGAACTCTTAGAAAATGAGATAAACACACTCAGTATCCAGTCACTAGAAGAACAGATAAATGAAGAAAGAAATATGATGTTTGACGAGCACAATTTACATTTCTAAAAAAACGGAACTCCTCCTCATTATACTTTTCCTATCAGAGAATGGTAGGACGAAAAATGTTCTGTAAAATTTATTGAAGAAAAATGAGATGTTTAAGAATAGCCGGCAAGTACTCCGAATTTAACGCCGTTTGATTTTTTTTAAAAGGGGTTTTTTAAAAACTCACGTTTACAAAACTCCACCTAAAGATATTTGTGATCCCATGGTTAGAATAACTCCAGAATTCGAAAACTGGTTTTATTATTATTTAACAAACAATGGAGCAATTCTGAACATTTAATAAAATCTTTTTCTGCATAAGTAAGTGTAATTATTATCCATTAAATGATATATTCCGTCACCTGCAGACATATTAATGTATTGGAAAATAAAATATAATTTACCATTATATAAAAAGCATGTTTAAATAATTTTAGATGCATCCAAATACAACTTAAAAACAAATAAGACAAACAGAAAAAATATCATGAGAGAGCAAACATAATTAACAAAGTTTTAAGAAATGATGTATTAATTCAAAAGTCGCCAAAGAGTTGGATATCAGGAAAAGTTATGGTGAAAGATGAGAATCCAAATTCGTACTGGGTTAAAAAAGAAAAAGGAGGAATATACAGGAGGAATATAATAAGAATTATAATAAAAGTTCTGACCAGGCAATAAAAAACCTGATGCAGAAAATGTTAAACGAAGACAATCCTTGATAAATAAAAGCCCCGACCAGATCAATACAGAATCCGAGAAAAAGCAGGAAATACTAAACGAAGACAGTTTCCAAGTAGAGAAAAACACCGATGAGAGAATGTTGACAAAGAATAAACCAGTAAGCTTAAAAGATTATATTAAAGGGGCATGTATCACGATACTGAGAATCAATATATTTATTCCAGTAGCAGTCAGAAACAGTTTCAAACTCTCCTGGACATGCGCAAAACGAAACTAGCGTTCCGGCAGAAAATAATCGGGGATTCTGACTACTTTCAAGTCAACTGATTAGTTTCCAACCGATTTCAAAAGGTTAGAAGAATTTGCAGATTCTACTGATTTTAGTCTGATCATGCGCAGTTCAAATATAAAATGTCGTTTAAAACTATTTGAATTATAAACGTATTTGTGAATAACCTAACATTCTATGATAGCATTCTCTAGTTTACATAAAGATAGAAATAATTCGCTCCATCTTCTAAAACTATTGTTTTGGGAAATTTAAGCACAAGTTATTGCAAAAACAGAGTTATAGGTTATGTTATTTATAAATGTTATGCGGCGAACTGCGGAAGTGCGAAAAAAAGCAGAAGAGATGCTACAATTTCGTTCCAGCAGGATAAATTGCCGACTGGTTGATGTTTAGACATGCGCATTCAAAAAATTCATCAAACCGTTTTCTGCTGGAACGAACCTTATATAATGATATTTTGTAACATGATATTCTATGTAATGAGATTTTGTGACAGTTGAATAAAGTACAAAATTAAAGCCTTTCATTTTAAGATACAAAGGACAAATTATTGAAAACATTAAGATACGTTGCATATAACATGTGTCTGATAGTTTAGAGACAGACAGTAATTACTCCAACGTTGTGGCTATATTTTTGGTGCCGAGGATTATATAAAAATATTATTTATATGTTTTATAGGTCACTGTTAAAAACTGAATTTCTTTTAAAGAAGTATGAAGTATGTAAGATAATCAATTTTAATTTTGTTTTATGATAGTTCTAGTACTGGGTTATTTTAGTAAAAGTTACCAGATAATATTATTAATATAAGTACATTGAAATTTATGATACACATTTTGCTTCTTACTGTTTTAATGGACATACAAGGTACACATAATAAGTTATGTTTTAAAAATAGGTTTACTGTTTATTTAAACTATTCGATACTAAAACGTCTCGTATATCAGATGACGTACTTTTCAACCAGCATGAGAACCATAGAAATAAAAACTATTCACAGACTTTTTATGTAAACTGACGGCAAATTATTTATTTTAGACGTCAACAATAAACACGACTGCAATAATTATTATAGCTTTAAACTTGTAAAGATGGAGCTTGTCTGTCTTCATCAATACAGTACACTAATTAATTATTATTATATGTATTAAATTTCATCATACATGAAAAAAATATTAAGCACAAATATGTGCATTTTCTGTATTCCCCTGACCAATTTATATAATCAAATTAAGACTGTTTAAAACAAGAAAAAAGTTGGTGAACCTGATATATTGTTTTTATTCGAATTAGTAATTCGAGTGAGTTTTGATTAACCGATTTTTTTTAGTCGAATTAATCGAGTTAGTCGAATTAATCGATTTAGTCGATTACTCGAATAAGTCAATTTAGCCTGACTTTTTCTCCAAATTATCGTTATTGCAATGTGGAAAACAAACAATAACTTGCATATGTTACATATCTTTCTATAAATTTTAAGAACAATTTACATGACACTTAAAACAGTGGTGTTTTTAAAAAATCATATCGATTGTGTAGCGCACACGTGGTAAGTGCATTTTTGGGCAAAAATAAGTTAAATATATTACACAAGTGCAAACACTTGCAACTTCTGTTTAGTGTATTTAACTCATTTTTGTTCAAAAATGCACCTACCACATATTGTGCGCACTACACCATCGGTATCTGCCATATCAGTTACATTAGAAAAAAAATTTAGATTGATCCTAGATAAAATACTACTTGAGGGTATTGCCAACTCACCTCTGGATAATTTATCAGTTTGTGATTAGGTAAATTTATCGTTATTTTCTGTACCTGCCACTGACTGGAAAAAATCATGTGGCGCCCCTATTTTTTCCTATAATATTATTACCCACGACTATTCGGCTAGCAGTGGGACACTGATCAGTAATCTGAGGTAGTACTCGGTGTGTATAAAACATATTTGGCAATCAACACCAATTTGTGTAACATATTTGGCGCTCAACGTGGGGCCATGCTCCTCTAACCAGATAAGAAACAAATAAATTTTCCCTAATTGACCCTAACTTAACAGTATAATTCATAATAGTTTAGTGATTACAAGAAATTTATGCTGGTCAGGTTCCCTCAGCAAATTTGCCTTTAAACGGAATAGGTATTGCATATATACATTTTGTGGTACTTATTTTTCTTGAGGAGGAATTTCCATCCCACAGTACAGTAGCATAAAACTCACGGTTCATGCACAGAATAATTAACTTATTCTGTGGTTCAGGCTCGTTTTGGATTAAAATATTACTTACGTATAGGCAATCAACCGTGACCAATTGTGTAAATAGTCTTGCTGAGCATTGTGTGCAATGCCATAACCATAACAAGGGTGCGAGCATACAAAATTCTTCAATTTTGATTATTAATATTCTATCTAGGTAGAATACATCGGTCATAATCATGTGCTCAGGCCATAAAAAAAACGTTTTAAATATAAACTATTAATAAGATCCCTGTTAAAACTTTATAAGAAAAAAAACATAATCAGAAATAATTGCACTGATGCTGCGCTCTACAGGAAATTGACGGTATATGTATGTGTATCTTTTACTATATTTTCATTGTCTAGTATGTGTATATAACACATATTTACCTAAAACTTGAAAACTGATTGTTAAAGAAGTCTTAAATAAAGAAATAAAGCTAGTCGGGGAAATTGAATGAACACTGTTCATAAATAGTACATTATTTTTATATCTTGCTTGTTCTAATAATTATAAAATATCATATAAACTAACGGCAATAACATAGATATGATAAAGACTGACCATTATTTATTCATTTATAACTTATCATATACATCTTACTTAGTATCTGTGTTCTTAATTAATTATTGCGTTTCCCTTTAGAGTCTTGTGGTGTCTGTAGATTTTCTATGACTTTGGCTGTTTCCATTGACAACATAAACTCCAGCACTGTCAGCGGCTCCAGTATAGTGGTAATTACTCCAACGGGCACTACGATACATTCTGCGATGCATAAAACCTTTCAAAGCCTGATGGACATCTTGATTTGCAAAACAGAAAAGGCAGGCACAGCACAGGCCCTGGAACAAAGAAGCTAATACAGTATTTCAAATGCAGGAAGCTATATGCAGTATGTCCTCGGATAATACAAGGGGAGTGATTGACAAAAATATTTGTGAAATCTGCTCTTACGTCATCTAAGAACTAATTTTTACTCTATTTTGCCCGAGTACTATACAAAAATCTAAAGTCATTTCTGGGAAGCTGCGTTTTCTCTAGGAAGATATCGAGAAAAATAAGAAAGTATTTCTCAGAACTGATATATAGGGACTACTTCATGTAAAAATAATCTAGTTGTATCCCAAACTTTTAAGAATATTTTTCCAATCAATAACTCAGTTATTTAGAGACCAAATGTATAATAATCAGACATACTTATGGGGATAAAAAGGGCTACCCAAATATGTAAAAGTATAGAGGATGTCTTGTTTAAACAAACATAATTTAGTTGCAACCGCTGTGTTTTTTAAGATAGACAAAAACTGACAGCACTACGAAACATATTTCTAGCGAACTGTATTTAAACATAAGAAATGTGTTTCTATAGTACACAATTAATTACTAAGTACATAAGCCACGCCCAGTGTGTGGTTTCTTTGTGCTGAATTTACTGAATTTTAATATCATTTGTTCCTATTTGCACAGTAGTATAGTTTTTCCAATCTCAGAGTAATCTGTCCATCTGAACCGCTGCTACCAGGTAGTCTCATTACAAAGCCTGTCTGCGGTGGAATAACATGGAAATCGTTCGTTATATTCAAGCACGGTTTACGTATTATTCTATCGCAGACATACTTTGTAATGAGATACATACTTTGTAATGAGATTACCTGATAGCAGCGATTCCGATGGACTCTTTACACTGAGATTAGAAAAACTATGTATTACGTGATGATTATACATACTTTGTAATGAGATTATCTGATAGCAGCGATTCCGATGGACTCTTTACACTGAGATTAGAAAAACTATGTATTACGTGATGATTATACATACTTTGTAATGAGATTATCTGATAGCAGCGATTCCGATGGACTCTTTACACTGAGATTGGAAAAACTATGTATTACGTGATGATTATAAATAAATGGAAAAACCGTTGATAATTTTGTATAGGGATAAATCCGTTAAAAACTGCTTAACCATCAAATTTACTTTTAACTTAAGAAACTTACTGTATGTGGTCTAACTGTGCGGACAATTTACTTTGGTTTTATTTTTAGATCTTTCGTCCTTAAGATACTAATATTGGGACATTGTCATGATTTTTCTTGAAGTTTAAATTCATTTTAATAGAGTTATACAGGGTGTTTCATAGGGAAATATACATACGTTAACTGTGGATGTGGGACAACTAGGTGGTTCCAAATTACCAATGGTTAATGGGTCAAACAACCTTCATTACCAAGATACACGGTTTTTAAGCCACAGCATACGAACCACTCTGTATAAAAATTTGATATACAGTAGGTATGTTCTACTTATTCTATCGAATCGAATAACGTATTAACCAAAGTGGAAATATAGGTCCGGCTTCATAAAAAAATATCAATTCCGTATAATCCAAGAACAACACCCTGTATAACAAAATTTTGAAAGTCTGTTAGATATTTGAAAACAGCTTTAAAAATATAGTATATACCACTGGCAAATTGCCAGTGGTATCGGGATATCTCCCGAAAGTGTTAGAAAGATTCTACATAAACATAAGTACAAATCTTTTAAGTACCAAATCCATCAGCATCTTTACGAGGGAGATTATCAACGAAGATTGAATTTTTGCAGTTGGTATCTAGAAACTGAGCGTCATCAGCCAAATATAAAATCATGCATTTTATTTTCGGACGAATCTCGATTTACCAACATGGGAATGTTTAACAGGAACAATACGAGATATTGGGCAACTGAAAATAATCATATATTTAGAGGAGGGGCTTTCCAAGAAAGATTCGGCATTAACGTTTGGCTGGGCGTTATAGGAACACATTATAGGACCAATATTTTCTAATGGGCCCGGTACCTACATTTTCTACAGAACGAAATTCAAAATTTTATTGAAGTTTTATCTGTGCAGCATGAACAGAACATGTCTTCTATCAGCAAGATGGTGCACCGCCCCATAACGCCCGAGGAGTCACCGACTATTTAAGTGAAACTTTTTATAATCGGTGGTCGGCGTGATCCCCATATCTTACACCTTTGGATTTTTTTACTGGGCCCATATCAAGGAACAGGTGTATAAGACACAAGCACATAACATAGGAGACCTTAGAAATAGAATTACGCAAGTGATAAACTCTATTACTCCAATTCAGATGGAAAACGTTCAACGGGAATTTAAAGAAAGGATTAATTGTTGCCGAGAAGTCAACGGTGTACATTTTCAACATTATACCTACCTATTACTTTTAGTGTTTCACTTTTGATACTTATTTTTCTGCTTTGAGCAGATTTGTGACATATTATTGCAGGTGAACATTCAGTCGTCGATATCTCATAAACTATTAGGTTTAGACAGGGGACACCAGAAACAAAAAATATCCAGAAAAGTTAGTAGAATGTAAATTTAAGGTTTAATACAGGGTGTTCCATTAAAAATATCGAAGTAATTTGAGCTTGAAAATCACTCTTCGTAGTACTTTCGGTTCAGCCGGAAATGAAATTTTTTACTTTATCAAATTTTACTCACCAAAAAACTTAAATAACCGTAACAGATTTGTTCCTACATTCATTTGTTTTATGAGAAAATGAAATAATTTATGATTGATATAACATTTTCAACCGCCATTTTCTTGAAAACTGTCAAAGACAGGGTATGCTACATGTTTTGGACCTACAATTTCCTGGGCAATCTAAATTTCGAATAATATATAGGGTGTTCCATTAAAAATAACAAATTTTATACTGTTTCCGGTTAAACCGGAAATGAAAATCAGATCATGAAGCAATCAAACTGTGCACCGTATTCAACCATACAACATCCCAAAATTTGAAATCGATAGCTTTTTTACAAGGAAGTTATAGGCTGGCTAGTAATATCGTAGGCACCCGGTATAGTGCACTTTCTATATTTCCGCATTTAATTCTACATGTTTTATTTTTTAACACAAATTCAATTTTATAGGAAATTCCATGAGGTAAAATTTAAAAAACTATTTTCATTGTCAAATTAATAAGATTACTCACCTTTGAGTTATTGAAACGTCAAAACATATTGCTTTAGTATCATAAAAGTATCTGAAAATGAAATTACAGGTCCGACCTTAAACCAAAATACTAAACGCCCTGCATAACGCAATATTAAAAATAATTTAATTTGCCTTTGAAAATGAATGAGAATTTATTCATAAAAAACATAATCACAAAAACTTTAAATATCAACTAAATCAACATTTATACTTATGAAAACGATATTGAAAGAAATAGGTATTTTGGGCCTAGGCAATAACTGTAAAGTAATACAAAAAAGAGAATGTTCCCCTGGAAGAAGTTATAAAAAATGTAATGTGTCCCGTTTTTTATCTTGTCAATGGTCGCATTATAAGAAAATCTTTGAATTTATATTAAATTTTCAAAATGACGCCCCTCTTCATTTCTGCATAAATTAATTCTTCTGAAGAATTCCCTCAAACAATTATCCAACTCTGGTGGAGTTACTTCATTTATAGCTCTTCTGATTTGTGCTTCTAGTTCTTTTCGAGTAGACTCGTCTTTCAGAAAACTCCATTGGTTGTTGTCAGGTGATCTGGGAGACCACCTGACCGGTCTATTTGTACCAATCCGTTGATTCTCGAAATTCACATCTAAATAGGTGGTGACTATTCGGGCATTATGAGGTGGGAACCCATCCTGCTGAAAAAAACAGTCTATTTCTGGCCTCTCTTGGCAATTCGTTTATAGAATCATTGTTAATATTAGTAAAAAATTCCAGATATCTGTCAGAAGTCAACTGACTATCAAACATTATTGGAGGCAGCAACACATTACGAAAGATGCCCAACTAAACATTAAAACCAAAGCAATCTTGCTGGTTTCCTTTTCTAGAGGTGTTGATTTTGTTCTGCCCAGTATCCAGTATTTGTAAATCTTGATTCATAATAAAATAATATATGCCTAGCACAATCATTATTTCTTCTAATGTTAGTTATAGCCCAGTCACAAAATATCACTCTTTCAAACTCGTTTCCATATAAATGTTCAATTATTTGATATTAAATTGGAATTGTGTTTCTTTAAAATCCTCCTTGCAGATTCGTGGCTAATATTTAACTCATCTCCAATTATCCGAAGAGATACAGGCCTATCAATTTCAACAACGGCTAATACATTTACTATAGTCTCTTCGTTTATAATTACCCCTTCATTTTCATCATTTACTGGGTAAATTTTTCTAAATTGAACTTTTAGTCTTATGAAATAATTTTGGGGCGGGTGTCTTCTGTTTGAAAAACGTTGTCCGTAGTTTATTGCAGCAGCTCTGACATTTTTCCGGAATTCGCCGTAAATTAATAACATGTCGACTTTTTCATTTTATGTGTACATTTTTAATGGATATTGAAACAGTAAACGTAAAGGAGCAACAATCAATTAGTTCTTTAAAACTGACAGCTCAAATAATAATATGTGATTCTCATTTATTAGTTATTACCAAAGGCAACTTTTGCAAATTATTTTAATGCTTTAGATTAATATCTTTCGTACAAATCCAAGAAGTTTTAAATTTGCCACAATTCATTTATAATGAAATCCATTATTCTTACACCAATTTAAAGCTTAAATTATGATGATTCCTACAAGGAAGGGAAACATTGGAGTTACTATTTGAAAAAAAATAGTACCTAATTGTCGTCCAAAAAGTCAGGAAAAATTGTTTTAAATTTTTTCAAATAATTTGATTATAATGAAAAATAATCGTTTCATGTTACACCCACATATCAAAAATGAACCATATTATGATATCTAATGCCGACTTAGGAAATTTTTATTATCAAAAGAGTTTCAATAATTAATTTTGAATTTCATGAAAAATTTAAATAAGGCCGCCATATTTAAGGGTAATGTCAAAAATTTTGATTCATTATGTAGAAAATTTCATACATAGTCAGAATATTTTAAAATATACAGGATGTTCCATTTAAAAATTCAAAATTGATGACACTTTCGGTGAAACTGGAAGTGGTGTTGATAATATATGTTAGTCAAAATAAACACATTTACTTCTCATGCTAGAGTTTTAAATTTATAAATTTTATTCTAATAAAAAAAAAATGGCGGACTGATACATGATTACTAGAGTTGGCATTTCGATCCGCAAATCAAGGACGGTGCCAGGTAGAGAAATACCCAAGTACGCAAGCGAGACTTGTTTACTATTTTAGTCTATTGTCATTCGTCGAGGTGTCAATAACGTAATTTATTTCTTTCCCTTGTATTGTTGATAATTTTATTTTTTGTATTGTATTCTTGATATTAATTTATTAATAAAGTATGTCAGACCAGCCCAAGGGTAAATATGACCATACGCTGACAAAATGAATACATTTATCAGTTAATTTCCGGATTTATTCTACAATGATGCTATAATGATTAGTAAGGTGTGCGAGACTGACCTGATGTGCAGGGACAAACGTGACTGTAAACTTCACGTAAATTTTGTGCAACATAAAGCTAAAAAAATGGGGTGCCTTCGACAACAGTTTATGTTCGATTTACTCTTAATGCTGCTTGCCTGTAATGTTCCGCTGCACATACTCGATAAACAACCATTTCAGGAGTTCTGGAATAAATATAATCCCAAGGTGACGTTACCAAGTCGCACAACGTTGCGTAACTATGTACCAACTGTAACCGAAGACATTGTAAATAAGATCAAAAGTATATTAAAAAATACACGGTTGTGTTGACGAGACGACAGATTGTAAAAAAGAATCTATTGTAAATGTTATAGTACGTATGCTGGACCCTCTTAAATCAACATTTCCACTATTACTAGCTAGCAAAAGCCTTACTGAGTGTATTGGCCAAACAATTACTCGGGTGGTGCTGGAGATGTTAGAAAAATTTGATCTGTCAAAAAGTCAAGTGTTGATGTTTGTGACCGATGGTGCCGCAACAATGCGTTTAGTAAGCCGTTCTCTTCAAGAATATGGTTGTAGGTTAGTACATGTTACGTGTAAAGTGCATGCTTTACACCTTGTGGCAGAAACTATTCGACAAAGTTTTCCAGAGGTAGATGCAGTAATAGCAAGTACTAAAAAAGTGTTTCTTAAATCTCTTAAACGTCTTCACGCATTTCATAGCAAGTGTCCTGGTATTCCCGAATCACCACAGCCAATTTTTACACGTTGGGAAACATGGTTGGAGGCTGCATTTATTATGCCGAATATTTACAATAAATAAAAGCTGTGATACTACAATTCAATCCAGACGAGTCTGTAACTATTAAGGAAAGCCAGACAAAATTCGAAGATGTTTTTTGTTTGAACAGCTTTAAGAACTCTTCAAGAACTATAAAGGATTACATGACGCCATACAAAACAGTGCATGGTCGTTAGCGGAGTCACTGCAAATAGTGGACGAAGTAAATCGACTGCTACACTCTATAGGTGATGCAAAAATTGAGCCCGTTGGAGAAAAGAGTGCATGTGTTAAAGCAAGACACCGGTTTTAGCAGATTAAGACAAATTTGTGACTGTACTCTTGGTGCATCTACAGACCCGTTAAGTGAGTTCAAAGACTATTTTAAGTATGCCCGCATTACATCAATAGATGTCGAACGGTCGTTCTCAAAATATAAGCATAATTTTTCACCACGTCGAACATTACTCTCGGAGACAACCATAGAAACATACATGATGTTGCAAAGTTTTAACACATCTTTTCCAGTTTGTGATAACCAAGCTAGTTAAGAGGGTAAGTTGTGTATACATTGTTATAAATTGTAATAGTTTATTGCTTTTATTACTAGTTAATTTCTTATTTTACACTTATTATGGTGCGTACGCCTATGTCCTGCGGCGCAATCTTGCCAACTCTAATGATCACGTTGACACCCGGTATACATCAAGTCATTATTTTAACCTACTAACTAAAAAAGTGATTTAGGGATGGAGACTCCTAACCAGCCGTTCCAAAAACGAGATATTGGCGGGTATTGGGATAACAGGGAATACTGAGTGAATGCACGGTTTTTCAGACGTCAACAAGTACATCTCTGATAAATAACTCTTCAAATAGAAACGAATGTTTATTGTTTGCATGCCTTACAAATATCCGGCGAGGCGGAAGGTTAAATATTGCCGTTTCCCTCTCCTCTATTCATTGAGATCAATCAAGTTTTTTTTGAACATCTGAAATACAAATTTTGAAGACAAATAACATAGCCATAAGTGCCTACTGCGTGCCACCCAACTCCTTCACTAAGTTTAAACTTATTCTGAATGTCTGTCTGGGGGTTACAAATAGAGATAAATGGTTAAAGAGCTTATCACTGTGTGTTTTCCAAGTTTCAAAATATAATCCAAAGTGTTGGCAGACTGGCCTATATTTACTTAAATTTCCACTTTAAATGGAATGATGAGGTTTCTGTTTGCTTAACTGAGGTTGTACCGAAACAAGTTGGTTGCTTTAAAGATAAGCATTAATGAATTGATATTACGTTATATTTAATTTTATAATTAGTTAAATTACGCATTCATTAATTACAGTTCGAATTTAATCAGGCACGAAAATGCTTTGTCAAGGACAATGTTTTTACTGTAGGATTATCTTTTAAAACTTGAAACCATGACAGATTTCGAAGGAAAAGTAATTGAAAAAATATTATAATTTCAAATTGAGCCAGAGAGGATCAATAGATTAGTTAAAACTGTTTACCAAAAGACACCGGCGGAAATCCTTGCATTTCATTTTAAGCTTAAATGTCTCATGCTTGGCATAAACACAACCAAAATTTATTAAGTATATTTTCAATTAAGTGGAAGATACTTTGTGCTGCAGGCAGCAAATGTACGAGAATTTATTATACACAAAAGTATTTGATTCAATCATAAAAAGACAACAAGTTTTTTATTGGATTTGAGTTATTATGTTCTTTCTGAATTAAGCATTTTGGAGGAACTAAAAGTGCGAAGAGCCGCTGCTGGCAAATATTGTGGATTAAATTGAATGATTTCAAAGAGAAATAACTCATTAGAATTTAATACATACATATTCAATTTAGTGGAAAAGTGGCAATCAAATAATAATGCTTTAGGCAGGTTGCAAGATATTAGCACGTTAGTAAAGTAAAACTGAAAGAAGATTGTCTAACGGTATAAACCCAATACACTTTTTTAGTGTGACGTTATATAATTAGGCAACCCACGTTCTACTATCGTGGCATATGGATTGCTTGTCAATCGGACTGAATTTTGACCCTTAATGCATATGTCTATAAAGGCGACATTATCGCGGATTGAACACAATGTAGAATTTTATTTTATCTGTAAGAAATAATTAAGAACATTCAGTCACTATTTACCATACACAAAGCTTGTGAAAATATATACCATTATAACGCATTTCAGAAACTTTTTATTATTAATATAATTAATTAATATTAAAAACGGATGAAATATTTTCCAATAGGAGTCAAAAGTTAATATTGCTGTTAACTTCATCATCCTTTCAACTTGCTTGTTGAATTATTTCAGTCGTCACATTTTATAACCTAACTTTCTTATTTTCAATTTCAAGTGTTGTATTATCGATTTAAAAACCGTTTTTGTGTTTATTTTGAACTATGTGTTTATGATTTGCTCCAGAGTGTGATTATACTAATAAAAGTGGATGTAAAATGTTTAATTTTCTAACGGATACCAAATTAAATGAAATGTGGGAGCAACTTTTGTTAGATTTGCTTTATTCATATTTTGAGGTTATAGTAGTACACGTAGTTGTAGTGATTTTATAAGGAAATAATGACCAATTTTTATTAATCTTATTTAATGTTTTCATAATGGCGTGACGCCCAGTAGTTAGTATGTTAGAAGACTGAATTTTTGCCAAAAATCACATAATATTAAGAAATAATTACAGTTAAAGGATTCAAAAATCAAAGACAAAGACCAAGTTTGCAAATAAAATGTGCAAATATAAGTAAAACAGTAAAATTACTTTAATTAGTTATTTGAATATTAAAAAAAAAGGTCTAACAATCTGTACAAAAGTGTGTTGCAATGTGTTGTAGTATACTTTTGAAACTTGGTAATACACTTGGAAAATAGGCACATTTAATATATAATAACTATGTAATTTAAGAAGTTGGAAAACACCAAGAGCTGTAATAGAAAAAATTATTTACTAGTTACTTAAAACATTTTATTTATTAAAATCACATTTAAATTCATCCAATGAAAATTTATCAATACCTTTGTTGATTTTAAATTTAGTAAACACTGACGCAGTTCTAGCAACAAACATATGCTGGCCCAAGTGGTACATAAAACTGCATCGTGATATGCAAAGCTGCAAATCGTTTCTGTGTATCATGGTCGTAGAGTACAGATATACTTACTGTCGCCGGCATTCACCTTGACTGCGAAACTTTTCTCCAGTCCAGTCTATTATTAGCTTTCGAGTTGTGTACACGTTAAGTCACTTGGGCGTATTGCATAATGTTTTTGTGTTTTTATTTTATTTGTTGTGCTGTATTGTTGATATTAATTAAATAATAAAGCATGGCAGATGTACGTATGGGTAGAAAATGGCCATTTGCTGACAAAGTGAATAAATTCATAGGTGAATTCCCGGATTTATTCTATGATGGTGCTAAAATAATTTGTAAAGTGTGCGAGAAAGATTTGATGTGCTGGGATAAGCGTGGTTGTGGATTTCACGTAAATAGTGTACACCATAAAAATAAAAAAAAGGCGTGCCTTCGACAACACAGTTTCTGTTTGATTTACTATTAATGCTGATTGCCTGTGATAGTCCGCTGCACACACTCGATAAACAACCATTTCGAGAGTTCTGGAATAAATACAATGCCCAGGTGAAGTTACCAAGTCGCACAACGTTATGTAACTATCTACCAACTGTACACGTAAACATGGTAAAAAAGATGAAATATGAATTAAAAAAATGCACGATTGTGGTTATCTGTTGATGAGACAACAAATTGTAAAAAAATTCTATTTTAAATCTTATAGTACGAGTACTGGACCATCTTAAACCGACAGTTCCACTGTTACTAGCTAGCAAAAGACTAAGTCAGTGTACTAGCGAAACAATTACCAGGGTGGTGCTGGAGACGTTAGAGAAATTTGAACTGTCAAAAAGTCAAGTATTGATGTTTGT
Source organism: Rhamnusium bicolor (assembly GCA_029963845.1). NCBI lineage: Eukaryota > Metazoa > Arthropoda > Insecta > Coleoptera > Cerambycidae > Rhamnusium > Rhamnusium bicolor. The sequence continues at coordinate 1,103,002 of JANEYF010002643.1, forward strand.
GACTGATGGCGCCGTGACAATGCGTTCGGTAGGCCATTCTTTGCAAGAACAAGGTTGTACGTTTATACATGTTACGTGTAAAGTACATGCTTTACATTTTGTGGCAGAAACTATTCGAAAAGGTTTTTCAGAGGTGGATGCATTAATAGCAAGTACAAAAAAAGTGTTTCTTATATCTCCTAAACGTCTCCGTGATTCTCATAGCAAGTGTCCCGGTATTCCTGAACCACCACAGCCGATTCTTACACGTTGGGGAACATGGTTGCAGACAGCTTTTTATTATGCTGAATATTTCCAATAAATAAAAGTTGTGATACTACAATTCAATCCAGATGAGGCTGCAGCTATTAAGGAAAGCCAGACAAAATTCAAAGATATTTCTGTTGAGACAGCTTTAAAAAATATTGCAAAGAACTATAAACCATTACATGAAAGCATAAAAAAAAGAAAACAGTGCGTTGTCGTTAGCGGAGTCACTGCAAATAGTGGACGAAGTAAATCTGCTGTTACACGATATAGGTGACGCAACAAATGAGCGCGTTAAAGAAAAGTTCGCAAGTGTATTAAATAAAGACACCGGTTTTACCAACTTAAGACAAATATGTGATGGTGCAGCCTCAGATCCGTTAGGTGCGTTCAAAGACTAATTTACGTATGCGTGAATTACATCAGTAGATGTCGAACTGTCGTTTTTAAAATATAAGAATATATTTTCACCAAAGCGAACATCACTCATGGAGACAACCATACAAACATACCTGATGTTGCAAAATGGCTTCTCCAGTTTGTGATAAGCAAGCTAGTTCATCAAGCTAGTTTAGAGGGTAAGTTGTACATACATTGTTATAAATTGTAGCAGTTTATTGTTTGTCGTATTAGTTAATTTCGCGTAAGCCACTGTCCCACGGAACATTTTTGACAGTCCTAATGATATGTTAATAGCAAATACCCAGTTATACATCTGATTGAAGCAACAAAAACAAATACCGAGTTTTGCATCTGAGTGAGTTTTTAACACCTACTTTAGCATGCAAAATACTAACTTATGCACCTTATTGGCTATATAGTCTTGTAAACAATGCATTTTTATATTTGAAAAACTGTATTTTGCATCTAAGATACATATATGTACAGACCAAATTTACCAGCCACGAATGCAGAATAAATATTAGTTGTGACCATGTATGCTAATGGGATGATAGACTTTAGTCATTTTGAATAATACATTGTATCAAGCGTTATGTATTTCATAACTTATTTTATACTTTTATTTGTCCACGTATTTCCTTTCATCAACCATATGAGTAGCCAATTTCCTCTCCCTGATTACAATATTACAAAAACTACTGGACCAAGAAAAGGAAAAAATACTAAATTAAAGTAAATTATCCATGATTATCTAGTATTTATAAATAAAAGGTCACAAGTGACAAAAGAAAATTATAATTAAAACACATATTAATGGAATACAATAAACAATTCGCATTTTCAAATGGGCCCTAAAGTGTAAAATTGTTAACACCAACAAAATAAAATGAACTAATATAATCAGCAAAAATCATTATCTTCTAATGCTATGCATTTAGGCTGTATAAATGCCCAGTAAACTGTAATGAATTAAAGTTTATTTAATACGATACTGTTATAACGCAGTCTCTATTGGGATATATAATTTTGACCCGAAAGATAATAAACTCTATGATTTCTCTTTGAACAGGCCCAATATATTTGATAAAGTAATCACAGATGGATCCCTGATAAGAAAACAGTATTTAAGCTTGGAATTCATACAACCTTAAACCAACTTAAGAGGACTTATCTTGCAAATCTTGACTTAGTCTAAGGGCCGGTTTATTCATGCTGGGTTAGCTAAATTATCCATCAGTAGGGACTTCTCAGCTAATAGAATTCACCTATATCACACTGACGGATAATTTTGCTACATATGCATTGAAAAACTGGGCCTTAGTGTAAATCCCAACATTCTCATAGAGAATGAAATAATTTATTTAGTACGCACAGAAAACGATTTGCTCTGTCAGAGACCCGTGGCGGCTGACCCAGTGCTTTCCATGGTATCCGTCTGTTAGGTGCTGCAATGCTACACTAAGAAATATATTGAAATAAATAACAAATATATACACGTATGATAACATTTTGTTTTTATAAAATCACATTGTTCGTATATCTTGATAAATGTATATTATTCTTTTATCTATTTAGATCGAATGCAGCCATGTACAGCTCTGCAGAGCTTATTGACGGTTCCTCTTGCTCTATATGTACAGAGAATTTTAATTTGTAAATAAAATAAACACCTAGATCTTCACTTGTATCTATGCGAATCAGAGTCTGAAAGATTTGGGTCGATTTAGTAGTCTTATTATGTTAAGTTTACGGGATAAATAGTAAGTGTGTTAAATTTAAGGAAATAAATAACAACTTGAGGTAAGCCGACGCAATTGCCAAAAGATCACTTTTCAATAATTCTGTCAATATACATCCTCCATGACAGTTTCCTATCAGGGGTCCCCTCCAGATATTTGACCGCCAGCATAAGAGGTCTATATCTGATGCCTAAAGTCCTTTATTTTGCTTCTCTTGGTAAAAGCATCACCTTGGCCTGTCTATTACCAAACACCACAATCGAAGTGATAGACAGCTGTCTTGTGGGCAGCCTCTCTTTACCGCAACGTCTAGCTGGCAGTGCTCGTCTTTTGTCTAGCACAGACGTCACCCATATTCTAGTTACACCTGTAGCCCTAAAAGCGTCGCAGATAGTCATTGTCCTTGCTTTGTCGAAAGGTTCTATATTGAAAGATACTGCTTATAATGAAGAACCTTTTCCACCTCATACACGACGGCAGGTAGATCTGTCTCTCTGGACCTACCTTGCCTATATGCTTGCTGATTTTCATGAAATGTCTACCTGGTTAGTTCCCCTTCCAGTAAATATCTGTCCAGTATCTCTTCTAGCGTATTTAGCAAAAAACACGTGAAATGGATAGCCCTAAATGGTTTGGGTGCCGTGTAATCTTTTCTCCCACTTCAGCTGATCTGCAGGCCTGCTGGAAATATCCCAGTGCCAGAGTGATGGCCCGAGGATACTCTTTACGCGAGGCAGAAATAATCAAGCCTTTTGGTTTACCTTCCAGGCTCGTCAGCAAATTTTTTAAAAGATACCTACCAATATGGAATGGTATCACAGTTCAGTGCATTTAAAAGTATGGAGGGTGTAATTAACCGAATCTGTTTTCATTTTCTTTTTGAAAATAGGATGATCGAGATTACCAATTAATGAAAAACAGTAAAATTTTTAGTTTATGTTCATTACCCATTTGATTTTATTCGAAACTCTGATAGTTATTAACACGTTAACTGCCACATGGTCCGTCGGCGTCCAAATCGGAACTCTTCTATCATGCCAAGTCAAATTTGATGTTGATACTATATGGAGCCATTTATAACTATACTGACTAAAGTTATAAGACTCAAATTTATGTTAATTTGTTATCAAAACTAGTCTTTGGCTTGATATTTACTTTTGAAAAAGAACAATTTTATTTTGTGTTTAATTACGTTTTTTAATAAAACACAAAATTCTTTACATTAGTATTAACACTCGAAAGAAACGACTATCATTCTGACGTAGTTTTTCACGAATCACCAAAACACTATACACTGCACTTGACGCCAACCAAGTTGGCATCATCTGGAAATGATTAGTCATATGCAAAAACTACATCGGTGTTATTTTCACATCAATGGTTCTAACCCACTCTAGGATTAACATTCTTCATTGTACCAATCGCAATTATGGTAAGTTCTCTCTGGGACCCCAACAATAATCTGAACATGTCAAACTATACTAACATCGGTCTACTCGCGGCCAAGCTAAGACTTTCGATAACCCTAGCAATTGGTCGCCGGCGACCCAAACGGCGCCTTAAAAATAAACTGCATTGGGCGCCGGCGATCAACATCATTAAATACAGCTTAATTGCAAGTTATTCCTTGGCAGTTAACGTGTTAAGAAAAAACAATATGCTTTAGAACTGTAATTCTGAAAGCAAAGGGGGATTTTGTGTTTTGGCCTATAGTATTTTATTAAAAAATAAATGTATTGCTCCTGGTATACCCATGTAACAAATGTTACAAAACCATGACTCTATAGACGATCAAAATATAACAGAGCTGCATAAAGTGAGATAATATAATTGAGACTTAAATTTAACTGCGATATGATAACACGTCATACATTAATGTATCTGTGAAATAAACTTTTAATAGTTGAAGATTAAGCCGTTTTAGTACCAATAAAATGGAAATAATGTTTACGAACATTTATGAAGCACTTTCCAAAGTTATTCGTTTATGTCTCGTACAATATCACAAATCATACGTAAAATACTTCTATAGAGTGTATCAGTGTAATTATGTGTAATATTAATTTATTTCTTGTGTAGGAGTGAATCGTAAAATTTTAGAAGAGGATTGGTCTCATAATTCTGTGTGACTCAGTTTATGATTATTTCCCTTTACATTTCATAATCCAATAAGATAAAAGAATATCAGTTCTTTAAACCTATCCCATGTGAATTATGCTGACTATTTCCCTCACATTATAGGAACCAATGAAACAGCAAGATTTTGAAAATTTGGACCAATAAGAACAAACTTTCAGCGAAAATTCAACCAATATAAAAATCGAAGATTTTTTCTTTCTTTCTTATTTTCCTGTGAAGATGGCAGGGTTATAGAAGCAAAAGGAACATAATTAATTATCAACTTTTTAAATATTTTGTGTTTTTCTATAAGAAATAATAATTTTAAAACTCGATTTTTAAATAAATCCGCTTAAAAATTGTGACACGGGAATAAAAGTATACCCAGTCGTGATTGTAATAATTTGAATTGTTAATTTAGTTAATAATAAAAAATAATTCTACTTCTATGTTTTGTTCTGGAAATAGTCTAATAAATATATTTCGTGCATTAAAAATAATCTGAAAATTCAGCATTCTGAAAAAGTACCTCCGACTGCGTCTATGGCATTTTTTGTCAGATAACATCAAAATCAACTCAAGCAGTTTCTAGGCAGCACGTTTTCATGTGCTGAATTTTCGATAATTTCTAATGCGCATTTTCATTAAATTTTATTTCTAAATTTATCCAAAATATGTTTTATGGCGTTCATTCATCAAGTCCAAATTAAGGAACAAAATTTTATAAAACACGAAAATAATTTTATAAAAATGATATACAAAAATTTTGTTATAGTAAACTTCATTTTTAACCAAATTTGATAATCTAGAACACAACTTGTAACTAGAAGAATGCTGTCAAGGCTGAATAATATCGATTTAAATCGTCTTTCAAAAAACAAAATGGCAGATAATTTAAAGAAATATAATGTAATATAAATGTAGCATATTTTGTAAAATTTATAAATTCTCAAGGGTTTTGTCATAATAATTGTTAAACAACTAGTATTACAAAAATTGTTTTCACTGTTGACATAACTGTTTTTAAATTGTTTTGTTCGACGAAGTATTAATATTTAAAGTCTTAAATAATATAGAATGATCGAATCTCTCACAAGTGATGGATGACAGAGCACCACACAGATCCAAACGTTTGGCTTTCAAACAATCCCGATCTTAATCCTGTAGATTATTTTGTTTGGGTAAATTTTCCGGTAAATGTGTACTAATGTAGATGAACTAAGAGATAGGGTATTATACTGTTGACGAAATGAGATAAACCAAGATGATTGAAAAGTCACTTGTAGCGACTACGAGTAATAGCTATCGCTGAGTCAAATAGCGGTCATATAGTTAGTACTTGTCAAGGCATTTAAAATGTCATTGCTTTTCTTTTGTTTGTTTCGGGGATTTCAGTATTTGTATATAGTTTCAGAATCAGATTTACCATCATTTATTAACTCTCAGATTATATAATGTGTAAAGATCTGAATATCATTAATATGTCAAAGATATTTTTAAATTAACAAAAAATTTGAACTGTTTTTGATTTTCATAAAGTTATTTTCGTATTCTATAAAATTTTATGACTTTTGCTCTTTAATTTGGACCTAATGAATGGATACCATAAAGTAAATTGAAGATAAAATTGAGGATAAATTTGTACGACCGATATTTACTAGATGTATGTTAACCGATTGTATTTTTATTAATTACCGTCATCCTTTCTCGTATTCCCTATACGGGCCATAGAGAAAAATTCTGAATTTGGAAGGTTGTTGTAGATTAAGTTTTTGTTTTACTCATTGAAAACAAATTTAATGAACACTAAAGCCCAAATTTACGGATATTTTTTTAATTTCAATTTCCGCAATTTAAAAAACCACAAAAATATCTTTATCTTCAAAAATGCGATTTGGACTGGAAATTTACAAAGAACATACACATAGGATATATATGTTAGTTTTGAACAAAAATGCAAATTGCAAGTTTCAGCTACTTCTCAAGATTACAGTTTGTTCCTTGAAAGAAAATTGAATTGGTTTTATAAACCAGTTACAACATTCCTCCGGTTACAATAATTTAAGTTCAAGATTGAAAGAAGAGGAAAAACATTAACGAAGCTACCGAAAAAAATAAGAGATCTGGTTTTTTACACCACCCGATACAGTGTGTTGTAACGAAATTGCAAGCTATTTCATTCCAGTTTGTTGTGTTCCACGATGAATTAAGTTTCAGCCAGTCTAGTCTAGATGGCGCCACTGATTTCTACTGGAACAGTTGGTTTTGCAGATTTTTGCACTAAATATCCATCTATTTTTATTGCTCATACTCTACTCTCAAATGTCTGTCTCTTTCCAAACTATAATTGAGTTTAGGTAGCAGAATACTACGATGCTACTTTCTTCTTACTAGTGTAGCGTTCAGATTGAAACCATCTCTAATTCTGAGGTCTGGTTGATAAATATATGCACTGGTATAAAATAATCCACCACAAAAGAAATGCACCAAATTAGATAATTTTCACAAAGGTTATAAACAAATAGGTTTGGTCCAAAAAGGTGTACCAATCTCCAAATGTCACCAGTCACCACTGTTCAGAGCGCTACCAACGTAGCTAAGTGACCTAAAACATCAACAGGCAAAGACAGAAAACAACTAACTACGATACAAAATGGCGACATCCATTGCCGAGTAAATCTAAAATTTACAATAACCGAACGTTAGTTTAAATTAGCACAGGAACTTATTACAATATCATAGGGATATTAGATAAATTTGCCAACAAGGCACGATAAATCGATACTAATCAATATTAATGATGGCTGTTCCAAAGAACAACCAAGGTGAACTGATCACCGAAAAGCAAATTCGCTCAAGGCGTAAATTAAGATAATTACGGTACAATATTATGAAAATTACCTCAAAGGTACTTTAAATCAATATAACAACTTTTTAAATAATGATGATCATAAAATCAAATGATAATACCAGAAAACATATAAATTTTACCAGACCGCAGAATTAGAGATGGTTTCCATCTGAACGCTACACTAGTAAGAAGAAAGTAGCATCGTAGTATTCTGCTACCTAAACTCAGTTATAGTTTGGAAAGAGACAGACATTTGAGAGTAGAGTATGAGCAATAAAGATAGATGGATATTTAGTGCAAAAATCTGCAAAACCAACTGTTCCAGTAGAAATCAGTGGCGCCATGTAGACTAGACTGGCTGAAACTTAATTCATCGTGGAACACAACAAACTGAAATGAAATAGCTTGCAATTTCGTTACAGTGTTTAAAAAAGTGTGTCATTATCAAAACTGCGGTCCTACCCCAATTTAATCTATTGTCAGGGCATTTGAACTGCAACTGGTTTACCGTGTACTATGTTTACAGCAAGTTGGGATGTATCAAAGTAAATACCTTCTTGAACTCAAATATATAAAAAGCCTAGGTACCAGACGCAAAACAAAAGTAAATTTTTTATTAATATAAATAAAATTTTATTTACTTGAGATAAAAAATAAAGATTTTAAATAAATAAAAGGAATGTATAAAAAACCAGAACCTACGTCACTGGTCATTTGTCGGCTACTCAAATCGTTGTTTCACGTTGTTTTCACACAAAGTCGATAGCTGGCGGAAGATATTTCATAACAACAAAAGGAGTGACAATAGTCCACGTCACCATCAGCCAAATTTGATGTCTCGGTGACTTACACATAAAGCTATATGAGTCATTATTCTCCCTCCTTAAATATTCTTTTATACCTTTCAGTCGGTTTCATAATGAAAGATAACTCGTAGATGCGTTTCTGTGTACTAAAATTTTTGTTAGCAGAGCTCTCTCAAAAGATCATTTCTTCTTTATTACGACATTGTATAAGCATAGAGCTCACGTTCACCTACCGTAAGCAAATCGCAATGCATAAAGACTGTTTTAGATGGCCATAATTTTGTTAAGTAATTTTAAAGCAAACGGATTTACAATAGTTAAAATAGCAAATAGAATTCGTTATGATCAGAAATGTTAAATATGTGATAACAACTTTCTTATAAGAATTCTTAACAAACTTATGACCGTATGGACATAATACACTGAACTTGCGTCAGTTTTCCAACGCAATGTACTTAATTAAAGAAAACGTTATTTTATTATTTAGCTCATATGTAATTTAAAGGTTAAATTTGTAAATAAATCTAGTTATACTCAGATCGCATTTTTTTAAACTGACTAAAACATTATATTTATCATATAAAAGTTATTCATAAACCTTAAAAAACTATTTTGGCCAAATTTGTTCTCCTAATTTTGAAACAACGCTCCTTAATATAATGTACCCTTACCACATTACAGTTTACGTAAGAAGATATTTTCAGATATGAGTTATGTTCAGTTTTCTATTCTAATTTTTTCTAAAAAACAACGCGACAGAATTGAAAATGCTCATCATATCCATTGTTCTAAAATCTACCTACATAACGATCGTACAAAAACCAACGATGTCAAGTTGCTCATGCAAATCAAAACGTAGGCTTATATTATGATCCAATAAATTACAGATGATATTGCGATGATTCGACGCCAGCTTTGCTTTTTCGCCTACGTCACACGGTTAGTTAACGTCAGGTCATAGTTGTTTTAACCTCTTGGATATTGTGTTTTTTTTTCGTCTTCTGAGTTTTTTTTTCGTTTTCTGAGTGTTTTTTTATTGTTTTTGTAACAATGCGGTGTTCAATGTATGGGTGTAAAGCGCCACCTATATAAGAATAAAAATGCGGCACCTAAATAAGAAATTGACTGGTGCTCCACTGAGCAGAAAAATAAAATTGAAGAACATTGTAAAACAAAATTTATTTATCTCACTTTCAAAATTCTTGTTTTAGAATATGACAGTGTGGCGGTTGGTGAAATTTAGGCTATTTCATATCTTAGTCTTGGAGCACGCAGGAACCGCTTTGGCGTTTACGCCGCCAAGGACAAAAAACAAATTGCCGCCCCTTTTAAAGTTATTTTTTTCTTAATAAAAGATGATTTTGATTTGCAATAAAAAACGTATATTTAAAAAGAAACAAGTATTAAAACTTAACATTTGGTACAAAACAGTATAAATTAAAATAAAATAGAGTTGCAGTACCTATAGATAGGTGTTATATTTTAAAAATATTTACTTAGTTTTAAACATACAGGGTACAGTTTCACCGCTATTACGATTTAGATTTTTTTCTCACTTATACCTAAAACCTAAATAGAAACAAAAGGGACGAACCAATCGAAGATCCCAAAGAAAAGCACAAAATATAATTTTTCTTCTAAACTATTGATCAAGTATTAAACGCACTAGATAGTCGATTTGAACAACTGAATCACCATAGTAACCATTTTCAATCTCTATATAATATATAGAGATTGAAAATATATTATATGTGATTTAAAAATCAATTGCTAAAATGACCAAGCCGTTTAGTCGATTTTGCGTAGTAGTTGAGCGTAAAAAGTTTTGATTAATTTTAATCTTTCTCCACTTGTTACTGATATTGGAATAGTCAGTACTATTCTTAAGGCAAAAATAAGTTTGAAGCAAAATTTAGAATTGTTATTATTTTAAGAACATCACTTGGACTTTCTTTTTTGCTCAAAAGTGCACAAACTGCAGAAATCTCCTCTAGGTACTAATTCTAGACCATTAATATCAGCTGATTAACCATCAGACAAAATATTTTCCAAATCTTTGCAAATCTTTATCAGTGTCTCCTTCGGCATGGTTTTTAAATCACATATATATAGAGATTGAAAATGGTTACTATGGTGATTCAGTTGTTCAAATCGACTATCTAGTGCGTTTAATACTTGATCAATAGTATAGAAGAAAAATTCTATTTTGTACTTTTCTTTGAGATCTTCGATTGGTTCGTCCCTTGCCTCAAATGAAAAGTTACTCGGTGTCGCGAAGTTGTTGAATCAAAATTGGCCTTAATTTCATCAGCCAATTTTCTTGCGTCAACAATAATTTCATTGAAAGACTTATTTGGACGAAGATTCTTAAAGACATTTTTGAAGTTCTATAGAAGATCAAGTGCGTTTTTCAAATCAAAATCTTTTGTTTGCATAAGCTTGCTTATGGGATTAATACAGTTTAAAATTTTATACTATATGACTATTGAACATAAAAATTTAAATTGTTTAATGCAACTAAGCAAACCCGAAGCTTCGTCTCTTATTGAGATATCGATGTCTTGGTTTTTACAAATGCTTAGCAAATCGTCGTATATTTCACCAAGTTGAAATCTTAAGGGCGCTAAAGCTTCTATCTTGCTTTCCTATCTAGTGTCACTCAAAGGTTTTAATGTTAATCCTTGGACATGTTTTAAAAATATTGCCCATCGAAAAGTAGAAGAAAAAAAAATAAATATATTTTTTGGACCATATTTTTAAAAATCGGCTGCTTCCAAGGATGCTTTTGCTATAACATTTACCACTAGATTGAGCGAATGGCTACTACACGGAACGTAGAATGCTCGTGGATTTAAATTCCTAATTCTAGATTGCATTGTTGCCCCTCATGTTAGCACCGTTATCATATCCCTGCCCTCTTATATCTTGCACATCAAGTCCCATTTCATGAAGTTCTTCAATTATAATTTCATATAGGTGTCTTCCTGTAGATCTTTCCACAGTTAAGAAACTTAAAAACTTTCGTAGATTTTTATTTCGACATCGTTTGAATCAGAATCAGACTTATTGATGGAAACATATCTAATTATCAGGGTCATCTGCTCCACCTTACTAACATCATGAGTCCAATCTAATATTATGTAATAATATTTCGCTTTTTTTATTTCAGCAATAATATGCTATTTTACACTTTCGTAAAGCAAGTCTATTATCTCGTTTTGAAGGTTTTTTTCCAAGATAGTGAGCTTTGGTTTCCTCATTTTTAAGCACTCTACACACGTGTTCCTCCATGACGGTGTCAAATTCAGACAGCAATTCAACTATTTTTAAAAAGTTGCCGTTACTATGCTCAAACAGCTTGTCGCTTGTACCTTGAAAAGCTAAACAACTTTTACCGAGCATTTTAGTAATTGCTACAATCCTTAGAAGTACCTCATATCAGTGATTCGTTAATAACTCTTTGGGCAGCTGCATTTATAGTTGTACAACACGTTAACCTTTGACTGAGTTCTAGCCAGGATTTTTGAGCCAGAATATGATCTTTAGAAATTTCATGATCCTCTAAAGTTTCAACGATGTGCTTCCAGCTTTTAAAACCTTCTTTTGAAAGGGAACTTGACACACGGCCGTAAAATTTGCAGCAAAAGCAATATATGCAGTTTTTTGAAGAGTAGTCACTAGCCAGTCTCTTATAACTTGCTCTCCATTTCTTAAAATTCGAAAATAGTAATTTGCGCTAAATTTTTTACCAGTGTCATCATAAGGAAATTTGTAATTAAACAATGGTTTAGGTGGACCTTGTCGTACTAAAAAACTTCTTTCGGCATCTCCTAAAATTCTGGGCCACAATGCTGGACCTGTACCTAAAGTTTGTACATTGCATTCCATGGGTGGTAGGGTGAGGTCAGTTTGTAGAGGTAGAGTGCTACTAGTGCTAGCCTTCTCTAAGTGCCGAGGTGGTGTAAGTTGGTAGGCTGCTTTCATTTAGTGACATAGTTGGTTTAGAAATATCGTGTATTGATTGGTCTTGGTCACCAACACTCTCTGATGATTCCGCGTTTTCCTTTTTATCTGAATTTTTGGAGATATTTGTTTTGGTATTAATAGTACTACCGGACCTACCCTGTAAATAATTGTGCAGAGCACCAGCTTGTTTTTGCTTTTGGGTTTTCTTTTTTAGCCCTCGCTTTTTGTACTGATGACCGAACAATTTTGTTTGAGCGTCAGACATTCTAAAACAACAAATTAAACAATGCAAAATACGCTAGTTAAAATAAGCCACGGCGTTGCTAAAAATAAAAGTTGGAAAAATTTTCAAATCCAATTAGTCAGTGACTTTGTCTCACAGTTTTGAAAAATAAGATGCCTAGTTTTAATTACCTACTTAAATTATTTACAAATATAAAAACGAATTTCTTAACGTTTCGGGTTAATTCTCAACCCCCTTTTTGGAAAAAATAGTTAATACTTTTAGTAATTAAAACTGGGCATTTAATTTTTTTTAAACTGTGGGACAGACTAAGCCACCGTCACCGACTAATCGTGTTTGTAGATTTTTCTACTTTTATCTTTTTATGCAACGCGCATTGGCTTATCACTACACAAAATTATAATTTATTAATTAGTAGGATTTTTTTCAGTTTTTTTTTTAGGTGTGATGAAGCCCAACAACATGGACAACTTGCGAACCACCACAATGAACATATTAAAACTAAATATTTAAAATAGATACCTATCTAAAATATTTGAATTTTTAAGATGGATTTTTTTGTTTCTCTTTTTTTCGCAGCGAAGAAAACCCCAAATAAATTAATAAAAATACATCACAACAAATATACAGAAACTATTTAAAAATATATAAGTACCTACGTATTGTGGAAAATATTTTTTGGAAAAAATTCTTTACACTTAAGTATGTAGATATTTGCAGAAGTACTTACCTTTAGAAATTGACAAAACACACAAAAGTCACTATCCCGAACTAAATTGTTAAATATTTTTAATATTCATAAACTTACTTCAAGGATATGTTGTCACCGGCACCGACGCATTTGCAATAATAACACAATTGCGCTTAGATGACTCTTTATAGTATTGTAAGGCGCGGAAACATGTCCATGCGTGTTATGTCTTGCAGTTCCTATTTTAAACAAGTAACTATATACCTACAAGTTCATGCAGGGTCATGCGCGTCTTTTAACTATACCTACGTCTTGTTTTATTTCAAAAATAAATATGCTTTTTTTAAAAAGGTGTTTTAATATTTTTTCTCGCTTTAAAACATAACAAACCACAAAGATCAAATATAAATTGCATAGTACTTAGTTTTAGTTAGGGAAAAAATCAATAAGTAGTATAAAATTTATATAAATTGAGAATAATTAATTTATCAATATTTGGTTCACATTCAGGGGGGCGAAAATGCTGCCCTCAGGTTCGCGGAACCTGACAAGGGTCCGGGTTGTCCGCCTCTAAAGCGGGCCCTGAAGCACGGGACCTAAGCGATACTTTAAGGCGTAATTGTCAAGACTAAATGAAGAAGTTTTGCAAAAAAAAGTTGCGAATGAAATTTTGCAAAAAAAAAGTTATTTTTTAAACGATTTGTAAAATATTTTCAAAACACTTTTTTCCAGAATCAGGTGGAAAATATAACGACAGATTTCATATGTCATCAAAAAATATTGGTTTTCTATAAAGTTACACCGTTTTGAAATTTTATTTTAGATTAATTTTTCACTGAGCAAATTTCAAAAAAGGTGCAACTTTGTAAAAAAATAATATTTTTTTATAGAAATTGAAATCTGTCGTTATATTTTTCATCTGATTCTAAAAAAAAAAAATTGTCGCAAATATTTTACAAATCGTTAAAAAACCTTTGAGGTTCACAATTTTTTCAACTTCTTTTTGCAAATTTCAATTGCAATTTTTTTTCTGCAAAACTTCTTCATTTAGTCTTGATAGTTACGCTTTAAAGTATCGCTTGAGTCCCATGCTCCAATACTTAGATATGACAGCCTAAATTTCACCAGCTGCCACTCAGAATATATTTACTTCGAAAAATGCTTTAATTAAATTTTAATGTTCTCAAATAAACCAATTGCTTATAAAATAAAGTTCTTATAATTAGACATAGATATAATTTATTGATGTTAAATACATAAAAGTGCTTACTAAGTCAAAAAAATTACACAGTACAGGTAGTAAATATAAATATAACCTAATAAAAGGATATTAAAATAATTCACAAACAATACAATGCATGAGACATACGAAACAGATAATTAAAATAGAGGAACAGTAGTACAATCATTACTTAACTATCTCAAATTAAAAATTTAAGGTTAAAAATTCATCCAAAGTACAAAATGCCTTTATAAAATGTACTAAAAGAAATGCTGTTCCCAGTATTTTATTTGAGAATGATAAGGCGAGTCTCAAAGATAAGATAGAAGCATTATTATCGGCAATATCTTGAAGAATGTGAAAGAAGAAAAAGCAGGAGCTTTGAAGTAAATAAAATTTTACAAGAACACAATGAAAATAAATAAGATATTATTGTTGATACTAATGAAGGAAATATAATAACAGATAATTATAAAAAAATGTATCTTTTTGTAATATTATATTATTTGTAATATTTGCAAAATTGTTTTGTATGTGTAAATATTAAAATGTTTATGTATTTTTTGCAAAATATATTTTTCTCAAATAATTATATCGTGGGAACACATACAGGGTGAGTTTTAAATGCGTAGGTATATTTTAACCCTCAATATATTTCATCGTGTACAATTGATTGGCACTGTCAAAAAATTTTTTTTAAACAAAAAATTTTTTTTTAATTTCTGATAATTTTTTCGTCCCCCAGTCATTGACATTTTGATAGTCCCTGGATAACTTTGTAAACGCCGTTCACAGAAATGACGTAACTAAAGGCAGTGTTGCCACTGCCAGAGTTCGTCATTACAATTATCCTAACTCATGAATTGCAAATTTTGAATTTAAAAAAAAAATTATTACCCTTTTTGTCACGGACATTTTGTGAGACGAACAAATGTAATAGTTTATAAAACATTGAGCTCTTTCTAAGAAGCATGATATCTGTACACACTGGCCGAAAATAAGAAATAAACTTCAAGGCAGCCAAGGCGCGATTGATTAGTCCATTGTGGAAAGCGACACTTGTCACTTGTAGCTTGCTCTTAAAATAAAAGGTGTTAAAAATATCTGTTTATTTATTTTTCCTTGTAAAATTAGGTAATCCTAACATTTTTTTTTATAAATAAACAGGACTCGTACCGTAAGCACCAAATATTAAAAATATGCAACTTTTTCTGTGTATTTTAAATTATTATTATCGTATCTAATTTATAGTTTAAGTTTAATATGGTTCATTTCTAAAAATGAATCAAAGTTGACAATAATCATTAAAAGAACGAAAAAGCAGATTTGTTTACTTACCTAATACAACAGTTACTACATAAATATATCATATGGGCTTGACGTTTGGATAGCATTCCATAGCCGTTTTGCTTGTCTAACATTTTCATCTACTTGAAAATATGCCTTTAACATATCCAGCATTAAAATAATAAAATTAGTCGGTATGGTTAATCACTAATTTTCACAAAATGAACCACCAAAGGAACAAATTATAAATAATAATTTTCGATAAAATAGTAACTCAAAACTTCGAATCACAAATTTAATCACAAAAAACTATAAATAACAGTATTAAACATATTTTTGTAAATGCTAATGCAGACAGGTACGCGAACTACCAATAACACTGATTTTTACATGGGGTGTAGTGTTGCCAGATGTGTGAGATTTTCACATAGGTTATAAATTTCATTATAAATAAATCATGATGCTTTTCAAAAAATTTCTATTGACCTAACTGACGGTTAATTTAGCTAACTGAGCATTGAAAAAACGGCTCTTACCATCGCAACAGAAACAACAGAAAACAGCAAAAGACTATTATTTATTTGGGCTTGCACAACTAGCGCTGTTTACGCGAGGTCCCGGTTTATAAAGATCTGCGTACATGGTATAAAATTTAATTCAGTTTACTCTTTTTTAATGGAAGAACTGAGCGAGGTCGGGGCTGACGATCTAAATTTAACTCTTTTATCAACTTTTGCTAATATTGGTGTAAAATGATAGACATTTTTAAATAATAGTTTTATTACTTAAAAAAAAGTGCAGGTACACAAGGGAAAATAATGGTATAATTACCATGAAAATGGTATGTCTGGTAGCACTAATTAGGTGCGTGGTTAGATGTGTGAAGATCATAGGTTATATATGCGACGCTAATATCGCAGTTCACATTATGGCGTGGTTGAATTTTTATCATGTAATGGCCTATCCCGAATAAAGTGCTGTTTTCTCAAGAAAAAATTGATCTTTTTTATAAAAAATGACGTCCAGAGTATTATGGAGGAAAAGAAAAATGCAAACTGTTAGGTATAACCAGTGTAAAAAGTGACAGAAATGTGTGAAAATACTGCAAACTATTTTCCATCACCTGCTTGTTATTGTGTTGCACCTTCAGTGTTTTACTATTAGAGGCCAATTAAAATAGTAGAGAGCTTATTTATTCCTTGAACACCTACACATTTCAAATTATTGTAATAGTAGAGGGTAAGTACCTACTTCTTAAAAATAAGAATCCTTTTATAAACTTTGAAAAAATGAGATGGGAACATTAAATTCCTCTCGAGATTCCCTAAAAAAGTTTACTGTTCGTCGGAAAATTTAGTTTTAGTTGTACATTCCATATGAAACGCTTGAAAAGAAATGTTGATTGGTGCAAGAAAAAGTAAAAATTGTACATTTCTCACATTGAAACGTATTTCAAAATGTTTACAAAATTATTTCAAGTGGAGCAATTAATCGTTTAAGTAGCTAATTATTTCATCCAATGTTATTATAAATTCGGGAATGAACTTAATGCTAGGGCTCGGTTTTTTCAATCGTGGGTTAGCTAAACTCACACTTTTAGAACTCGAATTTCTTCAATTTTACATTTGTTTTGGAAGTGGTTATAGCAACAAATATTTGATGCTAAAGTAACTTTTAGTTGAAGTGGTTTGTATTAGAATCTCATCAATTTTTGTGAAAATACAATGCTAGATAATCTTCAACTTATGTTAACTTACGATTGTAAAATCGCGCCTAGGTGAGAGAATTGCATAAGATATGCGGCAACGTTGCTTCAGTCCATTACATCATTGTTGCTAAGATATAGAATGTTTCCAGTAACCAGCAGTTCCAAAACAGTTTCATCATATTTTTTTGAAAGTCGATAACTCAGTTACACGTGGGAATTTAAAAAAAAAAATGTGTCAGAGGATTTCTACAGATGTCAAGAATTGGTGGTTTAAATATAACTACATACTTAAGACTCACCCTGTAGAGATTTGTCATATAACTACACATACCTTGAGAATCACAAAAGTGGATAATAAATTATCTTGTGCCATATTGTTTTATAATTTAAACAATTGTACATATTTTGTAGCTCCAACAAATGCCAAGTTATTTATGGGCTAATTATATTTTACTTGTCGCATCTTTCTCGATTTTCTCTTACTCTTCGCAATTTCTTTTGTAATAGTTTTCTTATTTTTCATGACACGTGAGAAAATTTTTGTTTGTATGCTTTGTTATTATTTGTAAATAATTAAAGATAATAAAGACTACTTCCAAATCTACATTGTGCAGTAGAATTTTCTTTTCTAGATTTTCAACGTTAAATAATCAGGTAGGTCTAATCCTATTTTATTTTTATGTGGATTAATTATGCCAGTGATTTTAGAAAAAGTATATTGTACACAACATCTATGCGTGTACACTGATATAAAACTTTAGATAAAAAACTGGATGTTTTGAAAAATGTTTGTATACGTATAGTAACCAACAAGTATAAAACCTAAACTTTACTAGCCTAAAATATATTTTATTACGAAACACACTTTATCTATATTTCACAATTTTACTGATTTTGTTTATTTCATGAAAAAGTTTATATTTTCATTCTTTATATTACATCACTGATTTGAATAAAGTTTTTGATATTCTTAGTCAATAATTAGTTAACGACTTTTATATTATGGAATCTTACACTATAATCATTGTATTGATTTAAGATTGTTTTAGTGTAATAATTAGGGACACGCTATGTTATGTTTTTTTGGCCAATATTGGCTACCAATGACGCCTGGCGGAAATTGTCGCCTCGGCGAAAAATATTTTGTAATATTCAATCACTTAATCACTTATCTTCCATATTTGTTCGGTTGTTTTATTTATTTATATTTATCATATTAAATGAAATAAATGAAATACTAGACCTAAGATAGAAATGTACCTAATAGGAAATAAAGATTGATAATTTGACAATTTGGCTTATAGCTATTTACTTAGTACTGAATATCAATGGTTCGAATCCATCCCTTACCAAGTTAGAAATTTTATTTGTAGTTTGTTTCGGATTAAGATGGGAGAGCGAACTGTCGATGCCCTAGATGTGGTTCGGATTCCACAATAAACTGTAGGGCCTCTTCTCTTTTAATTTTAATTTAAATTTTTTAATATAACTACTGAAAATACTGGAGAAAGCTAAATTAATACGGTAAAAAAATATCTAGTATAGATTATTATGCATTTTTCAAAGTTCTTTCAGTTTTCATCCAACTGAGGGCTCCCATTAGCACCAATGGTAAGGCAAAAGTAGATCGAGATGAAATAATTTTTAAAACATGATTAACAAGCTAAAAATTGTGAAATCAATATTTAATTAAAACCTCTAGTGATCAAAAAACTTTTGAAATAGATTAATTTAATATTAAAGTTTTCGATATGTTAATAAATGTTTGACAATATCTTATGGAAATCAGTAGGTCAGATATTTAGTTTTTAAAAATACTAGACGAAACAATCGATATAATCCACACACCGAATAAAATAAAATTATTGGAGCGTAAGTAACATAGTACTTACATAGAATTTCAATATAAATGAAATACCTATTTGGTACATACACGTTGTTAACATTTGTATAGGATCGCAGCAAATAGAGCAGGGAATTGTAGTAGAAGCGTTCTTCTAAGGAAAACTATCTTGAATTTATTGATTCAGAGACGTCCCTAGAGCAGTTTCACATCGTGTAAATAGTATCTGATATACACAAAATCTTAACATTTATTGTAAGTGATTGGTTTTATACTTTAAACTAGATAATCTTAATGGCCGAGTTGCAGAAAAATCGCTATTTATTACTGTCTGGATAATTAATTATGTGTCGGGGTTATGATAAAGTTTATCCCAGATTATCACCAATAAATTTAATAAATCCAAACAGAGCCGGATTTTCTTATACTGGAAACCTGCATTCTGAGGAGTCACCAAAGCACCGAAAATAATACATTGTGGCGGGACCAAACTTGGATCTCAAGTTGTGACAAGTTGAGATCCAAGATCTTTATGGGTGCCCATGTTGGATTTTTGCATAGTCAAAATATTAATTTTATACTAATTACAAATTATTCTTAAGTTAGCAGCTACATTGTCAGATATATTATTTTATCGTCTGTTTTACGTTCTGGCTAACATGTTCCTTCTTTGATATAAGAAGCGGATACTCTCCCGTAGGTATATCAGTTTGTTTGTATCAAAGAAGGAACATGCTGATTGACGGAAATGCTTTAGCCAGAATGTAAAACAGATGGTAAAATAATAGAGTTGACAATGTGGCCGTCATTTTAAAACTACTTAAAAGACGTAGACGGATTGTAAAATAATGATACGTACCTCAACGAATATATGGCAAAATGACCACGTTTTACAAAATGATGGGCTTTACAATCTGGCTACGACATATATACTGAATTTAGAGTTTATATTGAATTCGGTGTACATTTCGGCACCCGTAGCTATCTCATCGGTCAATTTCAATTTATCCGACCAATAGTATGTTGAGTGCCGAAATCGCTACCAGAATGTTTGGCGGTGCTGAAACGCTGGTCGTAAGTTGCACTATTAATCGTATGCAAATAAAATAAAGTAATTTTCCTTGCCTGATTTCGGCACTCCGGTTACTATTGGTAGGAAAAATTGAAACCGACCAATATGATTGCGACGAGTTCCAAAATATATGAAATAACCAATCATGTTTAGACAGGTGCCACAACAGATACCAGAATGTTTAAATGCTAACGGTTTACGAGATTCTACTAATGGTGACGAATTAAATGTGATCCAACCAATATACAAATTGCTCTCGTAACTTTTTTTTATAATGTTTGCTGTGTGTAAAATGGGAAATAAATGTATTATTCTGTAGATTTCACTATATCTTAACTCACAGAAATAAAACAAAAGAGGCCTTATAATATCCTTACCTGGAAAGGGACGATAATAAGACACAGCCAAATGTAAAAGTGGTAGAGAGGATGTTGCTGAGCCGGCACCATAGGTAACAAAATAAACTGCAATCCAAATAGCGGTATCAGGATAAGTGCTGCTCGTGCGGCCCTTCTAACCCCAACTGGAGCTGGATTTGGAGAATTGGGGTGCATAATTGTCAGAATAACACGTAGAACGTTTATCAAGAAAACTGAAAATAAAAAATGGTCTCAATAATTTATTGGATACAAGTGTAAGAAGTTAATTAAAATTTAAACAGATCAGAAGAAATTTTAAAAGGTAATTGATTAATCGTCTGGAAGTTCTTGTAAGGTTTTTAATAAAACGAAATGTTTAATATTTCTTTCATATATATTATGCTCGATAAACCAATAACGATAATAGTTTATAGAGAAGTGATTTAACTCCGTTTCGAAATCACTTTTGTTGATATATAATACAAATTGTTAGTACAGATAAATTACACATTTTCCTAAATTCCAATAAAAGTAAATGAAGCTTTAAACTAGTAGCCTAATGCAAATATCGCTATTAGTAGTTTCAGTAGATACTGATACTGTGTAACGTGCAATTTCTTTCATACAATAATTATACAAACCAAAACATGTGATATTGTTACGTGTTTGCTATCCCCACAAACACCAATATTCGTTGATTGAAACTCCAGGTAACACTTACTCACTACTTTATTAACGAATTAATAATAAACAACAATAGATTAATGACTATCTTAACTATAGTCACAATTAAACACTTTTAAGTCTCCATCTTATTTCTCCTTTACTCGTTCTCTTTCAACTTAAGAGTGAGTATCGGCCCACCGTGCATCTTATTTATACATCCATTCACGCGGTCTAGAATATTTCAGAACATTCCCAGCCGTTCTCGTACAATTCCAGTCTCATCTATTCAGTCTACATAGTCCAGTGGGGTAGCAACACATTTCCAATTATAAGGTTAGTAAATGCGCTAGACACCAGTGATTATATTTATTATTGAAAACTCTCTAACTGTTTTTGTACTGTTAGTAGGAATTAATAGAAAATGCATACTCTATAGCTAATGTAAACTAAAATTTCAGTAACTGACATTTAAAATTACCGCTCTAAATGACCTATAGTATATATACATATACTCCAGGGAAATAAGGTAAAAAAAAGGCCATCTGCGGAATGAGGCCGAACAAGCTGAATTTTTGCAGAGACCTTCGTTTTGATGTTCCAATGAAGCACAAAAAAATCTCATATGCCTACCCTTGTGCGTTTTGAGATATCGAAGGTCAAAGGTCATGAAAATCGGTTTTTCGCGAAAATCTCGCTTCCAGTGCATCTGACGTCGTAAGAACTTACGTAAAATAGTATTCTCTACAAAATTGTTCATATACATTTTTTTCGTACGACCAACCGTTTTCGAGATTATAGCATGATAAAGCGGGAACGCGCATTCGTAACAGGTAATACTGTATTATACTGCAGAGCTATAAATATAAAAGCACTTGTCTTAATCTGTTAGACTAGAAAATTAAATTCCCATTATTAAAACCGTTAAAAATTTGTTTATTTATAAAAAAATATATAATAAATAATTAATAACAAAACAATGTATTATTTTCGCACCACTTTTGTAATGAAATGCAAAACTCTATATATTAATACAAATAAAAAACATTTCTTTATTCTCGACAAGAAAAGTATAATCATATTACAGCCGAAAACAACACTACTGCCACGTGCTCCAGACGAGCTATTAAATACAATATTCTGTAATTGTAAAAAGGGGTGTGATGCGCAGTGCGGGTGTAGAAAAGTCGGGCTGCCATGCTCCAAAGTTTGTGGTCAGTGTCACGGAGACTTCAGTGACCTTGAGCCTGAAGAGGTTTTGCCAACAGACATAGATCCAACAGATATAGAGGAAGTGTCTGACGAAGATAATGTGTTGATCGAGGTGCTAGTGGAACCCGACGAAGACGAGGAGGAAGGCAAGGAAACATGCGTGGTGTGGAAAAGAATGTATTTTTTGTTATTAATTATTTATTATATATTTTTTTATAAATAAACAAAATTTTAACGGCTTTAATAATGGGAATTTAATTTTCCAGATTAAGAAAAGTGCTTTTATATTTATAGCTCTGCAGTATAATACAGTATTACCTATTACGAATGCGCGCTCCCGCTTTATCATGCTATAATCTCGAAAACGGTTGGTCGTACGAAAAAAATGTATATGAACAATTTTGTAGAGAATACTATTTTACGTAAGTTCTATTATGAGTTCTTATGACGTCAGATGCACTGGAAGCGAGATTTTCGCGAAAAACCGATTTTCATGACCTTTGACCTTCGATATCTCAAGACGCACAAGGGTAGGCATATGAGATTTTTTTGTGCTTCATTAGAACATCAAAACGAAGGTCTCTGCAAAAATTCAGCTTGTTCAGCCTCATTCCGCAGAGGAAGTTTTTATTTCTCTGGAGTAATACATACATATATATATATATATATATATATATATATATATATATATATATATATATATATATATATATATATATATATATATATATATATATATATATATATATATATATATATATATATATATATATATATATATATATATATATATATATATATATATATATATATATATATATATATATATATATATATATATATATATATATATATATATATATATATATATATATATATATATATATATATATATATATATATATATATATATATATATATATATATATATATATATATATATATATATATATATATATATATATATATATATATATATATATATATATATATATATATATATATATATATATATATATATATATATATATATATATATATATATATATATATATATATATATATATATATATATATATATATATATATATATATATATATATATAGTGGTGAGAGGTATGAAACTTCTCATATGGTCTGAATGCTACTATCCGACCGACATCCTCGATGTCTCTGTGGCGGATAGCGACTTGCATCACAGCAAGTACCGAGAGCGGCGACCCCTAGCCCAGGTGGACTAAACTAATGTGATTAAATATGATTTGAAGGAAACAACTACTCAGCGGGCAAATACCCCGACCTGCATTGAATTACACCTTCAAATCATGATAGATCGATAACCAATATCATTTGTCAATTCCTAACCAGACATAGATCGATTTCGAACTTATTTGTTCTCTTCAGTATGCCATAGGTTATGGAACAGACAAATGATAGTAGCCAACCTGCTAGTTATATACAAACTATGGTGAAGTGAATAGTGGTGAGAGGTATGAAACTTCTCATATGGTCTGAATGCTACTATCCGACCGACATCCTCGATGTCTCTGAGGCGGATAGCGACTTTACATCACAGCAAGTACCGAGAGCGGCGACCCCTAGCCCAGGTAGACTAAACTAATGTGATTAAATATGATTTGAAGGAAACAACTACTCAGCGGGCAAATACCCCGACCTGCATTGAATTACACCTTCAAATCATGATAGATCGATAGCCAATATGCAAGTCGCTATCCGCCACAGAGACATCGAGGATGTCGGTCGGATAGTAGCATTCCAGACCATATGAGAAGTTTCATACCTCTCACCACTATTCACTTCACCATAGTTTGTATATAACTAGCAGGTTGGCCACTATCATTTGTCTGTTCCATAACCTATGGCATACTGAAGAGAACAAATAAGTTCGAAATCGATCTATGTCTGGTTAGGAATTGACAAATGATATTGGCTATCGATCTATCATGATTTGAAGGTGTAATTCAATGCAGGGGGGATTTACCCGCTGAGAAGTTGTTTCCTTCAAATCATATTTAATCATTAGTTTAGTCCACCTGGGCTAGGGTCGCCGCTCTCGGTACTTGCTGTGATGCAAGTCGTATCCGCCACAGAGACATCGAGGATGTCGGTCGGATAGTAGCATTCAGACCATATGAAGTTTCATACCTCTCACCACTATTCACTTCACCATAGTTTGTATATAACTAGCAGGTTGGCCACTATCATTTGTCTGTTCCATAACCTATGGCATACTGAAGAGAACAAATAAGTTCGAAATCGATCTATGTCTGGTTAGGAATTGACAAATGATATTGGCTATCGATCTATCATGATTTGAAGGTGTAATTCAATGCAGGTCGGGGTATTTGCCCGCTGAGTAGTTGTTTCCTTCAAATCATATTTAATCACATTAGTTTAGTCCACCTGGGCTAGGGGTCGCCGCTCTCGGTACTTGCTGTGATGCAAGTCGCTATCCGCCACAGAGACATCGAGGATGTCGGTCGGATAGTGCATTCGGACCATATGAGAAGTTTCATACCTCTCACCACTATTCACTTCACCATAGTTTGTATATAACTAGCAGGTTGGCCACTATCATTTGTCTGTTCCATAACCTATGGCATACTGAAGAGAACAAATAAGTTCGAAATCGATCTATGTCTGGTTAGGAATTGACAAATGATATTGGCTATCGATCTATCATGATTTGAAGGTGTAATTCAATGCAGGTCGGGGTATTTGCCCGCTGAGTAGGTGTTTCCTTCAAATCATATTTAATCATATATATATATATATATATATATATATATATATATATATATATATATATATATATATATATATATATATATATATATATATATATATATATATATATATATATATATATATATATATATATATATATATATATATATATATATATATATATATATATATATATATATAACCAATACAATTCAATTCAATTCATTAACAATTTATTAACATTAAAAATACAACTGTGTCTTCGCCGGACACTCAAGCCCGTGACCTGCCGAACATCCACGTCGCCTAGGCGCCGTAGCAATTGAGGATCTGGGCGGGAATGAGATCGGTTCAGATTAAAACATTGAACAATAAAATACATCTCCTATTCCTATAAACAGAAATATGTATATAAACAAAACAAACAGAATGAATTACCCACTTAAAATAAGTGTAAACGGTATATAAATAATTAAAATAAAAATGTAAAAAAATTTTGTATATAAAAAAATTGTTGAATTTTTACTGTTGCAACGGGAAAACACTTCCCGAAAAAAAACCGTTAAAAGCACTTCAAAAATCAGAACGGGAATGTCAGCCCCGCTTAATTTTTACTTCAAAATAATTATAATTAAGTTATAAAATATAATGTTTATTATTAACTATAAAAATTTTGATGAAAGAATTTTGAATTGACAAAAAATATCAGACAGGAAAGAAGAAAAAGAAAAATTAATTTAGAGTAATTTTGAATTTTGATAGCCGAGTCCCAAATTGGTTGTGTACAAATTGGTAACGCCTGATATGGTAATTAGTGTTTAATGCAAAACGGTGTAATGTTGGTTGTTAACGGACTATCACCCACTTTGAATTGATAGAATTTTTAAGAAATTTCTTTGATGTAGTCGGCCAGTGGGGTTATATCGTTACAACGTTCATATAAGTCTCTTAAAGAGTTAAATTTAGCACCATATCAGTGTCTAAGAAGTAATGAAACTGATGCTACAGATTTTTTTATTGACAATTGAACTATAAATCAACATATCTCCTTCAAAGTATTTCCATTGGGAAGCCACACACAACTGGAAACGTTGCTTACACTCTGGTAGCAGTGTTGAAAGCTTTCAAGTGAAAGTGCCTACAACTTATTTATCACTACATTTTAGACATTATCTACAATTTCAAAATGACGACCTTTGAGATGCAAGAGGAAGAGTTCACACGGATTCAGATCAGAGTATGGGAGCTGAGGAACCACTGGAATACACTCTTTGGTCAAAAATTCTTGTCGGGATGCCGGACACGATTAACCATTTTCCGAGTCGTTTAAGGAACTCACGATAGCACAGTTCAATAACTGTGTGTCCTTGATAAACGAATTTTTTATGAACAACACCTTGACTGTCGAAAGAATTTGATTTGCTTATTCTTGCTATCTTTGTGCTTGGTAAGTTGCTGCTGTGCCACTCTGAACTTTGTCGTTGAGTTTCGGGATCGTACGCAAAAATCCACGAATCATCACCTGTTTGACATGACATGTTTTGAAAACATTTTCGTCATTTTCGACGCGTTCACGAAAGTCCAGGTATACATTTGTTCTGTTTTCCTTTGTTCGTTGGTGAGGTTTTTTGAAACCAGCTTTGCACAAATTTTCCGGGTACCCATTTTGTAGCTGACATTTGTATAGCACCAGTCTCATCACTTTTTAGGTAACCTTCTTATACAGGGTGCTTCAAAAGTGAGTGTAAACAATTCAAACCTAGATTCCTTAAAAAATTTTAAGGTGAGTCTTTCATACACATTTTACTGATAAGAGCCACCCCTAAAGAATTATATTTCTTCTACTGGAATGATATTGTATACCTGATGTAAACAGATATATTTACAAGTAATTCACTGCCAATAAAATATTTACCAAATATTTTTAGTAATAATTAAAATTGAAACGATAAAATTTAATGCCAAAACAGAAATGTCAAAAAATAGAATGTTAACATATAAATAGAATTAAGCATTTTATAGAAACATGTTTACATACGTCATTTTCTTACTTACTTGTGCATAATGACAGCGTTATAAGTACAGGAACACTAAGAAACCACGAACTGTATGACATTTCTTCTAACCAACACCTGAAAAAATATATTGTGTAACTATAACAGTTGTACCCAGTAACTTAAGCAAAATGAGAGAGCTAATATGATAATGATACAAAACTCAAAAAACATTGCTTCTTTGAACGCAGTTATATGTTATAAGAGATTTTCTTCATTAATAAATAAAGTATCCCATAAATATTAAATACTAAAATACTGGTTATGTCAAAAGTTACTTGCCAATTCTAAATGGCGACAACTTTTTTGTTAATAATTTTTACAGATCTGAGGGCATATTTTGAATTGTTAAGGTGTCCAGATAAACACTCCGAAATTAGAATTCAAAATAACTTCGCTGAGATAAATTATAAATCAATATTTGTATCTCCCTAATTGCAGAGCCTGTCTTTGCATTCGAGGTTCCGAGGCATTTTGAAGTGTTAAGATGTCCAGATAAACACTCCGAAATTAGAATTCAAAATAACTTCGTTGAGATAAATTATAAATCAATATTTGTATCTCCCTAATTGCAGAGCCTGTCTTTGCATTCGAGGTTCCGAGGCATTTTGAAGTGTTAAGATGTCCAGATAAACACTCCGAAATTAGAATTCAAAATAACTTAGCTGAGATAAATTATAAATCAATATTTGTATCTCCCTAATTGCAGAGCCTGTCTTTGCGTGGAGGTTCCGAGGCATTGCTGTTTATCTTGATTCACTCCTTCAGTCGACGGGTAGCGACTATTTCAATATCTATCAGAATGTATAGATTCTCTTGATGTCATAAGTCTATAAATCAAATTTTAAATCGCAACTGCTGATAAATGAAATCGGGTAGGAGGATTTTCTATCAGTTATCCCAAGTGAAAATGTAAATCACTCTAAAATTGCTTTGTTGGTGATAAGAGCGGAAAGAAACATTTTTCATTTGCCTACCAGTGATATTTTAAGTGCTGTCTAATGATATATACGTAAATCTTGTATATTTCAAGTAGTTGGCGATACAACCATGAGTATAATAGCAGTTTCTAATAGAAGGATTATGGTAGAATCAGTAGTTATTACACATTATATCTCAAATTCAGTTTCTTTTTCTGGATTTGGCTGATGTCGTATTTAATTTATGTGGTATTCTAATAGTATTACTTGTGACAGTAAACATAAATATGACAATTTTAAAACTGGTACTTGGTAAGTTGTAATTGAAACCGCTGTTTAACCAAAATGTATAAGCATTAACAAATATAACTTATTGTTTATAACTTTCATATATTTTTGTTATAAACCTCCAGTAAAATAATTCGATGTGCACATTTATAATTCGTGACAGTAACAGGTCGTAAATAACAGGTGTGAATAAAAATAGTACCTACAGTAAATTGGCTTTCTGTGTTGAACTGTAAATTATATTAATTTTAATGGTAGGGGCATATTAACTAGGCTCGGTGATAAATAGTCTGTTTGACAATGACACCCCTCCGTTGCTCGATTTATGGCGTCATTAATAACAAAAAGTCTCCTCTGATATGCCACTGTATTTACAGATTATAAGGAATTGGTATATTAAGTCTGCTAAGAAATAATTAACATTTAGCCTAAATATGACAAATGAACAATATTAATGATAATATCGTTTTACTTTTAGCTACAGACAATGATTTACACGACAGTAATTTACAATTTAGTGGACCAATTTAGAGTCTGGCATTTGTTTTAATTTTGCACATAGAATAAGCAAACATTTTTTAAATAAAAGTGTATTTTAACGACTAGATATTTTATGGTTAACAAAACAATGAAATAATGAAGTAGTTTAATTTTATTACAGCGGCGGCGGCGTTCATTTTTCCTAAAGTAGTCAAAATGAGAAACTCGAAAGCTGCAACCTAGTTCTTCAATTATTTATTCTAGTCATTTAAATAATAAGTCAAGCAGCATGCCGTTGCAAGAGGATGAAACTTTGATATCCTCTGATATTTGTTCATTATTTCCAAATGTATAGATGCAACAGAACTTGGATCATCTAAGAGAATACTGAAAGTAAGCCATCTTAGTCAAGAAGTAATAGAAGAACACATTAAACAAAACATGTGTAAGACAACAATTCTCTGATTCAATAACAATTCCTTCGATCAACATGAAGGAACAAATGGATAATTCTTTCTCACCTATCGTTGCCAGTGTCTTCATAAACAAATTTCTAAAATAAGCAAAAAAAGAATTCAAATATTTTCCTGGGCTTTAACAGAGATATATGACTATTCTAACGTTTGTTACAAAAGTCGTGGATGTAGACAAATCAAACTCTAACGGCCGATTCAGTTCAGTGAAGTTAACATATGAAACTGAAAACATAAGATAATTACTATTTTTAGATGTCAGATGTTTAGAACAGTAGTTAGCAACAAAGATAATAAGTTAAATTTAATATATAGGTTATGTGCTGAATCATTAGACATGATCTCTTAAATCGCAACGTTACAATGTAAACCAGAGACAGGCAAGTCGTCGCTCGTCAATTCAAGCATTAGGAGAGCAATGAATTCATTTTTCATCTAGCTATCGTGCGGTAACAGTGTTCTAAATCAGACCCCAACAGAAAATTTGGAGACTTTTGGGCAATAGACGATTCCAAATCTGCCTGCCAACTGAATATTTTCAAACACGTCCAAAAAAATTTAAGATGACGTCCAATTTTTGCAGCTTTTAAAAAAAATGCTTGTTACTTGAAGACCATAATAGATACGGTAAAAATACAAAGGATCAAATATGCAGAGCATAGAAAGATAGTAAAGTTGATGTAATTTTGTCGAAACATTCGCATACGGCAATTATTAAGATATGGAAAAAAAGAGAGTAAATTTTCTATGCCATAAAAAATCAGAAATATCTACGTGTATATTTTGTTTTACATGTATTACATAAGAAAATAATTTCTTATGAAATTGTAAACAAAACGTTGTTGTAAAATATTGTCGTATAGTAACACTGTTTGATTATTATTTCCATGTCATTCATATTCTATGGTAATTTGAAACAAGGCAACAAACAAATTATTATGTATTATGCATGTAATTAGTTGGCTTTCTGTTGTAATTTGGTCTTATGTTGTGTGTTGATTTTAATAAACAATAAACCAGGTGCATGTAATACTGAAATTGTTATAACATTAATTCAGGGATAATGTCTCATGATTTAATTTAAAAAAAAATCATAAATTACCTGATAATAAAAAAATTATTTCATTTCATGTATAAACTTTAGTTCTCAGTATATGGCCAATAGATAAAAAAATTATAAAAAAATTATTAGCCCAGTAGCACTACAATTTTTTTAATTGTTTCAAGACCGTTTTGATAACTAAATCCTTAATAAATCTGTGAAATGATATACGAATGTTCTAAGTTTGTTACAATAGCTATAAAATCAAAATATTATAATGCCATTAATACTGTTAAGTTCAACTATTGGACAACTATGCGATAAATTCGCATTATACTGTAAACATTCTTAGAGCATTTATAATAGTATTTTTATATATATATATATATATATATATATATATATATATATATATATATATATATATATATATATATATATATATATATATATATATATATATATATATATATATATATATATATATATATATATATATATATATATATATATATATATATATATATAGCAAGTGGCTAAAATGATGTTTTTTTACAAGTGGGGCGTTTATAGTACGAGCCGAAGGCGAGAAAACTTGATGTAAAAGTTATGAAACAAGCAAATACCTCTGTTTTACTCTATTCTATGTATAGTAGGTATAAATTAGGTTAAAAAGAAAACAAGGAATTTTAG
Source organism: Rhamnusium bicolor (assembly GCA_029963845.1). Lineage (NCBI taxonomy): Eukaryota > Metazoa > Arthropoda > Insecta > Coleoptera > Cerambycidae > Rhamnusium > Rhamnusium bicolor. The sequence goes on from JANEYF010002643.1 coordinate 1,134,129, forward strand.
ATAAAAAAGGTTTTATGTATTTATCAATGATATCAATCGTGATTGCTTTATTCTGTTTTGCAATATGTCAGAATTATATGTTTAAAATATAATCACACATCGTCAAGGACTCCTTCTTCTCTTTTGTATATTTCTTCTAAATTTTCTTCTTCTATTATATTTTCCTTGATTTCATCATGAGCATTTAAACAAGATTGCCCGTGGCAAAATGCCGCAAGCAGAAAAGCAGTGGAGTCCCAACTTTCGGCAGCCACACAATTCCGCAATCTTTTAGTTATTGCAAAAAAATTATATTTAAAAGACAATTCGAATCAGGAGGAGCTGATGTTCTTTTGGCTCCAAAAAATTGTTTTGTAATACCCATCCCCCATCTTGGGTGGTTCAGCTCATTACCCAACTACTTCTGCATCGGATAATATACTCGGAAACAGTGCTCTTCATACAGATTTAGTTTTACTCACTAATTTAAAGAAGCACATGTAACAATAGATATTCAAGGAATTTTCTGGAGCACCATATAGCCAAGAAAAATCGCATTCTATTGGAAGAAATTGATTCTAGAGAAGCATCACTTCAATTGAAAGCTTGAACTGCATCTATCTATTTCGGTCGGTTGTCTAATAATTTCAGAGCTGCTGTTGTACCTCTATGAAAAAAAAGTAGATATTGTATCACATCCGGACAATGCATGTAGAAATAAGATATGTTTCTTGCTGCCTGTATGTTCTTAAAACTTCGAGAAGAGAAAATTCTTTGTTACACTGTTCATTACTTGGTTATACACCCAATATGTACTCCGAGGTATTAGGTGTATAACCGACTCATCTCATTCTTGCTGGCAAACCATACAGTTATTTTTTTTAACCAGACAATGAATAGTGGAACAGCTGCTATTTCTATTAATTATATACAAATAATAATATCTATTCTATACTTCTATCATCTCTTTGTAAGTTTTAAAACGTGTTCACCTAAATTTATTTTCAAATCATAATTTTACGATATCAGTGGATAGTAAAATCGAAATATTTACTTGGTTCATAACTTGTACATTAAGTTTTCTCAAAAACTATAACACGTATGACAAAACGAGTAAGAACCTTTTTGTAGATAATTTTGTAATCGTTGATCATATTCGTAAACTTAAAACGAACGGAGATTTCCGCGAAAAAATACTTTTTTAATTCTTTTACGCATCATACAAAATTGTATGTACAACGAATCACTGGGGTCTTTTGAGACTTTACGCGTTCTTTAGAAAGACAAAATTAATGTGTAAGAAAAATGCAACTTTCTTAGACTCTTTTCTTTAACGGATACTAAAAACACTGGACTGTATACAATTTGGCCTCAGCCATTTTATGGTAATAAACTAATTAATTGAAACCAAATAAAACCTTACTTAACTTGTCTACCTCAACTGCTACAATTGCATATACCTGGTAGCTACTATGAAGTATTTATTCCGCTTGGTGTTTCGCTACACTGATTCTCCAATGGCTCATATTTCTAAATTTTCTTGAATCTCCTTGATTATAATGTTCGTTGATTGAAAGTCCAGATAACACTTACTCACTACTTTATTTACTAATTAACAATTAACAACAATAGAATAATTACTGTCTTAACTATAATCACACTTGAACACTTATAAGTCTCTTTCTTATTTCTTCTTTACTCGTTCACGTTCAACTTAAGACTAAGTCTCAGCCCATCGTACGTCTTATTTATACATCCATTCACATGGGCTAGAACATTCCAGAATATTCCCGGCCGTTCTCGTACAATTCCAGTCTCATCTAACCAGTCTACACAGTCCAGTGGCGTAACAACAATAATAGCTTGATATGTCGCTTAGTGGACGCTGTACTGTTTTGTATTTGCTAAAATATGATGTTTAATATTACCTGTACGTCTTTTGAATGTATTTTTAATTCTATTTTTAACCATCTAGTAGATGGATTAAATGTTGTTTGTGTTTTTTCTTCAATGCTCGTATGAATGTTGAAATGATGATGTGGATGTGATATACTTAAGTACACTATTAGTAACTCCAAGTCTGTACTTATCTGTGATTTATGTATTTTTCTGCACTGATTTTTCTTGATCCGCCTCGATGAATAATATTGATAAGGTGACGCCTATAATACACCTCCATGGTATGGTACATATACTGTATATACAGGGTGGTCCAGTTTCCGAAGCACAAACTTCAGCAATGTGTGGAATATGTTAAAATAATAGGAGCAAAAAGTGAAATATTTGTGAAAATTCCTTATCCTTAAAAATCTTGTCTTTAGGTGGTTTAAAGAAATAGGTACATGAAGTTTATAATTTAAAGAAGAGTATATTTAATAGCGTGACAGTAGAAGGGGAACTTTAATAAATAGCAAAAAAAAAATATAAAATTTGATGGAGTATTTTTGACAAAAATAAAGTGTTTTTAAAGTGTTCATGTAGAAAGCGTGTTTAATGAAATATCTGGATATTTGCTGCACAATAGCATGTTCGCATAAAATTTAGCCACATTTTCGATGCTTGCAAAGCATTGTTTACGTACACATGCAATTAATTCCAAATACGATTTAGGAAGAGTTTCCCAAGTGCGTTGAATTGGGAGTAACAAATTATCGTTAGTGATTTGCCAACCACTTTTTCTAGATTGGGCAAGATTTGGTCGTTAACATTGCTCCATATAAAAGTTTGAGTGGGCATGTCAAATATAATAGCAAAGCGAGTCTGATGTTGGAGGTAATGAACTCCATTTTTTATTCTTGTCAAATAAAATATACCTTGCGCTATTATTACACGGCAGTCTGTCTTCTATTTTATAGAGTTTTACCACAAATTCTTTCACGTTTTCAGTAAATTCTTACTGAATAATAAGAATCTCTCCCAATCTAGAAAGATATTCGTTATGTTTTAAATAAATAAACTACAATTCTTGTTTGTTGATTCCGAAGGAATAAGAAAAAACATCTGAACCAGTTATTGCATGGAACAATAAAATGTTTTAAGGTAGCTACCTTTTCTGAATTATTTTTTACAATGTCATGTACCAAAAAAAGGCCTAGATTCATTTGTTTAAAGCGGTAAAAAATAAATAAGATGATTCCAAATGTCTTTTATCGAGCCAAAATTTTTCTTGCTATCCAGAAACAAGCCAATTCACAATCTGTTGTACCATTGCAAGCTACAGTCGTAGTTGATTCTGAATTGGTTTAAAATAAAAGGTTCCCTATAAGTAGACTAATGCTGGTATGCATACTGCATAGTCGGCCGCCAAGTGCTCGCCAGGGGGAGATCGATCGCCCACGTTCAGAGAGTTGCTTCTCAAACGAAACATAGGAATTTCGGTGGATCTCCCGCTGGCGAGTGGTTGGCGGCCGACTATGAATACCAGCGTTAGACTACCCATAGGTGGTTTATTGTGAGGAAACAGGTACAATATTAGGAAAGAGTAAAATATCAGTCTATTAAAGATATTTGGAGTGTCAATTGAAATAGCTGGTGATGCATTACTATGCAGGAATGACAAATATGTATTTTCGCTAAATTTTACCCAATATTTTTATACAACAGTGTGGAAAATAACATTTTACGCAGTGTTGTAGAAGAACCATTATATCTCAAATATATTAAATTAATTAATTTTTAATACCACCTCCCACGCCCCTGAGTGGGCAGGTTAGTTTACATTTTATGTTTAATTGAACAATTTGTTATATAAAATATAAAAAATTATTTCTCTGACTCCCTTTATATTTCCTCGATATGCAATGTTTAAAAAAAAATACGAATCCGATACTCTTACTTCAAAAAGTGCAAACAACTTGAGTTTTAGGGATGAAAACGGTATTTTATACAATAAGTCAAAAGAATGTCACTTTTTCTCTCTTACAGCATACCTATGAGTGGTAAAATTTATTGGGTTGATACAGTTTTTGATCAATTTTTTTATGTTCTATTTTAGTCTCTATCTTATTTCTTCTTCACTTGTTCAATTCTGAATTCCATGCACGGTCCAGAACATTTCTGAATATTCGCAGCCTTCTCGTACAATTCCAGTTCCATCTATTCAGTCTACACAATCCAGTGGCGTAACAATTTTTATATTATTATAATCTTTAAAACAATAGCAAATTCTTAAAACCATTTTAATATCTGTTTGCATTTTGAAATATTTATGAAAACTCAAAAATAAATGCTAACTGTAGGAAACGGCAGTTACTTTAACTACTACTACCATGAAGAAACCGATATTTTAAACCAGCATATGTACAATACTCATCAACTTAAGGTTGCCACCTTCCTCTGCTCTTTCTAGCATGCCTCACTTAATAGTGCTAGAAAGAAAGCAAATGAGAGGTGGTGACATTAAGCTGATGAATGTGGTACATATAAAACATAAAATTTTTCTCCCGCTATATCATTCCTTATAAAAAATTATAAAACTTACATGAAAGTATCCTGGGTCACGTATAGTCTTACTAAACTGTGAACCATAACTATAAGAATGGGTGCTCCCCAACCAATGGCAAAAAACCACTTCATAGTCCTTTCTTCTCTAACGAAAACGACTACCAGGGCTAAGTGAAGATGGAGTCCTTCACATAGCATCCACATGTAATTTGCCACCATAAAATACTCCTTTACTATGTGAAGTGCCTGGCACCACACCTATAATCAACCAATTAAAATAATGAAATACTAACTGTTTTAGCTCCGGTGCGTTAAAATGTATTATAATAGTCTTTTGTTAAATGTTTAAACAGAATGCTCCACCTTATCTCCGTATTCACTATGGATTAAAATATAAAAGAGGAGGGGGTCTGAGTGGAATGATTACAGGGTGTCTCAGAAAGGTGTGTACAAAAAGTTAGCAAATATTCCCGAGACAAAAGTAAGACGATTGAACCCAAATTACTACTGTCCAAAATTGCTGCATTAATTAAGAAAATAGTTATTTTTTTTTTATACAATAATGCTTTTAGCTATTGCAATCAAATTTGAGATGTGTATCTGTACTTGCAATAGATGTTTTCTGAAGTAATATTATTGACACTGACGACGTAGTTTTCCACGAAACACCAAAACACTATATACTGAACTCAACGCGCGTTTCGCCAACCAAGTTGGCATCATCTGGAGATGATTAAAACTAAACTTATGCTAACAATCTACCCTATTTATACCTAAACTATTGTCACGGTTCACCGAACCGACACTTATCGGTGAACCGTGACCCACTAACCAATAAAGCGGACTATTTGGGATAGGCCCTCTGTCACTATTCATACTATTTTTACACTTTATGATTTCCAAGCTTTCAAATGCATCCAGCTGTCTAGTATTTGTTACATTCCTAATTAATCTTAAATTGCTAATATCTATTTTATGGTTGTTCTCAAACGCATGTTGGGCTACACCTAGACTTATCTGTTCTACCATATTTGAGATAGGCCATATGCTCTTTGAATCTAGTTTGAATTGATCGTCTAGTCTGTCCAACATATTCTTGATTACAGGACTTACAACTAATTTCGTAAAGCCCCGACTTTTCCTTTGTTTCAATTTTATCTTTTGGATTGCCTAAAAGTTGTTGTAGTTTGTTTCCCAATGAATGAACCACTATCATACCTACATCTTTAAAAATCTTACCAATACCACGGGTGAATCGAAGATCGAATGGAATCAATACAAATTTCGGATTTTCTCTTTCATTTTGAAAGGTCGAGGAATTTCGAAGCGACTCTTTAAACTTTCGTTTCCTAATTATTTATCAATTTTTTCTTTTTCAAATCTCTCCTTATGGAGGGGGAAGCTTAATAGATGATGGATTTGAAAATTAAAACTCACCATTTTGTGTTGAGCACAATGGTGAGAGTCCTTAGGGATATATCTTAGAGTACTGGTATCTTTTATTGACATTTACAGAAAATATACCAGTAACCTTGCCTTGACAGAGCCATAGTTTTTAAAATTATCCAGTATACGTTTTACAGTGTTTCGTGACGGTTTACGTTTTTGTGGATATCTAGTAACAAATGTACTACAAGTTCTTGATATTATTTTATCACATTCTCCATAAATAATAAACAAATTCTTCGTGGGTGTAATTTAAATGCGGTGGCATTTTTTGACATAACAGAATGACTGACTTTACTGATTGTTTGTAATCACGGCTAATTTGATAAAATTTTTACTAAAAATTCTTGAATTTCAAAGAAAATCGCAAATATTTCAAAAAAAGTTGTAGCTTAAACCCTACAATAGTTATATCAGAAAAAAAGGAATTTAATTATACATAAGTTGATGTAAAAAATGCAAGATGTTATATTTGACTTAAGCAAGTTTTTGCGGTTTGAATTTTACAAAATGTAACGTCAAAAATTGAACACTTGGTATACTATTATTGAATTTCTTTAAACTTTAGAGCATAGCTCACCTTATGGTCTTTCTGTATGCCAAAAAGCAAATGAGTATCTTTTACACAAAGAAAGTTATAAAGGTTATTGTAAACCATTACACCTATCAAATTTTTTTTAAAATGTCAAATATCTGAAACAGCTGGGTTTAGGCATAGGGTATGTTTTTGACTCAGAATTTTATGCTCTTTTCGAAAACCCCAAAAATATATAGGTTATTCCATTTAAAACAAGCAAGTTGGTATCGACTTTCGATATAACCGGAAGATGCTTGTAATTATTGCTATTAGTAATTCCCTAAATTTTCAAAATTTTCTGGTGCGTACTTTTTCCTGTATCGATCGATGAAATTCCTGGTGAGACACCCTGTATATCTTCCTACTGCTGCACATTTTTCTATCGGTCTTTTAAATAACTCGTAAACTAAATGAATGGTATATTGTTATGGGATGCTGCTTATGAGCAACTTAATGTAAATATCTAAAGATAAGTAAACTGCATAATGCCTACATTAATTTTTGCGGGATATTTATTATAATACATATTGTGGAATAAACTATAATTTTTATTGCTTAAATTTTCAACTTACCGGATTAGTTCGGGTAACTTCTGGATCTGGAATAACTTTTTCGTACCATATAATCCACATTATATTGTTTAAAATGAAAGAAGTAAATAGTTGCGTATGTATCCGAATTCTTGTACATCTTAATGTCCTGAAAACAAAAGGGAAATCGTTTCAATTACTGGTTGAAGGGTATAATTAATAAATTATTTTTACTATGTGCCATTTTTAAATGGCGTAAAATGGGCCTATTCTTGAACTGTATTTAATATATTATGTATGTGAGATCTATTAATATGATAAATCATAATTTTATTTCAATTAAAAAGAAACAATACAAATTTCATTTAGTATGGTATAATTTTGAATTATTTAAAATAAATAATAAATTTAAATTTATTGAGGATTCCACATGTTTACTTTCACAACGAATTTATTTTCTGAAACTTCTTGAAAGAAAAGAAACTGCTATAAAACACATATTTTCTTGGGAGTTGAGATGATGACCTTTTAAAAACTGCTGAGGCAAATCGACCCACTGGATTTTAACAGAATCAATCTTTAATGGACTGTATAGGAAATAAAGAAATATATTTTTAGTAGACCAGTAAGTAGGTAGTTCATGACAGGGCATTTTAAATTATATTTTATTGCAAACATTGTAAAGTCTGATGCAAAATTTCCATTTTGTTAAAAAGTAATAAACTAATATTGAAACATTATTCTGCCGTTTCAATTTTCCATTAAACTTTATGGCTGTTTATTAAATTATAATAAAGTACATACTTGGATTATGAAAGAATAATATAAAAGGACTAGCATTATATTATCGTCTTGTAATATTAGCTATCAAGAGTACGAACCATCCGTCCTCCTGGTGAGTGTGTTGGCTTATCTCGTATCAACGATAAATTTATAGGTGGATTTAGATATACCGAACAAAAGACTTGAAACGTTGATTTCAGAAAAAGCGAAGAGCAGAATCAAATTATTAGTGAATTTATATGTAACATTAACTTAATTTCATGTATTGGGAAAAGCTTTTCTAATTTTACGGAAGTAATGAAGGAACAAATTATTATTTTCAGTTGATTAAATTTAAAAGGAAGGTATTTGCTATCCCGGAGGACGCTCTTATGTACTAAATTGGAAACTTCTTGCGTTCATTAGCAAAATCGAGTTAGGAAGCAAAAGTTCAACATATATTTTTTTTTAAATTAACGTCGAAATTCATCAAAGGAAGTAGTCAAAAATTACAAATTATCTCACTCTGTTAAGTTAATCCTAACAAGTGCCTAATAATTGCTTACAATATAAATTTTCGATTTGTTTAAAAAATATATACGAATAAACCAGTTAACCTTCTATAGGAACAATTTCAACAATTTGAGAAAATATCGCGTAAACATCCTTGCCCATAAAAAACACTGTTTATTTTAAAGTTAGTAAATGTTTATTAGAAATAATTACTTCTATTATAAAGCAAACTTGGTGTTTTAAAGAAATTAATTGCACTAATCAGTAACAGTCAGTCAAAATTATTTGTAACAATAAGACGGTAATAAATTGGTTATTTAATAAATAAATGTATGTTATTTATGGGACACTATCCATTATTGTTCCCGAGAAAAATATATATTGTAAATAGTTCACTCGCCATTCCATACATTGGGAGTTCGATTCATTTTCATGAAACCAGTAATAAAACTTACAGTTTATTCTTAACAGTACGGAGGAAGTCCAACAAGCACTTATTGGTACCAAGAATTTCGTTGCCCCCGGCCTAGACGGCATTAACAACTAGTGGTGGAAGAAATTTCCTTCCACTCACCGCTATCTGGCGAAAGTTTTCAATTCATGGTTGAACAAGGGGCAGCAGATTCCGGACTGGTTCGTAGAGGGACGTACTGTGCTTATCCCCAAAAAGGGGTATCTTTCCGACTCGAGGAATTATAGGCCTTAACTCCTGCTACAAGATATTTAAACGTATCTTGTATGCTAGGACACTGAGGTCTGTTGATCCAGTCTTCCAGCAGATACACGAGCAGCATGTGCCAAGAAGGGCACGAGAGGTTGTAAAACAGCCTGCTGATAGACCATTGTATTACACAGGATTCTGTGCAATACAAGCGGAATCTATCGATGGCCTGGATTGATTACCTCAAAGTATTTGATACAACATCGCACGAGCTATTGTTGTACTTGCTCGAATATCTCACCACTAGTGAGATGCATAGAACAGCTATTGCCACTCTGGAAGACTCGCTTCACCATAACATCAGGTGCACAGTGGGTCACGACAGAGCAGGTGGCATTTAGGAGAGGTGCTTTCCAGGGTGACTCTCTGAATCCTCTCCTCTTCTGCATCTCACAAAAAATAAAGGATTTTCTCCGCGGCAAGTACAGACACCGTCTCCGAAAGATTTGGTCTTCGGACTTTCGGGGAAGACCAAAGTGTCTGCGACTAACACGCTTGCCGTTCCGGTTCTGCTCTACTCTTTTGGAGTAGTGAAATGGACTGTAGATGAGCTGCGCCAATTAGACAGAGACACCCGCAAGATGATGAATATTCACAGAAGTATTCATCCTAGATCATCCGTTCCTCGTGTATCTCTCCCACGTTAACGGAAGGGAAGAGGACTCTTGAGCTTAGAGTGTACGCATGGCAGAGTAGTACTGAGTATGGCATGTAATATCCTCAGGAGCTCAGATCCCCTTTTGCGGTTTGTAAAACATCACGAAACTGTAGGAGTGGGAGCCGGATTGTTCAAGGCAGCAAAAAGAGCAGTAGATGAACTCGGTATCGCATTCGACACCAGGCAGATGGCTGGCGAGGTGCTGATGTAGAGTCAGTCACTGAACTTCAGCCAAATCACCTTAAAACCCGGACAGAGCAGCCAAACAGGAAAATCTGTTCCTGCAGCACGTCGATAAATCCCAGCATGGTGTCTTCTATAAGAACATAGAAACACTGGGTTTATCGATCAGAATGACATTTGCCTTTCTAAGGTCAGCCGGGCTTATGTCGGAGACCGAGGAATTCATTATGACCGGCCAAGACGATGTTATCAACACCTTAGTCTACCGTAGCCATGTGTGACGTGTAGAGGTTCCCGTCATCAACTGCAGGACCTGTCATCAGGCGCCGAAATAGCTCATGCACATACTATCTGCATGCCCCGTATACGTGATTTCGAGGTACATCCACCGATATAACGCGGGGTTACGACTGCTATACTACCATCTGAGGCACTCGTACGTGGTAGACCAGACACCAGTGCTGCCTTACGTCCCCGGAGATATTGAGTCCATTTTCGAGAACGAGAAATGCCGGATTTCTGGAACTACTATTTCCAGACGGTCAGGCTAACCAAGCCAACAAGCCTGACATAGTTCTCCTCGACCATCAACTCGAGGTGATGTATATCATCGAGTTCTCGGCATCTGTGGAAAAAAACATCACCTTGAAGAAGGAGGAGAAACGGACCAAATATCGTGACCTCGCGATTGGCTGAAATATCAGAAAGAACGCACCTAATATTTGACATAGCATTATATGTATATATTCACGAAATATTAACTATTCTCTTAGGTATGTAGGTAACTGTGGTAAACGAGACAGAACTTAAAGAAAACGGTATTTAAACAATTAACTATAGTTAAGCCAGTTTCTGAATGGTGTATATTACTGATCATTATGGACCGCAACTGGGTGCAAAAATGTTATACAATAGAAAATAGACAATATCTTATACCTTATACTTTTGAGGAGTGATTTTTGTATTGTCCAATATTACACTATTACATTAACAATTATTTTGTGGCACCGGAATAAAATTATATTATTAATCTCTTTCAAATAATTTGGAGTTAGATTTCAGCGCTTGTTATTAAAAAGTAATTTGTAGTCAGAAAACGACTATTCCACGTCTACAGACTGAACTTGATCATATTTGTAATACTGAAAGTCTTCAAATAAGTCACATTTACATTAAGATCAGATATGTCCACATCTTTGCCTGTAAAATGGCCCACTATATGACAAATAGTATTATATCCTAGATTATTATTCTGTCTTGCATATATGTCTGCTTGTTTATTTATTTGAACTGCGACATATTATAGGCGTTTTAAACTTATAACAGACTTTTTACAAACGTAAAAAAAATCTACATTTAATTTATTTAGTTTTAGGTAAATGATATGAGTCCCAGGAAACATTTTTCATAAAATTAGCTATTATTCGACTTGGTAAAAGACGAATTTACTTATTGAGGTAATTATGACGTATAAATTAACTGGAAAAATATACTTCCCATAGAAATTTACGTAAATAATACTAATAAATGTACCTTATACACCATTTTACTTAAAAGTACTTTTAACCAAAGCAGCAAGGGAAAAACAACTAAAAAAATCTACCACAAATTACCTTAAAGGTAAATTTCTATTAAAGTCAAAATATGTAGTATAATTAGATAATATTTACCTTTTTGGTGACTAGGAGTTGTCATAATGGTAGAATATTCTAACTAGGTAGATTTTGTTGGAAATCCTAGTTGGAAATTTATATCTACAGAGCAATTTGTTCTCCTTTATTACGCTCCTATAAGGTAATATCCGATCAAAAACGTCGATAAATTCTACCTAGCTTATCTACCTGATTACAACAATTTAGTCAATTATCTGTTGTAGTTTTATTTTAACTTTGAGCCAAATTAGCGCAAGATGCCACATTTTCTTACCACAGTTGCAGTACGATTCGAATTAAAATTTTCAAAATGAACTTATATACAAATGAATTCACGAAATGGCTAAAAAAATACATAATTATACTTATAAGTCATATTCAATAAGTATAACATAAAGCTTTTGGCTCAATCTATTATTATCAATTTTTATTGCAAATGGAAAATGACTCCTAGCAAAAAAAAAAGAATTTTATACTTATTTGGTATTTTTCGCTATAAGTAGTGGCACCATTGTTGACAGTCATCTACAAAATTGAAAATATACCTAATTCATAGTAAAAAAATAAATGAATGTCGGTGATGAAAATTAATCCAATTTAATTTCGTGGTATCAAAAGTTCTCCGTTGTTGAAAGTAATACGTAATTTTCCGTGCATAATAGCACCTGTATTTCGAAAAACAACCATGCGCCACCAACATATTCATTAATATGAAAATTCCTATTATTAAGGGGCTTAGTCGCGAAAAAGCTTCGGATAGCTGTGTCACTCTCTAGAAAGTTTTTATACATGCGCCGCTGAATAATTTTGCTCTTGACTATACCTTCACTGGACGTTTTATTCACCGACTTCATTGAGGTGCGATTCCAGTTAGTAGTAACACTTCCTTGTTCCATTTGTAGTGACAAAGGATACTTATTTAGAAAATTTATTTTAACCAAACAGTACGGAATAAAAGTTTAAAACTTGCTGAGCACAATTATTAAGGTTCATTCTAGAAGACATGTATGAATTTTACCTCGAATTTTACTGACTGATATCATAATTCAGGAGCTAATCCCGTTCAAATTTCACTTATATTTACAGTATAAATTTTCCCTGCATAAAGTGAAAATTAATTAAAATAGATATACATGTAAGTACCCTCTAGTACACTTTCAACTACTGATACTCCAAATTTGATGTAATTTGACCAAACCGTATGGAAGAAATAAATTTTGAAAAATTACCTTACAAACACTGGTTCGATTAGCCCTCTTAAGTAAAAAAATTATAATTACAGTTTGAGCCAAAAGTATGTTATACTTGTTGAATATGACTCAGCAAGCATAATTATGTATTCTTTTAACCTTTTCATCAGTTCGTTTCCATATAAACTCATTTTGAATTTCAATTTCTTACTACAACTTTGGTAAAACAATAACAATAACGCTAATTTGACCCTAAGGTTAACGGCCTTTGAAAATGTAACTACAAACGATAATTGACTAAATGGTTGAAGTTAGGTAGATAAGCTAGATGGAATTTATTGACGTCGTCGTCGAGCTAATATTACTTTAAAGGAGCGTAATAAAGGCGACCAAATAGGTTGCTATGTAGGAAATCCTACGTAATTTACGTAGGATTTCCTACAAAAAGCTACCTAGTTAGAATATTCTAGCATTTTGACGATTTCCAGTTACCAAAAAGGTAAATATTATCTAATTATTCTCCCTATTTTGACTTTAATAGAAATTTACCTATAAGGTAATTTGTGGTAGATTTTCTTAGTAGTTTTTCCCCTGCTGCTTTAATTAAAAGTACATTTAATCAAAATGGTGTATGAGGTGGATTCATTGGTATTTATTAGGAAAATTTCTATGGGAAGTGTATTTTTCCAGTCAATTTTACGTCATAACTACCTCAATAAGTAAAGTAGTCTTATACCAAGTCTAGTTATAGCTAATTTTATGGAAAATGTTTACTGGGAATCTTCCACATTTGAAACTTGCAATACAGCTTGTATTTGTAACATAAAAACTATATTTTAAATGTGAGTGCATGACGGCAATCACATTTAAAATATAGTTTTTTGTATTGTTTGAACGTTATTTGTGGCATTCTCTAAATTTTTCTCTTTCCCTTTTTGGAACTTACTACTTGTTTCTTCATTGTTTCAGTGAATAATGCGTGTACATAAATACGTTGTATTTTGCAGGCAGTTAGCAATATACAACAAAAACAACATAAGAGAAGGTTAGTAATTAATTCCTAAAAAAAATCGTGTACTCATTACATTTCACAATATTTATTCTCATTTTATTAATTGTGTGAAAGTTGTACGTAGTTCCGTAACTAGAATGAATACCTGAGATGCGGTATCCACTGATCACGCTTTCTGAGATTATTAATTAGTCTACATGTGTTTGTAAAAGGTTAGAATTAATACTGTCTAACCAAGTTAACCTATGTTGGAATAGGTTAATTTGGACAATGTCAAACTTAACTTATAGCCTTTTCTATGTTGTACTTAATATCTGTAATATTAGAATATAATAACTTAAGTTGGACTTAATTAGATATATGACTAACATGATTATTTAACGTAATTTGCTCATCAAAATATAACCCCAAATTGTTTGCAGATTCGACGAGAGGAATAATTTTAACCATACGCTTAATAAACTTTCATGCGATATTTTAACATTTGCCTTTGTTTATTAGAACAGAACAACATTGCTTTTAACTTTGTACCGTTAAATCATAAGTTATTATTTTTAGCATTATTGCTAATGCAAGCAAGTTCGTTGTTAATTACTAGCATGTTGTGAACTTTCGGTATCAGCGTGGTTGTAAAGCTGTGTATCATTAGCAATATATATATATATATATATATATATATATATATATATATATATATATATATATATATATATATATATATATATATATATATATATATATATATATATATATATATATATATATATATATAAATATATATAAACTGGTCTCAGGATAGATCACTGGGGCACTCCAAAGTTAATATGAAAAGAAGAAAAAATTACATTTTGGGGTCGAACAATAATTATTAAAAACATGCATAACATAATATACGATGGGATACACAATTTCACTGTTAGTAATTAAATACCATCAGAGACTCTAGAATTGGATTTAATTTTACTGATGTACTTGCCTTGTCAACAAGATAAAAGTTATAATTACATTCCTTATATATTTTCTATTGTTGTTAAAATCAGTATTTTCGAGACATTATGATTAGTAAATACTGAAATTGGTAATAATAATTTCAGAACATAATGTACATCAGGATTGTTATTACATTTAACGTTCATTGATATTAGAGCCTTATAAACGGAAGGAGAATTTGCCTGTTCTGTTGGAAACTGAAGATAAACTGCTCAGCGATGCTGAGCAGTTTGAATTACCACGTACGTTCTAATTTTATTTACATTACAAGTTAAATTAATAACGTTTTTTAAATCATTGACTATAAATAATGTAGAGACACTTACCTAAATGTGAGAAATATCCACAAGGATACAACCAGACAGACTAACGATATGGCATATCCAATTACATGTAACTTGTTTATAAAGGTGAGGAACTGAAACAGAAAAACACATTTTTAATAAATTACTCCCAAAACTCATCAGAGGTGTTATATTATATATATTTCATGTAATTTTGTAAAATAATTATAAAGAAAATTCATAAAAATGTTCTACTTAGGTATTAAGGAAACATCTGACAAAATAAAAATCTTCTATATTTCTTAATATGAAATATTTTTTATGAAAGCTGTGATACGATATTTCGGCTAGATAATAATATATAAATTTAACTACTAATCATTGTATTAGGTGGTGATAAATGATATTGTCTTTTATACACTGCCCCGAAAAAAATACCACCACCCTAAAATTTCGGCTGAGTTTGTTTCTTTATAACTTGTTAATTTTTAATCCGATTTTTATAATTTTTTAACAGTTTGCAGATAAATTTATTGATATTATACTGATTTGTTTCAATAATGAATATTTCTTTGTTTAGATGGTGTTATAGCGGGATCAATCAAACTGTTGTTTTTTATCGTAAGTTCAAAACACCCTGTCGAAAATTTCTAGCACCGATTTTATTAAAAAATTAGCTGTATAGTTGCATATAGTTCTAATATTATTTCTAGAATCATCCCATTATCTCATTTATTGGAGGAGCTGCATATTCTTAAATAAAACGATGATTTAAAGCTTTTTTTATTGAAACTTTAACAAAAACTAATGAAATGAATTCATAAAATTTCTTTACAAATTTTAGTAACGCCCATTGTCCACCTCTAGCAGCAGTAACAGCGCACAGTTTCAGTGAATTTTAGCTTTATGGGGAGTTTATTAGGTTCGGTCAAATTTTGAATCTTTAAAGACTGGATTATTGGACATGGTAGCCGAGTGGGTAAAGCGCTTATAGCTATTTGCTCGGTACTGAATATCGATGGTTCGAATCCATCCCGGAGCAACAAATTTTATTTGTAATTTGCTTCGGATTAAGATAGGAGTGAACTGTCGATGCACTAGATGCGGTTCGGACTCCACAACAAACTGTAGGGCCTCGTATCTCTTTACTCAATACAAAATCCTAGGATTTTTTGGGAGTTACTTCTGTGACTTGAGAGGCGGTCAAGAAAACATTTTGTTTTAAACATTTTTAAACATTATATTTAATGATAAATTTAATTCTCTGCAGTCATGAACTGTAGAAAGAAATTCATATATTTTCAAACCATCAGCATAGAAAAGGTTATCACAATCTAACTTGTCATTAATATAAGACCGTGGGCCCAAGTTTGAACCTTATGCTATTCCAAAGGTTACTACTTAAGTTCTGAATTTAAAACCATTTATCTAACAGATTGCTTTTTATTCTCCAGGTACGAGTTAAATACGAGGACGTAGGACTAATTAATCTATACATACATTGACAATTTATTTAGCATAATAATATGATCCATTTTATTAGATATTAACACAGTCGATAGACATATTTATTTGCTACGTTACTGCAATAACAAAAAATTGAATTTGTTTCCAAAAGTTTGTGATACTTAGAATATTTTTAATTGTTTATAAATATGTTGGCAAAATTTTTACAGGAAGATTATTTCTTCTGTTAACAAATATTGATTCGTATATTCTCTTACCTCAAATTCTTCCTTATTGACACACTGCGTATAATTGGACCATTCCCTATTTTCCTTATTCCTAAACCAAGTCCCATTTTCCCAGCATTCCTTATAAGCTAGTCTGGATGGGTCAAAACCTAAGTGTGGAATTTTTGGGCAAGAATGATTTGCTATAGTCCCAGGTGGAGTTTCCGGCCAACAAAGTTCACCATGTAGCATGAAATACAATAATTTGTCGAAATGTTCTGGGCAATGACCTGCAAAAAAAATAGAATAAAGTAGAATAGGTACATCTATTAGTGGTGTTCGGCGCCCGATTATAAGCATAAAAGGAACTTATGTGGAGGGTTTTGTTGTTAGAAGCTGATCTTATGTAAAATGAATGTTCATATACTGACGTTTCAAAATTCCGAGGCTTTCAGAAATCGTCGTGTGCAAAAGGCACCAAATTAAAAAAATGATTTTGCATTAAGTGAAAAATTGCATTTTTTTTATATATTTTTTAAAAAAAGGTTTTGTTGAGTAAATATTTTTTATAATTTTCAAATATTATGTTATACATTGGAGCTTACGAGAGAATAAAACTTAAAACGCCATTATTTTGGTTTGAAATGCGTCAAAATTTAATTCAATTTAGAAAATGTTTGCATTTCCCTCATATCATTTTTGAAACAGAAGTCCAAATCAAAATTGTACTCATTTTTTATGAGTAATAATAAATAAGTTATACAACTAAATACAATGCGATGCAAATTTCTTATGATTCATCTACAGAGAAAGTTAACACAATACAGAAAAGTGGTTGGTTATGCCTTTCTACTACAAGAGAAAAAGTTAAAACTATTTTTATTTTCAAGTAAAGTGTCATTACTGTATGACATATTATTTATGCATAGAGAATGGGAATTATCTGGTTTAACATTTAAGTTGGTTAAAGATTTTAGTAAAGGTAAAAGATAAAGATTAATATTTTGCAATTTTTTAACTGTCAAAGTTTTGACTACCACAAAAAATTTAAAATCCGCTAAACATTATTTTCGACACAAGCGAAGATGGATTTCAAATTAAATTTTCATTTACCACAATCATGCATCAATCCGTGGATAACTTGTATCTCATCAGACAGGAATTTTATATGAAATCGTATTAGAATCATATCCAAGCAAAAAAATCGCTTTTATCAATTTTAAAATTTTTGTATCAAAAAATGGAGTATACATGATTTTGTCATTACCCAGTATAGAATAGAAGAGAATATTTTTTAGACAGTATTGAAGAAATAGTAATAAATACACTATTCGATTCGAATTCATGCAAAAGCTACGTTTAGTGCCAGTATATCCACCTCCTGGTAAAGTTACCGACCAGACAAAATTAGGAAAAAAATGTTAAGACCCAGTATATTCATCTTCTGGTAAAATGGCTGTTAATACCAAACAGACTTATATTAATTATTATGTCTCTAGTTTTGCAAACAAGTGATCACAGCGAAGTACATATATTCTCATATGGAATAACTGTTCTGCAAAAACAGATAAATAGTAACTATTATTTTACTGGATTAACAATTATAACTGACCATTAATGTGATAGAAAGAACAGAATTAGAGTTTAAATATGCAGAAGAGAGTTGACTGCTTCATTGCCACTAAATGCGCCCTCCGCCAGTGCGATACAATGCGAAAGCAAATGTCGAATTCAGTAGGGGGCCGGAGGAGACACCGCAATTAATAACATTCATTCTCGTTGTTCTGTGCTGATGTGGCAGTAGCGCAGAGAAAATGTCTTCTTCATCCACCAGTTTTCTATTGTTTAATCACTGTCTGCTACATTAAACCAAGGTTTTATATAAAATCGAGTCCAATATTGTATAAGTAAATATAATAAAGAAAATAACTTATTGGCTAAAGTAGAAAAACTTTCCTGAAATTCGAAAAAATAGACTTGCCACATTTGAAAAAGATAGTAACTTCATTAAAGAATACTGCTGGTGTCGATATGATAGATATATCGACAAAAATATTAAAAGATGGTCTTTTATTTATTGGTAATAGTTTTCTTGACGTTATAAATAATTCAATAGAAAGTGGAATGTTTCCCACAGAATGGAAGTTGTCAGATATTATACCTGTGCCAAAATCAATCTCCAACTATAAAATTTGAAAGAATTAACTCATTATATACCGATTGAGCATATTTTTGTTTTGGTATCTTGCCTTTTACAATAAACGAGAAGAAGACATCACAATGCCACAAATGCAAGTATCAGTCGAGGATAAAAACAATCAAAGGAGCACGACCCACACCATTCTTAATTGGCAGAGGACATGGTCGTACCTAATTTATAATTACCAGCATTGTATCGTTTTCTTCGCACTCATTGTTGGATATAAGATACCAAAATTAAATTTTGCTCAGTCTGTATATACACGAAAGGTATTCGATTCATATATCCGACCTCGGTAGCGCGTTATGCTAGAGCGTTAAGTGATAAACGTCGTTGGTTTTACTGTCTGCTGAATCACGGGTTCAAATCCTGGCTTCGTCCTGACAAAGTCGAGGGCCTTGTTGTGCGTCCGCGTTTTTTCATTAATGTAACTCCCCGCTTGTGCAGCTTCGGCTTTAGATATGCGGGTTGTCTAATTTATGTCGTGCTTATGCTATATTATTTTATAATAATTATGGCTTCCCTAATTTATAAAATAAATATATCGCAAACTCCTAAATATCTCTCGTTGAGCTGGTCAAAGGTTCTGGCATACATAATCGTATCACGACGACTTGTAATCGGTATTCTATTCCCAAGCACAGTTCTGCCCAATTTGAAAGATCTTTCACATACAATGCTTCTGTCAATGTAATGCGTCAAATCTAACCCACATAGGTTATATGTGAAATATCAGGATTATTCGTAATTTTAAATTATAGAACCCCAAAAAAAAAGTTGCTTCATAGAAATATAGAAAAACAACTAATTTCAATCCATTGCACCTAATATCTTTGTACATGATACAATAATATAATCATGAAAGAAACAATAGAACTTCATTTGAAACGTATATTTCAAGTTTTTATAAACTTACTGCGTTTTCTGCATTTAATAATATATCGCTAATAATAACGAAACACAAAAGCCAAACAGTCAAGTATATTACATTGCTGAACTCAGAATATAATTCTCTATCCAAGATATACAGGAGGTCGTGATAAAAAATAGAATATTGAAACCGGAATGATAAAGACTTTTTTTACGTCAAATAATGTCTATTTATTTGTGTACTGACTATAATATCTATACTAGTTCCATTAAGTGCAGTCAGTAAAGCAAATTAGGGCTACTAATAGTGAAGCAGTACGTGCTTTAGAATGCTAATCGATGGCCTAATGGCAATACCACGTATCATCATTTTTAGCGATATTATGATTTATGTACCATTCTATTAAAGATTAACTTCTGCGTATTCTAGTGCATATCAAATAACATTTTAACCAATAGGAACCGATATTTTGACGGTTTTTAAAACCACGTATCATCGTTATCAATTTTTAATAACATATTTTTATTTTATTTTTATTTTATTAAATTTAATTTTTTGCGGTTAAGTGGTAGAGCGGGTATCACCCGAACTTCGCCGTTTTCATAGCTTGTAAAATTTAAAAAGCTCTGTGTATCATAAATTGTGGAAATAAAGACATTTATTATTATTATTATTATTATTATATATTATCAATCAGCTGTATGTTTATTATGGCAGTTTGTTATGCTCTACTGTTTTTGGCAGTTTTTGTGTAAATAATCAGGTAAGTTGTTTAGTTAACTATGGATTTATTTGATACAGAAACTATATTACATATATTTGATATTAGAATGTACATTTTCCATTAAATTATAATATTTAAATAGAAAAAATACGATAATTCTGATGATTCTTGATACGTGTTATTACAAATTAAATAGATTTAGATGGTGTGTGTTATTATTACGATTATATTAGTGTTCAACAATATCATTTAAAGAAGGTTTTTATTACTTTCAGAAATATGAATTCCAGAAGAAAACGAATGTCAGTGTTAGCTTTGTTTTTTCTAATTAAAATAATGTGTTCTTTAATTCTTAAGTTAGTAACAATCAAATTTTGTTAGTGTAATACAACGTAACAAACTTTATAAATAGCTTATCATTATTTTTGTACTTTTATTCATGCACACGAAGGTAAAATTATTTAAAAGTACGTAACGCAAAATTTTAGCTGCATTAAAACTTTCAAACAAAAAATATAGTTTTTTCTTTATCCTGGAAAGTATTGCCACTGGGCCATCGATATAGCAGTGACCGCCGCGCCGGCTGTTGCACGTGTCGCTACACTCTTGATAGCCCCAACTTGCATGCCTTTACTGACTACGCTTATTGGAACTAGTATAAGTAGAAAATTAAACAAAAAAGGTTGTATTTTATGTGTAAGTTTTGTAGGCATATATTATGTCATTTTTTTAAAGTAATCTCTATACTTTGTACTTACAAAATAAGTATAATGGAGTGGTAGCATTTAAGAGGAGCAAAAGTTCAACATCACCATGCTGACTAGAATATATTTTGTAACAGGATATTCTCAAAGGATTGGAAGGGAAGTGAGAGAATCAAATGACGATATAAATTGTGTATTCCTATTAGAAGAGAGTGTCCATATGGATACTTGTTAGTCGAATTACATTGTGTAAAAAATTATCGAAAAACTTAAACATAATTCTTATGATTTATTTGTTCTCCACATACACAATACTAATAAATTTTCTTGAATTTTTAAGGTTAATTAACCATAATGTGCATTATTATATTAAGAAAACCTCACCTTTTGTACGGCAAATTAATATCCAAAACAGAGCTTATTACATTACTACCCAATGCAATGGCAGAAAATAAAATTATTTTGAATTAAATATCCAAATAAAAAAAATTATTTTAAGTATAATAACCCTCATACATATGCGACAGGTACTTTATAAGTAGGTAATTCAAATATACAAATATAGAGCATTACGTTCATAGAAATAATAGTTTTAATCATAAAATTTTAAACTTCTGTTATATTTTCAAAATTACATATTAAAAAAATATTCATTTATTCACTATATTTACTGAGTTATGATCGTAACTTTGCTTGTGGAATATTAAAAATTATAAAAACTGTATAATTTTAATAAACCAAACATACCTGTACAGGCTAATCAAGCAAATATGTCTTTTTTTGGAATAACTTGCTTATTCTTGAAGTTATCAAAAAGTTGTGAAGACCCTCATTAACTCATTCTTTCGCAGAATCCAAATTTTGATAAAAAAAAAACAATTGCCCATCACATTTTAAGAAATATGATATCTTACTTTGTTTCTTTAAACAGAATACCCTGTATATTTTAAAATAATGCAATTTTCCTCATTTTTCCGATTACTAAAATATCATAAATGTCATGTTATCTCAAAAAGTTTTTGAAATATTTGGATTTTGGTATTAAAATATTGTTAATTATTGTGTTAAACGTAGTTGCTTTTAAAATCAAAATATCTGCTTTTCTAAAATAAAGATGCAGTTTACTCGACAAAGTAATGTTCCTCAAAAATCAGTATCTGTCATGATCAATTCTTCCTCTTCTTTTCAAAGGCACCTACATTTAATACCAAAATTCAAATATCTCAAAAACTTTTTGAGATAACATGATACATGTTGGTATTTTTGAAATCAGAAAGATGAGAAAAATCGAAATATTTTAAAATACAAAAAAATGTAATATTTCTTAAACGCGATGCGCAATTGTTTTTTGGTTCAAAATTTGGAATCTGCAAAAAAAATTACTAAAGAAAGTTTTTACACCTTTTTGATAACTTCAAGAATAACGAAGTTATTTTTAAAAAGAACATTTTCGCGTATACTCGTATACTTTTCATTTCTCATAAATTTAGAAATTTATAATATACTGTGTGAACTCTTGTTTATAAAGAAAGAACTGTTGGATTACCTTGAAGAGGTCAATCAGGAATTAAACAAAGGTATTCGTATGAAACAAATGATCAAATGGTACATATGCGAACTTAAGGAAAGACAAATGACGGTAGTGTGGTTTTAAGGGTGCAGTCTTTGAAACTATCGATCGGTGTTAGGTTAGCTAAAAAAGTTAAGTGAATATGGAGTGACGAAGACAGCTTCAACATGTAAATGCTTTAGAATTTGATGTAAAGCTAAATTGAATACATGGGAAATAAATTGAAGAGAACGCGTAGGCTAAAAGTAGTTATATACAATATTACAATTTATTCGCATGTTTATTAATTATTATCTTTCATCATTATGTAAGAAATAAAATGAATAGGTTTCAAGTGTTATATTAAGTTGTGGCAAAAATTCAGCTATTCATGATAATAATATGTGTAATCATTTTCAGATTTCAATAGAGTAAACTTTTTTTTGTTTTTTACATTTGGCCGTTACCCATGCAGCTAGATGTAATATGAGGTGTATGGTTATACACGTTGTAACAAACAGTTTTGAATTTGCAGTAATTGGCTTATAATGCATGCGCTCAACTCTCCACACTTTAGGTCTCTCAGAATGGCTAAGCCTGACTCGGCTATCGAATCGAGGATCCTCACGTAAGTGACTAAGGTTAACTGAGTCCCTTCACTGAATGTTGATGCTGTTTGTGCTATGACTAAATCATGCACTATCTCTGTCGCTCTTTAGGCCATATTCAAAAGAGGCTGTTACAACGTGTATAATCTAAAACAAAAACGGGGAAAAATTAGTCAAGCCAAGGAGAAAGACAGGGAGGCACTCACTTTATGTCCTGGAGTTTGTTACACATCGGTTTTTCCAATAAGCACTTTTGAAGACCACTATAGTGTCAATGTTCGACACAGGAAAACAACAGAGGGCAGAAATGTAACCTATATCTACACTTCATATTTATAGTATTTTTTTTACTAAAAAGCTGATAATACAGTCAAATATTTTTTGTGTTGAGACATAGTGGCGGAAGTATATTAAAGGATTGATTTATAAAGGATGTAATTTATAATGTGAACGGTTTTTATCTTTTGCTCTGCCAACACGGAAAGTAGAACAACTTCATGTGACCCATCGTTTTGTAGCCCTAAGGACCGGTTTACCAAGGGTTAAAAGTGTTAGATAGTTATCTGATAGATAAGGATGTCCGGCAGATAAAGTGGTACTTAGTTAAAGTTGGAATCGTTTATCAGGCGCACTGTTATCTGTTAGTCAGTTATCTTTTAGTTTGTACAATTTGTTCGTAGGTTGACTGCACTAATATTTCAGCAAATTTTTGTGATTGGCTGCCTTATCCTTCGCGTACGTAATAGGAAATTTGTCATTCAAAATAACAAATTTTTGTATTGAAAATTTAATGGTTTCATAGAAGTCATGGAACGTGCGCAGAAAAAACGAGGTGCGAATTTTAGTAACACTGTGAGTCAAAATTTAGCGCGTATTATTACCTCAATATATATAAACATATTTTAGACAATAAAAAAATACGACGGCGTAATATGGCGACAGAAAAAAGAAATACGGAGAAAATTAAAAATAGGACAGATAATATTAATTATTTCTTATTTACTTTTACATACAACCTTACATTTCTTCTTATACTTAAATACATTTAACTTTGCATGTATCTACAAATTATGAAACATTAGTTGGAAAATTCAAATTCAAGTTCATGTTAAATTAACCCCAAAATCTATAAAGCTCTGTTTTTGTAGACAAAATCTTACAAAATAGTTATGATCATAAATTTCTTCAAAATAATCACCTCTCTCCCCTCAGCACATATAAGATCACTTCTCCCAGTCGATTAATCCAACAAATTCCTCATCACAGTGGCAGAACAAGGAGTCGTAAGGCACTAGTGTAGAAAATTAATTTGGGCCCCCAGGCCACTTTAAAAATATTTGTTTAATGAAGAAATGTAATACACGAAAACAAAGAAAATATAGACTGTAGTATAATTTATGATACTATGACAAGAAAAAAGAGACATTCTAAAATATGTAAGAAATAATAAGAACTAGTTATAGGAACGATTAATGAGTAAGGTCAGTGAGTAGTAGATGACGTAAAAACTAGGAGCTGATCCAGGACACACGTTGACATACACATATAAATGATATATTACCTTTTAATTGGCGATTTTATAGTACCGAAAATAACAGGAGCAAAAAAAAATATTTCACTCAACACATAATCCTATGCAAAAGTCTCAGTTCCTTTGGACAAAAAACAAAAAAGTTTCGAATAAAAATGGTGTTTAATGTGATGCATAAACTGACAAAACCAAAACATTCTTATTATTTGTGCAGGGATGTAAATATCGAAAAAAGAAATGAAAAAACCACCACATGTCTCCTGTTGACTTTGACATCTTACTATCCTAAGCAAAAGTTTCAGTCCCTTTGTACGAAAAACAAACAAGTTTTGAAAAAAAATCTTTAAAAGATCGAATAGATTTTTGTTGGCTGGCCATAGGAGCATTAATAGCTTGTTAACGCCTCTACTCTTTACATAATCAACATTTATATAATAATAGCTTGCCTCCTCTAACCATGTGCCCCTACGCGTCACAACATGCTGTGGTGATAATGGCGTATTTGGTAGTTCGTCTTCAAATAATTTTCTTCGAGACAGCGTCGTGCGTTTGACAATATCTTTTACATGCTGGCTCTTAATATGTCTACTGTAGGATAAAAGTCTCTAACAGTTTGTGCAATGCAATAGAGTCCGCATGCTAAACATATTACATGTAATAAATTTACATACTTTTATGTGTTTTTTAGGCGCACTGCAGAGCAACACGCGTCCCTTATTGCTCTCCAAGTTCTCGTTCCATATTTTTCTTAGAACGAAAAATAACAAGCACCGTTTTTGGTGTTAACTGTGAGAGCAGATATTGTGCAAGCAGTTACTACAGCCGTTCTGACGTCCATATAGCGAAATCTAGCGTGCAGTGAAAGTGTTAAAATTGTACTTCTGAAAAAACATCTATTTATCACAATGTTGTATACCTATAGTTTGTTGTTTGAATCTTTGCATGACTTAATTGCTTAACATAACTGTAGCGGACGTTCCTGAAAGGCAATAATAAAATTACTTATTTTTATGTTGAATATCACAACAATGGAGCAAACGGCAATAAACACTTATGTAAGTTTACGGTCGATGGTTCTAATATTTTACAATTTCAATTCAATAATAGATGATTATTTAAGTTTAGAAACGGGGTTCTCTAATAGTGATACTTTTAATTCAACTTAGAATAACCCGCAATTTAACAAGCTATTATTGACAGCATTAATGTAAGAAGTTTCCGTTCATTGCTTTCAATCCTTATACATAAATACTCTTACCTGACTAACACATTAAGAATAGTCTCATCACACCTCTCGAAGATACACATTTACGTGTCTTCACGCAACTGCAATTTTCATACTTGTTTTGTTTTCGTTAATATAAAAACTTTTTCTGATTTCATGTTTTATTTCGTAGCATCAGCGCTACAATAACCAAACTAGCTTAACGAAAATGTGAGACATATTACCCTATATTCGATTCATGCGGGGAAATAGTTATCTTCCAGCTATGTTTCGTTCAAGTTTGCAGATCTCTCCCCTTGAAATAATGGATTACAAATTCTTATTACCCGGTCACACCCACATGGATTTTAGCATTATCGAGAAAAAAAGGAAAACTATAACTATGAAATTGAACACCCCCGTGACTGGACTCAACTACTGAGGCAATGTGGAAAGAAGAAACCTTTTATAGTTGTAGAAATGAAGTAAGAATATTTTTACGATTTCGTGTCTATTTTTAAAATCTCTCTCATCAATAAAAAGAAATCTGAAAAAGGAGAGAAATTCAGCTGGGGGAAAATAAGATGATTACGTTATGAGAAACAAAAAGGAAATGTAATACAGATGAAATCAACATTGGATGATGGTGACTTATTCCAAGAAATTGTATTTGGGAGAAGGGGCAGACAAAAAAAAAGAAAATTTTAGACTCAATCGGGCATATTCTCGATCAGTCCCTATCAGTAAGGAAAAAAAAAACAAAATATTTTGGATCTACTGCCATATGTGTCAGAAGCATTGTGAGATTTTTACAAAAAATCTAGTTTCCAATGAAAACGTGACTGATGTACTTTCTGATGAGGTAAACGAAGACGACAATGACGGATCTATTTGATTCAACATGTCTTTATTTCTTATTATTAGAAGCAAAATATAGTTCTTTTTTCAATTTTTTATGAAATGGTGATAAAAAATTATATAAAATAACTGTATTATTTCTTTCTACATATTTAATTCAGTACCATGTAAATAATGAACGATTTGAGTACATAATTTGATGCAAAGGAGTTAAGTCATCATTTTTATTATTTTTTTGAAGGGATTAAGTTAAAAAAATTTCCAAAAATTCTGTACTCTTTCAAAATGTGTTTTTGGTATTTTTGAGAACAGTTGTTTGTTCTATTAGTAAATGAAATTTTCATTTTCGTATCTTATTTTTATGTATAACTGTTTGAGAGTAAAGAATGAAAGAATCTTTAAATACGATTTTCTCAACAGTCTCATTTTTTACTTATTCCCTTTTTCATTGGGATTTATAATTTGATTATGAGCGACGCGACGTAGCTCATTCTCAATAAAGTGGAATCAACGCTTTTGGGCTGAACAAAATTCTCAAATTATTTGTGAGAAACCGTCACACTCACAAAAAATTACGGTTTGGTGAAGTATATGTTCTGCTGGCATTCTAGGCCTTTATTTTTCCGAAGACAATAATGGAAACATAGCGTTAATTGAGAACGATATGTAGAAATGTTACAAACAATTTTAGTGGACGTTATGAATCAGCTACAGCTTCCTGATGGTATGTGGTTTCAACACCATGGAGCACGACCACAAACTCGTTAAGCCAACGTAAACATGATTGTACAGAGAGAAATCAAATCGTCTAATATCGCAAAATGGGGACGTGGATTATCCAGCGCACTCTCCAAATTTTATCGTTCCAGATTACTTTCTATGGGAATATCTAAAGTCAAATGTTTATTAATCCTATACATGAGTTGGATGGAATAAAAAACATAATTCGACTAGCCTTTGCCAATAATGCTTTTGATATGTCGCTATGCAATGAAATGTGCACTCAAAGACATAGTGGTCATTTATTGGTTATAATTTTTAAAACAATTAGGATAACTTTCAAAACACTGACGTATTTTTTTCACGAAACACAAAAACACTATATAGTGCACTCGACGCGCGTTTCGCCAACCAAATTGGCATCATCTGGAGATGATTAAAACAGTTTTAATCATCTCCAGATGATGCCAACTTAGTTGGCGAAAAGCGCGTCGAGTGCACTATATAATGTTTAGGTGTTTCGCGGAAAACTACATTAGTGTTATCTTCACATCAAAGGTTCCAACCCACTCCAGGAATAAGTTTCAAAATAAAACTTGAATATATGTCCTTTGTATACTACATATGTTGAATAAAGTCAAATAACTCAGATTTATATATTTATTAGAATTATTAATAAGTTTGTTATAAAATGTTAAAGCTGCTCTATTCTTAAAACATTCGAGGAAGATATGATCAGTCACATATTTCACAATTTTCAAAAAAATCTTTTTTTTTTATTTCATAAAAGTGTGCTGGGTATCAAACCGATTTGTCAAATTGATGTCTAAAACATGTTTAACAGAATTTTTTCCATTTGTTCCTTAGTCAAATTTTTAGTATTTGGAAGGCATCGGTGGGACAATTTTTATTCATGCGGATATCCTGTGCTTTATTTGGCCAAGATGTCAAGATATTTATTATCTTTTAAACAAAAATATGCGACTTTACCTATACAAAATATACTTCTTTCCCAGCAGCTAATATGCTAGCTATATAATATTTTTTTAATTTTGCATGGATTAGATTTAATATTGAGGAAAATATTACATGAAGTTAGAACCGATAGCGGGTCTGATAATATTATAACGTATCTACATTAGACAAGTAAATATATCCAAGAGCTTCATTCATGTATCATTGTTTGAGAGCAAATATTGACAGAACAAACTTAATTTTAATTTTTAATATCGACAGATATCTTGATTCTAAAACGGTTTTAGGTAAAAGGTCTTCTGAATATTGTAACAAAAAATAAAATCCACAATTTTTTTGCATTGACAAATTTACTATGGACAAGTAAACGTTTACAGCATGAATTAAGAACAAATACACTTAAAGACTAACTATTAAGGTTATGTTAATTTTATTTTGAGTTTGAGATTTGTAAAATAAACAGAAACCGTTGTTCCTAGTATCAACCTATTAAGGTGCTTGACCTGCTAAATAACATTCTTTAAATATTGATGAAATGAAATAAAATTTTCTGTTTGTATAGATTGTTTTAAATTAAAAGCAAAGATTAATCTACGGCCACCCGATAGGGATCTCAGGAATTTGTTCTGAAATTTAAGTTCCCTTGTTTTGGATGCAGTGCAGAATGCATTAGAATTCTTTTAGAAGGTAACTTTTACTGGAAACAGGTTATAAGGCGTCACTTACACATTTTGTTTTTCATAAGATGGCATGTTTATTTTATTATTTTCTAGGCTGGTTTATAATAAACGCTTACTCTTTATACCGCAATATAAATATTGTTTTGAGGAGTGTTGTGTTCTGGCACATAACAAATGAGAAGTGAGGTTATGACTTTGGTGGTTCTGCTGGAGAAATTGGAAGACACCTGTACCTTCTGTGTTTGAGGTAAATAGTTAGAAAAATTTTAGTTTTTGTTTTTGTTTTGTGCTTAAGTACATTACAAAGTTTCCAGTAGATGAAAGTTCGATAAGTCTGTATTTCACCATTCTGTACGCCTGGGGCGAAGTTTGTATCGTTCTGCGAGCCTGGGTGCGAGGTCTGTATCGTTCTGTACGTCAAAGGCGTGGTCTGTCATTATTTCGCACGAGTAAAACTGAAGAGACTACGTATTTAGGTACGTAGGCACATTTTGAATTCCAGATCCAGGTAAAAGAGGACGACGAAGAGTTTTGAGGAATATCAACCCCATTTTATTTAGTTTATGTATGATAATGATAACCTCAACCTCGTGTGTCACAAAGTAAATACGCTGTGAACCTTCAGCGTGGCCATATTGAGAGTATTAAAACCTTGTCTTAATCTCTGTTATACACTCTCTGAATAAGAGTTGTGTTCTTAGTAAGTACTATAATTAGCATTTGAGGCACAGTTACCATAAGGTAATGTAAATAGTTTTTATATGTTTATTCTCTTGGATGAAATTTGTACGAATATAGCCTGTTTCACAGTTGTTAAATTTGATGTTTTATTTTAAAGTACCACCTTATAACGGGAACGAATAATTCATTGTGAGTTAAAATTTAAGTAGAGCAATTAATTAGTTGTATTGAAATACAGATTAACTGGATGTAAACGCCCTGAGTTCTGAGCTAGTTTTATTTTGTCATGACACTCGTTAACTTATCCTGGCTAAATAATGCCTCGATTAACTACATCCCCACGCCCAGTAGTTTTGTGGTCACATACCCTACCCTCCAGGGTAGGGGTTTGAGGTTAAAAAGGGTAGCAAAATATATTAAAATATAAAATGCCCCTAATAAACAATTACAAACAATATACATAATATTATTTAATAAAAATTTAAGGTACTTGAAATTTTGCGTTTTCAAATATTTGAATCGTTTATATTGAAAATTCCAAATCGACAGTTCGTCACTTTTTTGCGTGAAGTTGAACATTGAACATTGTAACCAAGTATTTAACAGGCAACATAGCTGTTCCAACTAATGTAATATTTTTCAGAAGGCATCATTAAGCAAAGTGCGGCTAATCCAACAGAAGAAAACAAATTTTAACTAAAAGAAAAACATTATAAATTTATATTTTGATTTAATGCAATGAACTATTTAAGTGAACTATTTTTTTTACGATATGTTTTCTTGACACTTGCAAATATGTTTGTTTTCTCATCTATCTATAGAATAGAGAAATTATTGGCGTAGTGAAAATAATCAAGTTCTAGATTATGATGAAAATGACAATTTATCAGAATCGGCATGTCGTTTGTGTATCTGTGTCTCGTTGATAATTGTGCTATGATTTTATGAAACACGTCTCAACATGGAAATCTGCAACTTGACATATTACCAAGGGGCCAAGAGAAATGCGTCAAATTAAAAAATGCCACAAATATGACATAATGAGGAAAAACGCCGAAAATAACAATTGAGAATTTCCCGTTAGATTAACCGTTACTGAGAAAGACGGTCTAGAATTAATCATTCAATTAAAAAAGTAAAGTCGGCCTCAAAGTACTTTCTGATCATATCCAGTTTGAAATGTGATAGAAATACATCAATCATAGGATCAGGAAACTATTCCAGGATTCAGGACCGGTAATTTATACTGCCTGATATGATTGACAGAAGGATATAATATGTAGACAAATAAAAGCAAAAGTATAAAATGAATAATGAAATATGTACCACTTGTTACAATGTATTATTATTCAGAATGACTGAGGTCTGCTATCGCATTACCAAACATGGTTACGTCACAACTTATGTTCGTTCTGCATTCGTGGCAGTTAAATTTGAGCCATTTGGTCTATGCAAGAGTACAAGGAAAATGAACGTTTCACATCTACTGAGGATAATGATGCAAGTTCTAAATAGTTCACATGGACAGACACTGACAAACCGCGCAGATAATTTTCACGAATTTTACACATTATTTTGTGTCCTAGGTTCCTTTGTAAAACGTTTTTTAGTTTATTGTTTATAACACAACTGATAGAGATAAAGACTTTTAAACAATCAAAATTCTTAGTATAACATTACCAACATTATTACACCGAAAGTCAGTTGTTTCATCCACTGTCACCCGCAAAAATTAATTTCATACGTCTCCTATAATATTGCCCAAAACGTTTTTATACACACTTGATAGATATTATGTTTCACGTAATGTATGGCTAGTAGGTAAAGGTAAACTACATACACAGAACATGATACATATATTAAAAAAAAATATATTCTCTTGTGACTGTACCGGAAATATTTTGTCGACCGAATTTAAATGTCTTTCAAAATCACGGTGTGTATGAAATACGCATTATAGTCTAGTTCACAAGTTAAAATCGGTGTTAATTAGTGATAAAGGTAAAAATATGGACGATAGCTCATTGGATTCGGAATGACGTCTAGAAAAATGTACAAAAATTGTTTAGCAGCACATAAAAAAATTGCAAAAGTTATTAACAAATTAAGATAAAAAAAGGCATTTAGTTTTTCGCAAATAATTCAGAAACTGTTAATAATTAAGCAATTAAAAAAAAGATTCTTAAAGAGGACAAAATTTCCGATAAAAAAAGTCCTAACTCCCGGAACTGTACCTCCATTATTAATAATTTTAATTTAATGGTGAAAATAATGCTTCGTGCGGTAAGCGCAACGCTGCCGCAGACCTCAGAATCCGACCGTAGCAACAAAAAAAATTTCAAAAATTATCGGATCATCTAGACATCCCAAGGAACAATATTCACTAAAAAAAAATTTTTTCATCCATTTTTCATAAAATGCGCTTATTGTTAATTAAAAAATTTTTTTTGGAGTTCACGTTTATGTTTATAATCAGTTAAAATTATAACCGATACATTGTGACAAGGATACTTTATGAAATAATCACATCACGATATTTTTAATTGTTATAGTTCATTAGTTATTAATCTTTTACGTTAACAAAAAACTGATAAACGATAAAAAAAGGTGAAAATTTTTTTTTATCAATATTGGTTATTATCACTGTTTTTGTATATCAAAACACTATTAGATTTTATAATTTTTAAACTTTTAGTGGTATTTGTTTAAAAAAATGTTATAAACAAATGGATTAGTTAAATATTTTAGACAATTTTTTTGCCAAATTATTACTGGAATGATATGATTTTTTCATAAAAACATTTTTTATTGTTAGTAATCATTTTTGAACTTTTTTCATTATTTAAATAATAGACTAACAAAAGATTTTTTTTTCTAAATTTATCATTTGCTATTTCCTACAAAGTAAAAAAAAATTTTTTTTCGCTTCAAATTTATTTGTTTATTTAATAAACAATTTGTAATAAACAATGGTCGAATGTATTAATATTTTTTTATAGAAAAAAAAATACTAAAAACGCCTTTTTTTATCTTAATTTGTTAATAACTTTTGTTAGTAAACAATTTTTATACATTTTTCTAGACGTCATTCCGAATCCAACGAGCTATCGCCCATATTTTTACGACCTTTATCACTAATTAAAAAATCTGTCATTTTATTTGCTTCGTATTTATACATTTCTAGAAAAAAATAATAAAATAATTATTGGATAATACATTTAAAAAATAACGTGATAACAATTATATGTACCTATATTTTTTTATATTTTATACTGTCATTCTCATCTGAATTCGCAAGTTTTAGGTAGATAACATTTATCTTATTTTGTTACCTTTCACTTTTATTTTGTACACTACAATTACTAATTAAATAAAATTCTATGTTTTGGAATGAAAAATATGTGCCTACTTTTGTTTTTATGCTGTCACTTAGGAAATGGCTTTGTACTTATTATTTTCTGTTGGATGGTTAGGTGAGTAGCTATGCTAGATCTCGCCACCCCTTTAAATAATTTTTTTAATATTTTCTTTTATACATTAAATAAAGACATATTATTATTATTTTTTTTTTTCGGAATATCCGATGCCGGTCAGTCCTTCCGTGGCCTCCGACGCCTCACGGGAGTCGCGCCGGCGCAACAATTACAGCCATTCCCCACATCACGCAGGGTCAGTGACTGTAGATACCAGAATCGTGTGCCCTAAGCAGACGGAGAGAACCCAGAATGACCGCCTTCTGCATTTGGCCTGCCAGCCACTCGGCTGATTTTTGGCAGGCCGGTATGATCTTCAGTTCCGAGAGCAGCGTAGGCTTTATCCCTCCGAGTACACCGATTATTAGGACGACCATCTTGACCGAGTAGCCTGGGTACAGCACTTGGAGCTTGTACCGGAGATCGCGATATTTGGTCCGTTTCTCCTCCTCCTTCAAGGTGATGTTTTTCTCCGCAGGTGCCGAGAACTCGATGACATACATCACCTTGAGTTGATGGTCGAGGAGGACTATGTCAGGCTTGTTGGCTTGGATTAGCCTGACAGTCGGGAACGAGTAGTTCCAGTAAATCCGGCATTTCTCGTTCTCGACAACGGACTCAATATCTCCGGGGACGTAAGGCAGCACTGGTGTCTGGTCTACCCCGTACGAGTGCCTTAGATGGTAGTATAGCACTCGTAACGCCGCGTTATGCCGGTGGATGTAGGCCGAAATCGCATATATAAGGCATGCAGATAGTAAGTGCATGAGCGATTCCGGCGCCTGATGTCAGGTCCTGCAGTTGATGTCAGGAACCTCTACACGCCACACGCGGTT
Organism: Rhamnusium bicolor; assembly: GCA_029963845.1. Taxonomy (NCBI): domain Eukaryota; kingdom Metazoa; phylum Arthropoda; class Insecta; order Coleoptera; family Cerambycidae; genus Rhamnusium; species Rhamnusium bicolor. The sequence continues at coordinate 1,168,356 of JANEYF010002643.1, forward strand.
TTGTAGTTTATACACAAACGGTAGTAACTGCGCCATTGCTAAGAGCGTTTTATGCGAGAACCAAACCAAACACCAACACAACCGCACGCTTTCATGTTGCTAAGATAACTGAATAGAGGACACCACCGGCCAAACTGCCAAGCCACATATAATTATCCATGGAAGAATCCCTGATACCCGCAAATCCCTTACACCTTTCTTTCTCGGTTGTACTGGTTGCATATATTACAGATATACACATCAGATGCATTTTTATGTGGTGTGTTTATTAATATTTATATTTGTTTTATGTGCCGGCTCTGAAATGTGGAACACATTTCCGGCCTCTAATCATCATATAACTCAAGCTCAAATGAAATTACGTGTATGGGTAGTGACACTGAGATATTTCGTTCGTGCCTTCGCTTTAGTAGCAGAAGTAATTTGGTATTACATAAATTTGAAAAAAATGTACTTCTTAATTAAAGTCACATGAGTCTCTATAACTTAATCAGCTTTAACCCTACAGGCAAATATGTTCAACAAAGGGTATTTTGTGAATAACTAAAAATATTGAAAAAACGTAAATAATGATTATATTTCCATCTGATCCCATACGTAGAAAGCTAATAAAATTAATCTCGAAGATATTTTCTTGGCGATAAAAAAATGAAGAGTTTCCAATACCTTTATATTGGAATCATGATGGTGGCTTGGTAAATAGCTATATTAAAACTTGGGACATAAAAACTGAATATAACACATAAATAGAAGCAGCATAAAAAAACTTATATTGCACATTCAGTTATTTTAAATGTAAGTTTCAGTTTAATAATAATTTTATATTGTTTGTTGCTCCACTGGTTAAAAAAGCAAACAAAAATACAACTCTATATGTAAAATTTTAATTATGTATTAGAATAGAACTCATGTTTATAACTAAATATATTTCAATTCGTCAAAATTATCAAAAAAGTAAATCTAAGTTGTATTCTTCATGAGAAGTCTAGAAATGAAATCTGAAACCGTTTTAAATATTACGAAATGTTTAGTCTTATAAATATTTATAAACAAAAAATAGATGCCGATATATTAATGTAATTGCATTTTGCATTATTTTAAAAACGATCCTAGAAAATAACAAGCCATGTTTACTATTAAAGAAGCCAGTAGAATATGTAAGCAAAATGAATAAATCCTGTGTTATAAACAAATATTGGCAAACATTTTAATTAATTACATACATCACAAAAAGTAAACATAAATTTTATATAAAATTGACCAGTGCATGAACAAATATTAGCATTAATATTGAAAAGACGTATTAATTATGGACATTAAATGTTTTTCCTTACCAGGGGTTTGAGGCTTATTTCCACAATTATTGAAAACATCGCTTCTGTTTAGTGCTATATTTAGAATCTCTGTTGCGTTTGTTTCATTCATGGCGAAGATTTAACCCTGAAAATAAAAGAAAACAACAAATTATTCTATTGAACATGTTTGAGTACTAGACAAAAGCTTTTTAATATACATTATACCGGGTGTAACAGGATCATGGTTTTTTTCTCCTTTAGTTTTGAGGATAATTGATTGAAATTTGGGATATCGTATATACATAATTAGCGACACTTTTTGACGTACAAGTGATTTTTTATTCACTTCCAGTTTCGTCGAAAGTGACACTAACTTTCGATTTTTAAATTGAACACCACGTTATATTATTGCATTTCTGATTTCTGCATAATTTTCTGAATCCAACAATACCAAATAAGTGACATTTCAGACGTCAATACTTTTTATAACATAATTTTAGTTTTCCATTTAAGTGTGCCATAACGGTTCCGATTTATTCTAAATGACCCGTGTAATGCTAGAAAAATCGAAATCCTATCAAAAATACTAAATTACGTGATTTAAGAGCAAATAAAGTTCATCAAAATGGTTTTTGGGACAAAACTCAATTTTTTCAAAAGGAACTATATTGGTACCGTGGTACCATTTATTAGTACTATTAATAAGGAATTTATTCATCTGTTGTATTAAAATGTGCGATAAATACAAACAAAATTACAGCTAAAAGAAAATAAAAAAAATACAAGTTTGTTCTAATTAAATGTTAAGAAGTAACTAAGGTGGCCTTGAAAACAATGAAATATTTAGCTTATCAAACATTTTTTGTTGGTTTACCGGTGTTTTTATTGTGTTTTTAATAATTGTTTAAAATTCTTGTTTATGATCAAAATGCCACAAATTTATACAAGAGATGAAAAAGTGGACATGTTAATTATTTATGGGGAATGTAGAAAAAATGCCGTTGCGGCTAGACACCTTTATGCCGAACGATATTCTGATAGACAATGTCCAGCGAAAAATTATTTTAATCGTCTTGAAAATCAATTCCAAAGTGAGCCCAACAATAATCCCGAAAAAAAATTTCATTCTTGACGAAGGAACGGAAATAATGTTTGGCTCGAGTAGAAGTTGATAAGACTGTTTCTTTAAGGCAAATTAGGTTTGAATTGGAAATCAGTCACCAAACTGTGATCCGAATTTTGCACAAGCACTACTATAAATCTTTTAAAAATACCAATTGCACCAGTACTTGTACGAAAATGATTACGAACGTAGGATGGAATATTGAAATTGGATTTTATAGAATAACGTGCAGCCAAACAATGATTTTTTGGGAATAATGTTATTTTCGGACGAGTCTAGGTTTACAAATTTGGGATTATTTAACCGACAAAATACAAAATATTGGTCACAAGAAAATCTAAATTTATTACAGGAGGGTAACTTTCAAGTGCGGTTCGGTTTCAATGTTTGACTTGGAATAATTGGTAGTAGAATTATTGGTCCAATAATATTTGAAGAATCCCTGACCGGTGCCAGATACTTGCAATTTCTGCAAAATGAAATTGAGAACAGTTTTGCTGAATTACCTTTCCATTTACGACAGGGATTTCTTTGTTTGGGGTCATTTAAAAAATATTGTCTACGCAACCGCCATTACAACCCGTGAAGGCCCAGAGCTACGAGTAAGACGCGCAATTAATAGCATAACAGCCCAGCAATTGACGAACGTTCTTCGAGAAACAGCTATGCGAATTTAGAAGTGCATTGACGTTAATGGACAGCATTTTGAACAACTGTTGTAATGTTTGTGATCATATTTTGTATTCCAAAGCCACCTTAGACTAATTTTATTTGCTTTACCGGTATTTCTACGAAATGTTCTGATGGTAATCTCGAAGACATATTTCTTATGGTTAGGTAAAAATTTGTTTAATTTCTAGTTTTGTGGTTATAGTTGATCGGTTTACTTAACAAATATATTATGTATGTCAATATTTATTTATTTATTTGTTTATTTATTTATTTAAACATAAAATCCAACAGGCAGGAGCCCAATTACAGGATTAGGTACATTGAAATTATGTACAGATAAATACACAATAAGCAATTTTGAGTGTTACAAAAAATTTCTTAATTAAATATATAATATATACGAACAAAACATATAGAAATGTATATACACATATAAATATACACTTGTACATATACATATACATACATATATAGATAAATAAAGAATACAGTAGATTACAAAACATAAAGATGCAAAACAGAGTTTTTAATTACACTTTCATTACAGAAAAATATATCAACACAATCTTCGATTTTAGCATAGTTGATATACATTTGGTGTATTGGAGAGGCCAAGAGAATATTAGTTCTTGGTATGTGTGAAATAAATAAGTTGTTATGGCGAGCAGAAATTCTAGGCACTTTATAATTTGTTTGATTTAATAGGTTAATACAATCCAGCCGATTATTAACAATTTTATATAGAAAAATTATTGATTGAGATATTCTTCATTTGGCAAGACTTGGTAAGTTAAATTTTTCTAACAATATATTTCGTGGAAATCCAATAGGTGGATAAATGTCCTCAAAAGTGTACACTGCAGATTTTAAAAACTTACCCAGAATATTCTCTAATTGGGTGCCACACAACTGAAGTATATTCAAGGCGAGATCTAACAAATGTTACATAGAGTAAACGATGATCGTTGACATTTTTAAAATCTTCGCAGTTCCTGATTACAAAGCCAAGACTCTTAAAAGCAGAAGTAGTTACCATTTCGACATGCTTATTGAATGACAATTTAGGATCAAAATACACGCCAAGGTCTTTAATAATATCAGGTCTTTGTAAAACAACATTATCGATATTATAATTGCACACGTACAGATTATGCTTCCGGCTAAATGACATGACATTACACTTGCTAGCATTGAGGTGTGGATAGTTGCTGATGCACCAGGTATTGATGGTATCCAAGGTCTTTTGCATAAATTGTTAATCATGAACATTATCAATAAATCGGTACAATTTTAGGTCGTCTGCATACAAGAGGAAGTGAACATTAGTATCCAAGCTTTCAAAAATATCATTAATGTATATTACAAAGAAGAGCGGTCCTAGTATAGAACCCTGTGGTACACCAGATTTTTGCAAGAAGCTGTTCGATTTATGACCACGGTACTGAACAAATTTATTTCGATTCTCTAGATATGACTGTATTAAAAGAAGTAACGATTTTGAGAGACCAAATTTATCAAGTTTAGAAATCAAAGCACCGTGGCCAATCCTGTCAAAAGCCTTAGAAAAGTCTGTGTAGATAGTATCTACCTGACCCCCTCGATCAAGATCTTCGCAAAGAAATTGCGTTTTGCACACAAGGTTCGTTACTGTTGATCGACCCTTCACAAAGCCGCTGATCAATAGATATTCAGCCAGATACGTGAGTGTACATAGAACCGTGAAGAAAAATTCCAAAAATTTTCCCGAAGTTACAAATAATAGTGATGGGCCTATAGTTTGTTATGTCACTCTTTTCCCCCTTTTTGTACACTGGACACACGCGTGAATTTTTTCATTTTTGAGGAAATCTCGAAGTACTGAGAATTAAATTGAAAATTATTAGAAGGGCTTTAGCGAATAAAGTTGAACAATCTTTAATTAAAAATGCCAGAATTATATCAGGGCCCATGATCATTGTGGCTTTAATTTTCTTTATAGATTGGCAAATTTCCTCCTCAGTGATGACAGATAATTTTAAAGTATTTAAATTCAGAATACTTACGTCGTCAAATTTACGGACTGTAGGGGACGATTTAGAGAAAAAGTCCGCAAAACTATCAACTATTACTTGAATTAATAAAACTTGAATTAATAAAACTCCAAAAATTGTAAGGATTGGTTTACATGTTATTTTCAATGTTGTCTAAATATAACTTGTAAGCACTATCGATGTCAGTTTTAATTTTTGCTTTTTTATATTTGTTTAATATTTTTTCCTTCTGCTTAATATCATGGATTATCTGTCTATTAAACCATGTGGGATAAGACCCACATCTTTTTTGTTTTTTAGGTACATCTGTATCAAAAATATCATATAATTTTAAATAAAGTGCATCCACAGCTGTATCTACATTATTAAAATGTTCCAGGAAAGTCCAATCTATGAGCCCAAGTTGGTTATACAGTTCTACAAAATTAGCCTTTTTGAAATTAAACTCGAAATTATTTTTATGCGGAAAATTATCGTGTCTGGGATTTTGATTATCAGCCCTAATTAGTAATGCAGGGTGATACCTATCCTCTTTAAGGAGTATTTCAGAAGCTTTACTTACAGAGCAGTGCCTATTACAAAAAACAAAATCTAGAAGTCTTCCGTCTGTATTTAAAATATGATTATACTGGTCTAATCCCAAAAAAATTGAAAAATTGTTAATAGCGCGGATGGAAGTAATAGTTACATTACCATTTTCATAATGCGCATACTCAGGAAGATTAAGGTCTCCTATTACCAGCAGGTAATAAAAGTAATATCGCAAGATTTATTATCACCAACACAATATGAGCAATAAAGATTGAAGATAACTTAAAGTCTAATTTATTTCAGCACAAGCAGGAAATACATTTAAGGAAATAAAAAAATGTGGCCTTTTTATTATTTTATGATATAGCACTATTTTATTATTTAATGTATTGTGCTTTTATTTGATATTTTCTTAAGAGTTCTTCTATATATCTATGGTTTCGAAAATTAATAAAATTAGGTTCAGACTCCAGATTGCTCAGAATACTACATGTACAATAGGTATCTGACTCAAATGCTCCAAATCCTTTTTAACGATTGGAAACCAAGTATGACCAAGTCTTATTCTACAAATTTTAGTTATGAACATTACATTCCATTTGTTTGAAAGGAACTTATCAACTTAATAAAATGGTCCATTTTCCTAATACTGATTAAAATTTTCTTTTATTATTTTCATAAAATTTATGCAACCGTCCATAGCAGAGAAATTAAAATTTACAAGGATTTTGTTGATTTCAGCATAAATGTTCATAAACACATAAACTATTTTTTTTGTCAACAATTATTTTCATGTAAGATACCATAATTTCTGGTGCTATGTATGTAAACACGTGTGGTTTTTTAAATGATACAGACATTTAAAACCGACTTGTCCAAGCGATTTATTGTTATTTACTTTGTAACGATTTTATCTAATTTATACATTATTTTAAGGGCGCACTGTATACACCCTCGTCAAGACGCTGTAATTTCACTTGAAATCAATTTATACATCTTTTTTCTGATGGTAATCCTAAGAGCTTTAGCGAAATTTTCCTTTAACAAAGCCAGTGACCTAGAATTATGTCTTTCTAACTAAAGTAGATTAAACTTCCTTAACAACAATATAAGAAAACACTTAATCATCTAGACATTTTAATTGCCTCAGCTTTCCTTGCATTTCAGAGAGAAGCGATAACCATTACTGGACTTACTTAATCATATTGATTCTATTTCATAAAATATACTAAAGTATACTAAAAGAATTTTACAGTGTTAGGGCGAAAACACAACACAGCGGTGCGACGTCGCATCGCAAAAACGACGTCGCACGGCGATGCGATGCGATGACGCAACGTTAAAATTTCATCGCCACGGCATTGCAGAGAAGACGCTTCTAGTGAGATGTGGACCACACAATACGTGTCCTACGTCTGTTGCAGGCCACAACACTGCGGTGCGACGACGCATCGCAAAAACGAAGTCGCACCGCAATGCGATGCGATGAACGTTCATTGCACGGCCACAGAAGACCTATACCAGAAGCGACACGTTTGCTGTATGTATGGCGTGTTATAATTAAATATAAAAATCAAATAAGCTGCTGGCAACATAAAACTTTTTTTCCAATAAAATAAATCATTTTTATACAATACTAAAGGATATAAACGAGATTTCTGTTTCGCAATCCGCAGTACAAATCTAGCCATATGCATAAATATAAAAATAAATATTTGATTAGCAATAACACGCAAAATACAATAAAAGATTTATAGGTTGACAATAATACCACCAAAAGTCGCGTATAAAAGACAACCAGACTTCAGTGATTTGCGCGTGCGTTGCTTGAGAGAATAATTGCTGATCTCATAAGTGAAAACACAACACTGTGGTGCGACGTCGCATCGCAGAAATCAACGACGTCGTGGAAATTTGCGATGCGTCGTCGCACCGCAATGTTGTGGTTTCGCCCAGGATTTGTACTAAGCGACGTCGCATCGCAATTTTCTACGACGTCGTTGATTTCTGCGATGCGACATCGCACCGCTGTGTTGTGTTTTCGCCCTTAGCCATATGTAGTAACTATAGATTTTTGTCAGCAAATAACTAAATGAATCAAGACAGATAAACAAATGAAAATGTTAGGCGTAAACAATTACTTCACAAATGCAATTGTTAGTGCGCTATATTTCTACAAAGTAATGGCAATTAAATATTCTACAGAACAAGGAATATTCACTGTAGAGTCTATGTTAAAAAATTATTCGGCCGCGGTAGTAGTTCGTCATTTTATAAAAAATGCTCCAATACCAACATGTAAAACTGTGTACGACTTATATAAATCATATATATAAATAAATAAAGAACAGGAGAAACTCTGGCGTAATAAAAGATGCTCCTAAATGCGGACACCCAAAGTCGGCAAGAAGCGAAGAAAACTTTGAACTTGTTGCAGAAGGAGCGTTTTAAAACGCCCTAAAAAATCATCAACAAGAAGATCGACAGAATTAATAGTTATTTGTGTATCAAGGCCGTAAAGTTGATCTTTCTCGAATGAATCTGAAGTTTGCGGCCGAGGCGCAGCCGAGCAAACTTCAGATAAGGCCGAGGAAGATCATTTGGGCGAGGTGCACACAACATTTTTAGGTCTGTCTCAAAAAGTAAAATAAAAATATTTTTAAAATTGTTTCGAACTTACAAACAACTCCAGATATGGACAAAATTTTGCAAGAAGCCGAGTAGGCTGACATTTTTATTTCGTTTGACAAATGAAAACGTCACTGGATAGTTTATTGACATTAGTAAAAATGAGTGATAGTGACAGCGATAATCCTCCGCAAATTTATGAAGCTGCAAATGCAGCAACTCTAAATTTATTGCCTGATAAATCCCTGTAGATGTATCTCAAACAGTATGACAGTTTTATGGAATGGTGCGATACACGTAAAGCTAAGAATTTGAACGAAGAAATATTTCTTGTATTCTTTTCGGAAAAAGCAGAATCTTTCAAATCATCAACATTATGGTCATACTACTTCATGTTAAAATCTACAGTTGTGGTCAAAAATAACATTGACATTAGCATGTTTCCAAAGTTGATTGCTTTTTAAAAAACAAAGTGTTCATTCAAGACAAAGGAAACGTGCTAATAATTACAATTTCGGAGACAATAACTTACAAAAAGCGAATATTTACGATTACTGATGAGATAATTGAAAATGTAAGTGCCCTACAGCTCATTAAAAATTACATAAATTTACGACCCCCCATGTGTGAACATTTTTATCAACTATCGTCATGGAAAATGTTCATCACAAGTTGTTGGGGTGCATACATTTGGAAAAATACCATCATGTATTGCAAAGGATTTACAGTTGCCAAATGCTAATAGCTACACAGGCCACGCTTTTAGAAGGAGCTCAGCCTCGCTTCTAGTAGAAGCAGGGGCTGATATTTTAATGTTAAAGAACCACGGAGGTTGGAAATCTAGCTCTGTGGCAGAAGGTTACATTGAGGACTCTATTTTAAGAAAGAAAGAAATATCAAATAAAATTCTTAGAGGAAGGGAAGGTACTTCAGGTATGTATTTTCCTATCCAAAGTAAAACTAAAGATTTTGAGTCAGATGGTACTTTAATGAATAATTCGCCAACATAGACTATTGCTACTGCAAGTAATGAAAATGAAATGGCTGTTAATAATTTCATGTCTAAAAGTGGGGTTACATTTTCCAAATGTAACAAGTGTAATTTTAATATTACCATTAACAATAAATAACACTTAGAAAATTAAGTAAAAATCAGTACCTATATGTTCTAAATTTGTTAAATATTTGTTCTTTTTCTGTATCAGTTTAGTAATTGTAATATACATAATAAAGCTTTGAAACTACTGTTTAGTTTTGGTTTTTCTTTAAGCCTCAATCCATTTCAAATATTATTAATGATGATCAATTAATACATGAGGCCGTGAAAAAAAAGAGATGACACTTTAGGAACGTTGTCAGATCCGCAAAACGTCACTTTTTGTGACAGTTGCCTAAAGACATTACTATTCTTTGGAAACGCAATGCTCGAGTTACTGCAGAATGGACGCAATGAAATAACAAACATGTTATTTATAAATGACATTTTTTCTTAAGGGATTTATTAACAAACAGAATTTTAGATTTTGAGGATCAGAAAAACCAAATGAACATTTCACCAGACCTTTACATTTCCCAAAAGTGACCGTCTGGGCTGGAATTTGTGGGTCAAAATTGATTGATCCTTATTTCTCTGAAAATAATGTAAATATGTTGATATTTTTTGTCGGAACTAAATTGGATAAAGATGTAAGAAAACCTCAATTTTTCATTAACTGAACGTTTCGACAATATTTATTGTCTTCATCAGGACTAATGAATATTTGGTTTTTTGTCAACACAATTATCATCGTCAAATTGTAAAAAAAATAAAATGACAATAAAAATAATAGTAAACATATGTGGAAATACCTGAAGGAGATAGTCGGCAGCAAAAATGTAACTTTCAACAATTATTATAATGGTGTAAATTGTAACGGAGCGCTATATAACGATGTTGATGAAATTTCAAATGTATTTAACAACTATAACATAGGCAGCATTGCAACTATAATTTCATGTGTTGATTCAAATAATATAAATGACAATATAATCTTTGAAACTATACCCCAATGTGATAGTTTGATGTCAGCTTTTTCAAAAATAACTTTACAAGACCTATATAAATTTGTTAGTAGTCAAGTTAAGAAATCAGTACCGATGAAATGAGTCTGCAAATTGTTAAAGAATTATTCCATGTTATAGGGTATCCTCTACTCAACTACACTGATAACTTTGTTTATAAATTAAACAGTCATTTAGCGTCAGTTAAATTCACATATAAAATTGAAAACTTTGGACAACTACCATTTTTAGATGTATTAATAATTAGAAATAGAGAACATAAGTTAGAATTTCACATATATAGAAAAGATATCAGTACTCTAAGGTATATCCCTAAGGACTCTCACCATTGTGCTCAAAACAAAATGGCAGGTTTTAATTATCTATCGTCTATTAAGTTTCCCCCTTAAAAAGGAGAGTTTTGAAAAAGAAAAGGCATTGATTAAGGATATAGGTGCGAGTAATGGATATTCTGTAAGTTTAATTAATAAAACAATTAGAAAACGAAAATTAAAAGCCACTTCGAAATTCCTCGGCCTTTCAAAATGAAAGAAAAAATCTGAAATCTGTAACGATTCCATTTGGTCCACGATTCACCCGTGGTAATGGTAGGATTTTTAAAGATATAGACAGTGATTTATTCATCGGGAAATAAACTTCAACAACTTTTAGCCAATCCAAAAGACAAAATTGATATAAACGAAAAGTCGGGGATTTTTTAAATTAAGGACTGTAATCAAAAGTATGTTAGATAAACTGGACGATCAATTCAAACTAGATTTAAAGAGCATATGGCCCATCTCAAATATAGTAGAACAGATAAGTCTTGTGTTGCCCAACATGCGTTTGAGATTAACCATAAAATAGATATTAGCAATTTAAGATTAATTAGGAATGTAACAAATACTTGACAGCTGGATGTATTTGCAGGCTTGGAAATAAGTGTAAAAATAGTACAAATAGTGACAGAGGGCCAATTTCAAATAGCCCGCTTTATTGGTTAGTAGGTGAACCGTGACAACAGTTTAGGTATAAATATGATACATTGTTGGTATAAGGCTAGTTTTAATCAATTCCAGATGATGCCAACTTGATTGGCAAAACGCGCATTGAGTACAGTATATAGTGTTTTGGTGTTTCGTAGAAAATTACGTCAGTGTTATCTTCACATCAAAGATTCCAACCCACTTCAGAACTAAAAACTGAAAAATAAATCAAGTATATCGTAACAGTTTTCTTTCATAAGGCTCTTTCAGATAAATCAAGTAATTGATTTTTGTGTGAAACTACAATGTTGATGCAAAGTTGATTTTATTCGGACAGAACATTAGTCTTTAGAAAAATATTAACGTCAATTACAAACAAATGGTCATTATATAGTGTTTAACAAACACAGTGAACATACGATAACAAAATGGTTTTTAAGGTAATTAGTTTTAGTAATTTTAAGATTTTGTGTATAACATTTTAGTACCTAAAATCCAGTGACTTTAGGAAGAGTTATACTGAACACCTGTATAGATAATTTTTGATATTTTTCTCGGAACCAAATTAATGAAACTTAATTTGAAACATTTGGGAATAAATTGAAACGAAAGGAAATGAAAGAAAAATTCTTGTGATGAGGACTTTTGATACAAAAATTGTTGTTCAAATTAAATGTTCTGCCCTATCATTTTTATTTTAGGAATACACAAATTTCTCTGAATATGCGATTGTGATTTGAGTTGATAATTATAGACCGGGAGATAATGACAGATTTTTGGACGTGATTTTACCCAGTATGCCTTTTGGAGGATATTATGGTATGTATATTCTGTTGTTAATAAATGATAAATTAAACAGTCATCCCGGGTCCTTCATATATTAAAATTAATTAACATTTGTATGCAAATTAAGCGTTTCGATGCGATTTCACCCAGGCTGCCATGAATCTACAATAAAATTCAAGTAAAATACGACAATTGAAGTATTAAAGGCATACCGTTTGCGTGAGCCCAAAAGGTGATCACGGACAGGTGTACTTGCATTTTAAAAAAACGATTTATCCGCGTTTCTAAACAGGCTGCCATTAAGAAGTATACATGGTTGTGCTATACATCAGCTATTGAAAAAATGGCATACCGTTTGCGCATGTCCAAGTATACCTCACATTAAAAACATCTAGTAGAGTTATTTAACAAAATTCCGTTATTTTACTCAATGAAAAATGTATTGCAATAAGAAATATGTATCCTAAAATGTCGATATGTAAAATGGCATACCATTTGAACGAGTTTGTCATATTAGAAAATAGAAGTGAGATTGTAAAATAGAAAAATAATTGTCTGTATATTTAATCAGTATGCCATTCTATGGTTGAAGCAATCATGATATAATGAAGTGAAATAACAAACGGCATACAAGTTGTGCGAGTTTTACATATTTAAATCCAAGAAATAACGTCGCGAAATTACGAAAAAATTTGCCGTCATTATAATCAGTATGCCTTTAAGTTTATACTTCAAGTTAATTATAAAGTTCGCTAAAATAATATGGCATACCAATTCTGAGAGTTTATAGTACGAAAAGTAGCATGTAAAGTAAATTTCACAGGGCATCCCGTCCTTGTTTTCCCCTTATTTGGGTCAAGTCCCTGTTTTTGGTCGTGTATATTGCAAATATATGATCGGACAAAACCGAAGGTAATATAAAAAAACGTCGTCAATTTTCTGCTATTTACATTAACCCTTTGACTGGCAGACGGTTCCAAATAATATTTTTGATTCTCTATTATCTTCACTATATCTCAAATTAAGCAAGATACGATAAAAGGTTAAGAGATCTTTTTTGTAGAGAACTCAATTTCCCACAAAAGAACAACAATACAAATTTTTTCGTATCTCTCATAGTTGCAAAGTTATTCACGAATCATTTTTTTTTAGTGTCTTGCCCGCCATATGGCGGGCTTGTCAGTCGAAGGGTTAATTGTTGGAGGTCATCAGTGAATTATGAAATACGATTTTTTGCAGCTTCCGATAACGACGCCCAAGACTCTGTCAGAATCATCGCTTCCTCGGACGAAGAAGATGATGAAGACAGTGACGATACTGGCTCCGACGATGATGGAGACTACGAAAGCGATGCACAGATTGACAGCGACGGCTATGAAGAGGAGGAGAGTAATAGCGATGAAGAATCGAATTTTAATGTTACATTTATCGACGAATAAAATTCATACCAATTTCAATAATTCAATGTTATATAGAAAAAATTAAATCTGGTCAAAATAAAATTTTCGTTGAAATCCCGTAATTTTTTTCTTCCATAAATAAAGAAAATTCAATTTTTTTGGGAATAATGACCCTTCTCAATAAGTATGCCGCTTATGATTTGATGTTGATGTAACATGATTGATTCAAAATTGGAGAGGCATACGGAGTTAAATCATATAAATTCTGTTGTTTATTTTGCACTAGCGGTTTTTGTGTTTTCATCATAATTTCATACTTTGCCAGCCTCGGACTTTGTCAAACGGTATGCCATTCAATACACCATATAAATACATCTCAATGGAATGAAAAACAAAGAAGCATACTGATTAAACACACGGTAATTTCATTAACTATTTTGCAACTTCTCTTGCGTATGCCTGTACTTATGACTGCCCTGATTGCTATGCCAATTTTATATACAATATACGCTATCATAAACTGCATGGAAACTTAATGGCATACTGATTTAAATAACGGAATTTTGTTAAATAACTCTACTAGATGTTTTTAATGTGAGATATACTTGGACATGCGCAAACGGTATGCCATTTTTTCAATAGCTGATGTATAGCACAACCATGTATACTTCTTAATGGCAGCCTGTTTAGAAACGCGGATAAATCGTTTTTTAAAATGCAAATACACCTGTCCGTGATCACCTTTTGGGCTCACGCAAACGGTATGCCTTTAATACTTCAATTGTCGTATTTTACTTGAATTTTATTGTGGATTCATGGCAGCCTGGGCGAAATCGTATCGAAACGCTTAATTTGCATACAAATGTTAATTAATTTTAATATATGAAGGACCCGGGATGACTGTTTAATTTATCATTTATTAACAACAGAATATGTATACCATAATACCCTCCAAAAGGCATACTGGGTAAAATCACGTCCGAAAATCTGTCACTATCTCCCGGTCTATTATAAAAATAGATATTATATCATAGATTATCTACTCCTATATTATAAATATTGAAATTTTTTGTAGTCTTGTATATTCGAGGGTGAAATAAAACTTTTTTTCAAAAAGAAATTTGCTTGGCTATTTCAAGAGACTTGTTCGTGTCCTAGAACCATTTTATAAAACAACACTTCTATAGTTTGACCAATTTCCGCATCTGAGAGCATCGAAGATATAACGAGTGCCTTTGAGTGAGCTGCTGGCGCTCTGATCTACTTATAGAAAAGCATTAAGGGGCCAAGAAACCGTAGGACAAGATAAAGGAGGAAATTATTAAATAATAAATTTATGTTTTCGTTTTAAATTTGTTCTGCCTGTCTTCACATGTTTGTAAGTTAATGGCAAGATTAATCCTGAAACATAAATAATATGATATATACATTAAAATGAAATGACGCTGAAACAGTCTTAATATATTGTTTTCGAATTATATAGAAATCGATGAAAATGAGAAAAAAGAACAAATATAATTCTAAACAATAATAAATCCTATCAAATTGATGTAGTAGCAGGTGCTTTCTATAATATGCTCCATACGGCTTTTCGTGGGTTTCCCATGGGAAAATTTATTAGCTACGCTGGAACGACAGGATAAAAACATAATAATCGGATTACGAAATAGTATTTTATATAACAAGTGGCTAAAATGGTGTTTTTTTACAAGTGGGACGTTTATAGTACGAGCCGAGGCGATTGCTATAAACCACACGAGTAAAAAAAAACACATTTTAGTCTCGAGTTATATACAAAATTTTTTGTATCGCCATTCGAAATTAAAAAACAGTATAATTTTGTAAAAATACGGCAAATTGACCAAGTTACCTTGTTGTAATGACTAAATACTATTGCTGTTTCCATTGAAACCAATAATAAAACAATTAAATGTTGAACGATATAAACGTCGCATTTGACACATTCTACTTTACAATAATTATATTTGGAACAAAATGAGTGATAGTGAAGAAGTATTCCTGGTACTCCTCCGGAAATCAGGGAGCAAGCAACTGCTGTAACTTATTTTTTACCAGCGAAATCTAGAAAATTGTACGAAAAAAGAATATGATTTATTTATGCACTGGTGTAAGCAGAAAACTGTAACATATCTGAGTCTGTTCTTTTGACATCTATTTGAAAAAGCAAAAACTTTAAAATGTTCAAGTCTCTGGTCCGAGTTTGCGATGCTTAAGGCAGTTTTGAATGTAAAGAATAATGCAGATGTATCCAATTATCAAAAACTAAATGCTTTTTTGAATCGACAATCCATGGTTATAGGGCTAATAAATCTAAAGTTTTTGACAGAGCAGATGTCGAACGTTTTCTACTAGAAACATCAGATGAAAAGTTTTTAATGTTGAAAGTTGTAATAATAATGGCTTGGCTGGCGCTTGTCGTCGAAAAGAACTCTACAATATGACCATGGCTGACATTGTGAGAAACGACTGTATGCTGGTTGTTAAAGTACCCGCATACCAAAGCTAGTATATGGGAAGTTGTCTTATACAGCTTCGGGAGCGTTCGGCTGGCACTCGGCGACTTAAGGTTTATGACGTATGCGCTAGACTTTCTACTTATTATTCTGTAGTAATAATTAAATACATTCATAGACATTTTTGGACGTTTTCTTTACAAATAAAACGGATGAGGGACAAATTCATGAAACGTACTACTTATTTACTTTTAATCTAACTAACATATAAACAAAGAGTAGGTAGGTATTTGATTTAATTGCATTAAAAATAGAAGAATATAACTGAAATAGGGATTATATAAATGCTTGTTTGTTTATGTTGCAACTTTTCTTGTTTTTTTAATAGCCAAAGTCCTTCCTGCAGAATCCTCTCTTTTAAAATGTTTTTTCTGATTTAAACGATTCAGATAATTCATTCTTATAATCGTTCTTTGCTTGACATAAGCTGTGACAATGTTCAAATCGAAATCTTTTACCTAAAATAAAATGTTTTATGAAAAATACATTACAATAATTAAATAATTTCTAATTATTTATTTAAATATTTTCAATTTATTTACCTAAATATCTATTTTCATTATTTATATCGAACTACTCCTAGAATTACGTTAAGATAAAATGTTAAAATTAAATATAATTTTAAATTATTAAAATACGGGTTGTTACAGGTTTTTAATAAACAAGTTTAATTGGAACAATTTGCTTGAATCAAAAAGAATTTACTATTATAAGTAATGAACTACGAAAGATGAACCTACCTTTTCATAAATTTTAGTGGATAGTCTTTTCACTACATTTTTCTGTAAATTTATTTTGTCTATGAAATTCTTTGAAAAAATTTTCGTATTGTAGAATGGCTTGAAATAAGCCATCGGATGGCTCAATTACACTGCCGTATGAAATTTGGCTTAACCATGAAGGAGCGTTTACATTTAAGCTTATTTGCCGAGGTTTCAGAAATTTGCCCAAATTCGGATTCTCTGTAATAAATTTTTTTGCAATGAATCCTGATAAATACTTCAAACCATCTTCTTCGCAGCCTTCACTTATTTGAGTTATCGGTGTGTTAAGGTTAACAGGTTTGCTAGACGTTGTACTCGATGTTGAGAATCCAAGTCATTACAACTTCGAGTAGAATCAATATTTTCTACAACAGCTTCTGTTTCCCTCAACACCTTCGCCACGATAAAATCCTCGTCACTTTTATCTTCGGTATTAATGTTTGTCTGAACCATGCCTGGACCTCTGCCTAAAACTATCATACGTAGTCTGTATAATGAATCCAGAGGTGTCGGATGATCGTTTAATCCCCCTAGATTAAAAAAAAAAAAATAGAAACAATGGTATTTAATGTACAACATAAATTTTTATAGTACCTCTTGTCCGTATCTGGCTGAACAAATTTTCCAACGAGTTCTAGTTTACTTTGTGGGTGAGAATATAGTAACATCGGAAAATTTGGATTTCATATCTTGCAATAGATTTTTTAGTGAAGCATTGCTTATTAGAACCCCTTTCTGAAAAATTTGCATAGATTTTTTTGTTGCAGCATCTCATGTTTCTGAACATATCGGTTATTTCATCCAAAATTGTGTTTTGATTATCAAGTTTAATTCCGTATGCACTTTTCCATGGTGGAGAGTACATATTAATTTTATAAGAATTGAATAAATCGAATCATTTATCTACTGACTCTATAAAATTTCCCGTTACAACAGCTACATGGGGGTTCTCTCCGGGTGTATAATATTTTAACGCATTTGCCGTTTTATGCGATAACAATTGCGCTGCAAGGCGAACATTTTGCCTTTGAAACTTTTCACAATTTATGTGTAGATTTGTTAAATTGTGGCAGACTTTTATTTCTGCACAATCAATTTTTATTAGAGCTTCTAAACAGGTTTTGTTAACGTTATCACCATTTTTCAATACAAATCCTGAATCAATGAGCCAATTTCGAATTAATTTAAGCAGATGCGGTACATCTGCAAACATGTATATATTTTCTCCAGTAATGGAATGTTTGAAGTACGTGTTATCGATGGTGATTCCTAACTCTTTCCATAACCCTACGTTACCACCGCCACAGTCTGATACACAGGCAACCATTGTGTAATTAGCTTTATGTAATTCCTCAATGATGTGATTTAAAATAGACTTGGTCATTTTTTGGTCAAACTCAACGTATATGGGTTGTTTCCAATTAGAAAACAGACTTCTTACCATGACCACTTGCAACTGGTTATGCCTACCCACCACTTGATCCGATTTCTTGTCATATTCGTAGCAACTTTTTACTTTCACCTCATCAAACTGCAGAACAACCTGTGTATCTTTTTCGTCCATTTTCATCGAGGCAGCTTTCATAATATTGAGAATTTGTGTTAATAACCCTTTTCTCAATTCTAATTTCGATGCCCATCTTTGAAGAGTGGAAATAGCAGGAAGAGGAACTTTTAACTTATCTCGTAAATATACATATGATCTTTTCCCCAAATATCTTAGAGTAAATGCTCGACATATATCCTCATTTTTCCACAACACTTTTTTCTTCTGATACATTATTTTTTCTATTTGGGTTTTTGTAAAAATAGGTGACATCATTTTGTAAATTTTTTCAGCTGTCAAATCGGGGTGTTCATCATTTTTTAGCTTATTCAATTTGATTTTCAATGACTTAACCATTCTTTTAAGCTTCTTTTTTGTCATAATTGATATCTTTGATTTTTGTTTTAAGTCACGGTTGGCTTCTTGTAAACGATCTAATTTATTCTGCATATCAATCTTTTCCGCCTGAAAATCATGAGAATGATGACAATATGGAATTCCCTCAGGAACTTTCGACAGTACTTCTTCGAAAGTACGATCAGGATAAATGTCTGATGATGCGACGGAAGTCTGTTCGGTGGTATGTTCTTCAGGTATTGTTAGTAAATTATCAGATTGTTTTATATTTAGAAGTTCTCTTACTAGTTTTTTAGAATCCCTGTAGGAAATTCTGTCCTTTCTTTTGCTCTGATTGCTTTCCCCGAGCGGATAATTTCGTCGCTGAATTGATGATAAATTAACATTAGGAACTACACCTGATTTAAGCTTTTTTTTAAAGGGATATTTAGCAATTCACCTTTTAAATCTCGTTCGTAATCATCATCTGTAAAATGAGCTGAGCACACATGACACGAGTCGGGATTCCATTTTCCATCTCGTTTACATCGTTGAACCCACACATCTCGAATCGTCTTATTTTTCGGAAAAGAGTGATATATCACAGTTCTACCCGTTTTAGCCGAACTATTTTTGCAAATTGCAACTGTACAGCGCGTCATTATTATACCTGTTAGATAAAAATTTAGACAAGACAAAGAAAAATATCACCGAAACTAAATCTAAACATGCAAGACGTCTAAACTCTAGACACACACAGAGCCCAGCATGTCTAGCACTGACGTCACAAGCGATGGACTGAGCTCTCCCACCACTACCACTTCCTGTGCCGCACAGTTACGTGCAAATTAGCTGGCATGAGGCAACTTCCCATATACTAGCTTTGCCCGCATACTGGTTGCTAAAGTACCTGTCTCGAAGACTCACATTGAAAGGACTTTTTCGGTGAGACAGTTAATGGAATAAATCCACTAAATATTTATGATAAATATGCAGCTATTCACACTACTCATGTGAATCGCAAAGGGGTCTTTCTTCAATATTGAGAAGAAAAATGTACGGTCCAATGAGTTTGTATTAATACATTTTCAAAAATACCAAGTTTT
The DNA here is from genome assembly GCA_029963845.1 of Rhamnusium bicolor. Lineage (NCBI taxonomy): Eukaryota > Metazoa > Arthropoda > Insecta > Coleoptera > Cerambycidae > Rhamnusium > Rhamnusium bicolor. The sequence continues at coordinate 1,188,133 of JANEYF010002643.1, forward strand.
ATAGCTAAATACCATAACTTATCTAATCCTGAGCAATGTATGGGTCACAGCTTTAGGAGATCATCGTCATCACTATTAGCTGGTTCTGGAGCTGATATTCTTACCTCAAAACGTCATGAGGGATGGAAATCCTCAACAGTTGCTGAGGGATATATAGCAGCTAGCATCCAGACACAAAGGAAATTTCAAAACAGATTTTCAAACAGTACTACAGAAATGACTATGTCTGCCGATGTAGTCAGTAGGTATACAAAGCCGCTATCACGCCACTTAGGCGATTTGGATGACATGGATGGCATGTGTCCATCAGGAGAGACCATTCTTCGGGGATCGTCGTCAATGACCAGAGGGTCTTCGGACCAGAGGCTGTCGAAGAGTTCTTCTGGGGCTGGCCCGTTGGGATTTCTTCGGTGATCGTCAATGACCAGAGGCTTCTGAAGAGTTCTTCGGGGATCGTCGTCAATGACCAGAGGGTTAGTTCAAATTTCTGCCGCTCGGATTTGATAGGTGGCGCTGTCGAAGCTTCTGGGGCCCGTTGGCTTCGGTGATCGTCAATGACCAGAGGCTGTCGAAGTGGAGCTGGCCCGTTGCGATTTCTTCGGCGTTGACGTCAATGACCAGAGGGTTAGTTCAAATTTCTGCCGCTCGGATTTTATAGGTGGCGCTGAAGAGAGGCTCTGAAGAAGTCGGTTAGTTCAAAGCCGCTCGGGACGTGACTTTAGTGTAAACAAATGCTGTGCCGCAAGACTAAACAAACTGTGGATTCTAAGAAATGACTCGTGGGAACGCAGCTTCAAGGTCTAAAGACAAAAAAAAAAATAGGATTCTAAGAATCTGCCTGCGTCATAGAAATTCAAATAAATTTGCTGGAATTATGGGTAGAGTGGAGCGGGAAATTTGAAATCTGAGGATGTTCATACAGTGGAGCGGTTGAAATTTGAATTATGGGTAGAGTGGAGCGGGAAATTTGAAATTTGAATTATGGGTAGAGTGGAGCGGGAAATTTGAAATTTGAATGATCTTGGCATGCAGTGGAGCGGTTGAAATTTGAATTATGGATTGGTAACAGTGGAGCGGATGCTGGAGGTTGGTAACAGTGTGGGCGGTAAATTTGAATTATGGATTGAGTGGAGCGGTTGAAGGATCTTGGCATGCAGTGGAGCGGGAAATTTGAAATCTGAGGAACTTAGATGTTCATGCAGTGGAGCGGGAAATTTGAATTATGGTATCAGTGTGTGGGCGGTTGAAATTTGAATTATTGATTGGTCACAGTGTGTGAGCGGTTGAAGGATCTTGGATGTAGTGGAGCGGGAAATTTGAAATTTTGAGGTTGATGATGGGTTGGTAACAGTGTGTGAGCGGGAAATTTGAAATTTGAAGGATCTTGGATGTTCATGGTATAGGAGAAAGAGAGAGAGAGAGAGAGAGAGAGAAAGAGAGAAAGAAATATTAAGGTGATAGAAATAAAACACAAGAATAACTTTTTATATTAAAATTTATTAAATAAAAATATATATCAGTGTACAAAAAAGTTTACATTTTTTTTTCTAAAGGGAATTTATTTAACATATAATCATGATGAAATTCATATACACAAATTTTTGAAATATCTAAAATAGCCATTCCTATATACAGGAGTTTTATCGAATATAATTGATAATAATAAAAATATATATTAAATAATTGAATAATAATTAAAAAATAATGACAATGAACGATTTCAGCGAAGAATAAAAAAATTTAGCATTGATAATTGAATCTGTACTTGCAAAGAAAATTTCAAAAAACAATTGAATAATAAAAAAAAAATGTATATTAAATAATTGAATAATTGAACAATAATTGAAAAATAATAATAATAATAAAAATAATTGATTAATTGAATAATAAAAATATATATTAAATAATTGGATAATTGAATAATAATAATAAAAAATAATTGATTAATTGAATAATTGAATAATAAAAATATATATTAAATAATTGGATAATTGACTAACAATAATAAAAATATACATATAAAAAATATACATATAAAAAAAAAAAAATCATTGCCGACCTGCCCAGCATATTACAGTTGGCCGCTCCTCCACCTCCAGCTCATCATCGGACACCAAGTCAATTATGGCTTCGGCATCGTCATCCAGGTCCATAATATTTGCAATGTCTTCCTCGTCGTAGATGACGATGACCGTATCCTCATCCTCGGAGTCCGTGCTATAAAAAATAATTATAATTGAAAAAATGAATTGAAATAAAAAAATTTTTAACTTACTAATAAGCCGGAGGTGTAGTAGGTCTAGCAGGAGAGAGTCTCAAGAGGGGCGGGGGCAGGTCGTCGATGTCGTTCTCATTACTGTAAAAATAATTATAATTGAAAAAAATGAATTGAAATAAAATTTTTTTTTTAACTTACTAATAAGCCGGAGGCGTAGGTGAATAACTAGGGCTAGCAGGAGGAAGTCTTAAGAGGGGCGGGGGCAGATCGTTGTCGTCATTCTCATTACTGTAAAAATAATTATAATTGAAGCACTGAATTAAAAAAGAAAAAAAAATTAACTTACTTTTCTCTTAAGTAGGCCACCTCAGCAGGATCGGGTGGTGTTTGTAAATCCCACACTTCCTCTTCATTAAATTCACTAAAAAATAATTATAATGTAAATTAAGTTAAATAATAATAAAAAAATTAACTTACTTTTCTCTTAAATAGGCCCCAGGATCCATGGGAGGCGTATATCTATTTGTAGCTTCTGCCAAACGCATCCACCAATTGTCTAATTCACTAAAAAAATAAGTATAATGTAAATTAAGTTAAATAATAAAAAAAATAATAAACTTACTTCTCGAAACGCACTTCGAAACTATTTACTAACTGTCGAGACATCTTTCTTTTGTAAAATTTGAAGTTGAAATAAAAATGATTTTATATGTGTTGGTTTGGATGCAGATTATTTTTTTAATATAAACATATTTTACAATCGTTCAGGGAGAGAGTAAAATGAAATAAGTAGTTAGTCACGTATTAAAATTTGGTAATGTAAATATATTCAATACAAAAAACCGTTGTGGTGACAAAATTCGGCGTCTATTGAAATATGTTTTCTTTAACATGATTCTAAGAAATGAACTAATAAAAAATTAATTTATTTAACTTCTTGAAAATATCAGCGTTAGAGTTCGTGCAATTAGTCACGTAGGCATGCCCTTGATAAAAAATGCAAAATCAGCATGTGTGTCATGAGCAAATCTTGACTGAACGTTGGTGACGTGTGCAAACTGACGTCACAGATGACGTATGAAGCATTTACGTCACAGATGATATAAAAGCTAGAGGTCAGGGTTTTTTACCATATGTTAATAGTTATTGCTCAGTTACGTATTAGCAAATAATTGAACTTTGTGTTAATTGTTTTTTGTGGTCTTATAACTACAATAAAAATAAAACGTAAGTAAATTTTTTGTTTTTTATAAATTTCAATTTAATTTAAAAGAAATTCTTTTTTTAGATGGATTTAAAAAAACTTAATAAAGTTGCACTTTTAGTAAACAAAGAAGTAGTGAGACTGGCAGCATTACCAGAAAATATTCCCCAGGTCATATATGGGGCCCAAATAATAAATACCAAATACGGAGAAACTGTTTTATTGGAATTGGAAAAAAATAAGGTATTTTTACCCAAAAGAATATTGCCCGCAATCAAAGAAAATTTGACACAATTTACTGATGGAAAGTACAGTATAATTTATGAGGGCTTAAAAGATGTAAATAAGCCTTCTATGGGCGTATTATTCAAGTTTATTGAAAGTAAGTAATCCGCATACATAATTTTTTAAAAAATATTAAGTTTGTAATTTCTTTTTTTAGCTGAGAAGAAAGAGTGATAAGTCACAACAATTCATATAAATATAATAGACAGAGACATACATTTTCATTTACTTCTGAACGTGTTGAGAGAGCGATCATGGCTTCTGAAGAAATAAAGAATATTAGTGATCAAGTTGTAGCAAAATTTAAAGAAGTGGAAGTAATTTTAGATCAAAAATGTACCCCAAAGAGAGAGACATTTGGCTTAAACAGGTAAAACATCACATTAGACTTTTCAATAAGGCCATTAGAAAATCTGATCTATCTATGGGTGCCTTGAAAAAATTACAAACAAATTTGGGACATCTTAAAAGATTTAAAAAAAATAGTTATTGAAAATTTAAATTATATCGGGGCGGGATTGGAGGTAAAACAAAAACGTAGTAATAGAGTAAAATGGGAGGACTTAGTATCGGCTTTTAAAAGTAGAGTTCGTACTGGGGTAATTATTAATTTAAAACATAAAGATTTGGTTGAATTTTTCAATGATGCTTTTCACCTTTTCAAAATTAGAATAATAAATGCTATGAAAAAAAGTACCCACGCTTAAAGTTAACACTTGTTTCTGTGCCGAGTTTATAAGAAAGTCGGAGGACATAGAAATTACTGAAAAAAAATATTTTAATACAAAAAAATAAGGTAATTGATGCAGGGACGGATTTAAATCTATGGTTTGGGGCCAATGTAAAAGATGATATTTTTAACACTTTATCAGAATTTTCAGAATCGGGTAGTGGGTGGGCTTTAAGTGAAATTATTAGCTTAGAAGTGAATATAAATAAATATGAAATTGGGAACGGAGTCTCATCCTACATTAAACTACCGGAAAAAATTTTAAAAAAGCGGGCGTGCATCAACATTAAAAATGATGATGTAGCCTGCTTTGCCTGGAGTATCGTTAGTTCACTTTTTCCTGTTGCTGGGCAAAATCACCCTGATAGAATATCATCATATCCGCATTACACAACAGTACTAAACATAACGGGAATTGAATTTCCTATGACTTTACCACAAATTTCCAAATTTGAAAAAAATAACGATATCTCAGTTAATGTATTTGGTTTGGAAATGGATTCAAAATCAAATTTCTCCGTTATTCCTGTCCGTGTAACTAAACAAAAATTAGAAAAACATGTAAATTTATTAATTATTCAAGATAAATATTTTCCAAAAATAAATGAATTTGAATCGATACCCGATGACAATGAAGAGGAAGTAGAAATTAAGTACCATTATTGTTACATTAAAGATTTATCTAGACTTTTAAATTATCAAATCTCTAAAAATACTCATAAAAAATTTTTCTGTGATAGATGTCTAAATTATTTTAATTCTCAGGACAAACTAAACGATCATGTTGTGGATTGTGAAAAATTTAACGATTGCAAAATTGAATTTTCTAGGGAACGGTACATTAAATTTAAAAATTTTGTTTACAAGGAAACGGTTCCATTTATTATTTATGCAGATTTCGAATCTTTGCTTGAGCCATTTAATGATGTTGATAGTCATTGTAAAACAAGTAGATATCAGAAACACATAGCATACAGTGCCGGGTATTATTTTAAATGTAGTTATAACAACGACTGGTCATACTATAAAAGTACTCGAGGTTTAGATTGTATGTCTTGGTTCGAGCATGAATTAAGTGATGTAGCAAAATTTGTCTCTTCAAAATTAAAGCAAGTGGAGCCCATGAACTCTGAAGTTAGTTTACGCGATGCTAGTAAAAACTGTCATATTTGCGAGGAGGAGTTTAAGGAAACAGATAAAATTGTTAGAGATCATTGTCACCTCACCGGAAACTTTAGAGGTTTTGCTCATAATAAATGTAATTTGAATTATAAAAATTCCTTTGTTATTCCGGTCGTGTTTCACAATCTTGGAGGATACGACGCGCACTTTGCAATAAAATTCTTAGCAGAACGAAATCATATTACACTATTACCTGAAAATAAGGAAAAATACATTAGTTTCACAGTTCACGATAAAGAAACTAGCATTAAATTTAGATTTATAGACTCCTTCAGATTCATGGGTTGTTCACTAGAAGAACTAGCTTCTACATTGAAAAATGAAAATTTTGAAAATCTTAAACGTGAATTTCCAGACATCGACGATGAAAAATTTCAATTATTAACACGAAAAGGTGTATTCTTTTATGACTATTTAGACACCATTGAAAAACTAGATGAAATAGAATTACCTGATATAAAATACTTTTATAATAAACTTAAAGATGAAAACATTGAAGAGGCAGATTATGCACATGCACAAATCGTTTGGGAGAAATTTGGTATGAAAACACTAGGCGACTACAGCGATTTATACATGAAAACAGATATCATGTTATTAACGTGTATTTTCGAAACCCTTCGCAAGACATGTCACCAGACATACGGTCTAGATCCTAGTCACTATTACACGATACCCGGATATACTTGGGACTGTATGCTAAAATATACAGGATGTAAAATAGAAACCGTTCAGGACGTAGATATTTTAATGTTTATAGAGGGGGCAATCAGAGGAGGTTTGAGCCAATGTTGCAATCGGTTCTCAGAGGCCAACAACAAGTATTTAGATACTTATGATCCCAGCAAACCATCTACGTTTATTCTTTATTTAGATGTAAATAATTTATATGGATGGGCTATGGGACAGCCTCTCCCGTACGAGGGATTCCAGTGGACCGATTGTAACATTGATGTCACGAGTATTCCCGATGATGCTGAGATTGGCTATATTCTAGAAGTTGATCTCGAATATCCCGAATCATTACATGATTTACATAGAGATCTGCCATTCTGCCCGGAGCATCAAACCCCGCCAAATTCAAAATTTTCCAAGTTAATGACCACCTGTTACAATAAGCAAAAATACATTATTCACTATAGAAATCTTAAACAGGCTATACAACATGGAATAAAATTAACACATATCCATCGAGTTCTACAGTTCAAACAGTCTTCGTGGCTGAAACCTTACATTGACTTAAACACATCATTAAGGGCACAAGCAAAGTCGAACTTTGAGAAAAATAACTATAAATTAATGAATAACGCCGTGTACGGGAAAACAATGCAAAATGTTCGAAAACATAGAATCGTTAGACTAGTAAATAAATGGGAGGGGAGGTACGGTGCTAAGAATTTGATTGCCAGTCCTAATTTCCAAAGCAGATCCATTTTCAGTGATAATCTTATAGCAATTGAAATGAAAAAATCTCGCATTATATTCGATAAACCCCTGTATATAGGAATGGCCATTTTAGATATTTCAAAAATTTGTGTATATGAATTTCATCATGATTATATGTTAAATAAATTCCCTTTAGAAAAATGTAAACTTTTGTACACTGATACAGATAGTCTCATGTACGAAATTCAGTGTAATGATGTATATGAAGATGTCATCAAACAGGACATTCATAGATTTGATACCAGTGATTACCCACAAGATAATCGTTGGAATATTCCTTTAGTAAATAAAAAAGTCCCTGGTTTAATGAAGGATGAGAACAATGGGAAAATAATGACACATTTCATAGGTTTACGTTCTAAACAGTACACGTATAAAGTTGAATCAGACAAGGTAATTAAAAAAGCAAAAGGTGTAAAGTCTAATGTGGTGAAAAACAAAATTACATTTCAAGATTATCACAACTGTATAGAAAAATTTGCTTCAAAAAGTTCACAGGAAGAGTGTTTATTAAATAAAACTCAGCGCTGTATACAATCAAGATTACATGAGGTATACAGCGTTGAGCAAACAAAAATTGCTCTTAATCCCTTTGACGATAAGAGGTACATTCTTCCTGAAGTTCATGATACTCTCCCTTGGGGTCACTACTCCATAATGAACACTTAACATCACTAATATTCTTTTTTTCTTTGTTTAATCAACAATCTCTGTCTATTATATTCAATATCTATGGATTCTTGTATTATATGTATATTATTTAATCTTTTATATTCAATATTTATGTATTATATTTTTATTTAATCTTTTATATTTAATATTTATGTATTAATCTTTTATATTTAATTTTTATGTATTATACTTTATTTACTCTTTGTATGTATAATAAAATGTTTATTTATAAAAAATATGATTTTTTATTTCAAACCTAACCTAGAAATGGAAGAAAACACGATTATATAAAATATTTATTTAAGCACTTGTTAATAAAAACATTTTTCTATCTAAATCATTTAGTACATTATCTCTATAATAAATTAAACATTCACGCATACAGTATGTTTGAATGTTATCTCGATACAAGTCACATAAATTTAACATAACAATATATGGAGGTAATTCATAATTAGATTCACTTAAAATATTATTAGTAACATTCAGAAAATTATTATAAAAATGATTAAAATTTAAACTATGTAATAAGTCCAAACGAGACGATATTAAGTTTTTATTAATATTTATTATTTCGCGAACAGTTTCTTCAGAGAAATAAAATGTAGAAAGACCATTGGTCACTTTCAACGTCTTATTGCCAAGAAAAGGTGCCTTTAGTATGGAATATTCACAGAACTGAATTTCTTCTTCTTCTTCTTCTTCAGAATCTACTTTGTTATCAAAGTAATCGGTAGTGAATTGTTGAAGGTAAGTTATGAAATCATTCCAATCTTCTTTATTGAAAGAAATGTTGTCAGGTTTCGTAAACACTTGTAATGTATTAAATATTATCTTTATTGCTGGAACATAACCTCTTGCACTACTAAATCCCGTAACTATCTTGTATGTAGAATTTTTAATGTTTATAGCATTCTCGTAAATATATCGTTCCTCGTGCTGTGCAGCTACTCGATATTGTTCACTAATTCTATCAACTTCTTCCCAATAACCGGAATCCTCTGATGAAAAGGTAGGACTTGGTGAACGGGATGGCATTGCAGCTCTCGAACACACAAAGATTAATAACTAACTGATTATCATCTATCATGTTGTTCCTTTTATATCTCGCGAATCGAACCAAAGAAAGCAGCAGGTACTATGAAAAAAAAAAGGCCCCTAATCTGATGGAATTTGTGTCTATTTTCCATAAGAAATAATGTAATTTTGTGGTATTGGAGTGGAGGTGAATCACATTCCCATTTGAAATACATGTAAATCGATACAGATTAAAGAATGTTATCCGAATCGATCCAGCTGTTGTTCGATGAGTCCAGGCCCAACCATTTCACGTAAACCTTCTTACCACGTCTACGTAACACTTTCTCTACGAGGTATACGTCAGCATTTTTTGTCTTTTGCAATTCTTCCTCGTAGAAACCTCCACTAATCGGTGTGCCTTGCATATCTTCCAGTAAATATGTGGTAGGGTTAGTAATTCGTACTTTTACTATTTTAAATAACTCGGTTGTCCAGTTAGGAGTGTATCCTTTTTTAAAAACATGCTTGTTCTTACTGATACGTACAATGTCGCCAACCTTGTAGCGTCGCGGTGTTGCCAACTTAATGTGCTTGTAGACAGAATTTAAAATTTTCTTTTCATTACTTTTAGATATGTCGCAGGGCTTCATTCTAATTGTTTTGTGCCAACGATTATTATAGTCTTTAACAATATCTGAAAGTATGTCTATCCATCTGTATGAACCGTTTAAACTAAAATACTTATATAATCTTTCCTTTAATGTTCTTATGACTCTTTCAACTATAGCAGCTTTTTTTGTACTATATGTACTATAATGGTTAACTTTATACTTTTTCATCAAGTTTTTAAAATGAACATTATAAAATTCAGTACCCTGATCTGAATTAAAATTTTTACATGTTCTCTTACTCTCCTTAAAAATTTCCTCCATTGCCTGCGTAACGACGGGACCATCCTTGCTTTTTATAGGTTTCGCCCATACGAACTTTGAAAAACAATCGATAACAATCAATATATATCTATTTTTACTGTTTTCTCTAGCATAATTACCCATTTCAGCTAAATCAATCTGCCACAAGTCGTCAATACCTTTTATTATTGTACGCCTGCGATTGAAATTTTTACGTGCAGGCTTATGTAGTTCGTTAACCACTTGAATTTTTTCATTTGAATGGTTCATCGCGCGTGCAGCTAAATCAATGTTATTAAAGCAAATTAACCTCGGACGTATTAGCATGTACTTTTATAGCATTTCGAGATGCAACGCTCGTATCTATGGTAGTCACAACAGTTTTTAATTTTTCAAGAGATTTTTCGATGGTTGTCAGTGATGCTTTTTGTTCAGCTAAATCTGACGTGAATTGTGTCAGTTGACCGGTACACTTTAATTCAACGGAGGTTATTTTATCATCTACATATTTTTTGTTAGTAGCATCATCGTCCTCCGTAGGAGACTGAACATTACACAGCTTTAGTTTTTCAATATCAATATTTCCATCTGCGGTGAAAACTAAACCACGGCGATATTGTGATAATAGATGTGAGCTAGCTATATCACTGCTACGAGCAGCTGACCTTCCGAACTTATCGAGACTCATCATGGAAATGATGTAAATTACGCGTACACACTATTTAATAAATAACTCCAGCCTCACGTAATTCATTAATAATCGCTAAAATTTCATTATCATGAGAATCTGTGTTTCCCGCAGCCTTTGAGGCATTCAAAAGTCTCAACCTATCAACTAGTTCGTTGACGTCATCCCAGTAAACATATTCAATAGGTTTTTCATTGTAAACCATACTTATACCTTCTCCGCTATATGATTGACGTGGTGATGATTTACTTTTAAATAACGGCTTTATCACTTCAGTATACTTAAAAGATCGAGTTCCGTTAAATTGATTTAAGGGATCATAATTTCTTCTATGTGCGCTACTGACTTCTAAAATATCTTTATAAACATGTAAATCCTGTTCGTCGTAACCTTTAGGTTTCTTCATAAATAGCAATTCGTATAAACCCTGTTTTCCAGGATACATTTTATTACCAATATTTATTTCAGCATTTGGACCGATATGTAATTCTGTAGAACCGATATAAAATTTATTCGTTTCAAAATTGACTCTGACACCATATGTTTTATCGAAATCTTCGCTCTTGTTATAAAGTCCTATTATATAATGCTTAGTTAAAGAAGGATACTGCTCAAAATATTCCTTATTATTAGCCTCTTCATATGTATCTTCAACGATAGAGTATTCCTCTTCTTCATCTTCTTTATGTTTTACTGGTATTTTTTGTGATGATCTAATATTTTTACCTTTAGTCATTTTCACCGACATATCCATAGATTTCTTCAGTTCTTTTATAGGATCGATAACGGGTTTCAATAATCGATTAAGGCCTTCATCTTCCTCAGCTTTACCCAATTTTAATGCCAAATACTTCTTTCTAATAGCTTTGGATGCTTTATTAATTTTTTCTTTAAGTTTCTTATCTTTTTCCAATACATATGGTTTTACCTTCTTGGCTCTCTTATACGTCTCGAAAGTTATTTTATTAGTCTCCATTGTTGAACAAAACAACAGGACTTAAACAGGTCTGTATAGTTTTTTAAACAGGTCTGTTCAGATTTTAAACAGGTCTGTTTAGATTTTAAACAGGTCTGTTCAGATTTTAAACAGGTCTGTTTAGATTTTAAACAGGTCTGTTTAGATTTTAAACAGGTCTGTACAGGTTTTAAACAGGTCTGTACAGGTTTTAAACAGGTCTGTTTAGATTTTAAACAGGTCTGTATAGTTTTCAAACAGGTCTGTTTAGATTTTAAACAGGTCTGTTCAGATTTTAAACAGGTCTGTTTATATTTTAAACAGGTCTGTTCAGATTTTAAACAGGTCTGTACAGATTTTAAACAGGTCTGTTTTATTTGAATACTTGTTTACTAATAACTGACTTATTCAAATCATATGCTTATATACTGATCAAAACCCTTTCGATAACGACCATTATGTAAATCAAAATCTTTCACGATAACCATTACGCCATACTGATCGTTCCAACATTGTCTACACATATCCTCAAATTGTTCGAGTGACATATCAGGTGT